>JBBBDQ010001378.1:205000-600000 GCA_037127315.1 Ascarosepion bandense | reverse complement strand
TGTGTATTTATATTTGGTGAAGTATATACATTTGTATAATGCACATGCATGCTTCTTTCAATAGTCATATATGAATGTGTGTGTGTGTATGTGTGTGTCCGTTTGCTCCAGTTTTCTCTCTCTCTCTCTCTCTCTCTCCAGGATACCTGCCCTGCTTATTACTGACCTAAAAGTTTTCAAAGATCTGTATGCACAGAACCTCACCATCTTCATCCTACACCCCCCGTCTTCTCCTTCATTCTACACAGTCACTACTCACACTGCTATCATCAACTTCCCACTGCATCTTCATTTTTCTACTTCACGTTCCTGCACCCTTCTTCACTAGTTTCTTCTACAATTTCCATCTTATCCCAGCTTCTTCCCTTTCCAACCAATTTTTTTAACCACATTCTTCATTGAAGCAGGTTTCTTCTTCATCCTCTGATCAATAACCCATCTTGAATAGATCCCACATCAACCACAAAATCTAATTCTCCATCAACCTACAAGTTCTTTTTTTTCTTTCCTTCTAACATTATTTTTTTCTTCTTCTTCATCTTCTATGATTTCCTTTCTTTTCTCTTTTCTTATTTTTTCTTTCATTGTTTATTTTTCCTCTTACTTTAGTTTTTCCTCCATTTTCTCAGCCTTTTGTATTCTTATTTTCCGATCCCTTTTCCACTTTCCCTTTTCTTCACCTTTTCACTCTTTCTTTCTCTTTCTCTGAATTCTTTATCTTTCTTTTCATTGACCTCCATTTTAACAAGATATATTTAGTTGTTTATACAATTTTTATTTATTTTTCAATTTATTTTTTCTATCTTCATTCAAATCAAACTCTTTAGTCTTTCAAGAACAAAACCTCCAGTTCTTTTTTCTTCTCTTTTTTTCCCCTCTCCCTTTGTTTTCTCTTTTGTCTTTGTCCCCAAAACTGCAATATTTTAATCCCGACAATATTTGTTTATAACCAGATCTACTAATTTACATGCCAATTTTTTTTTGTTCATGAATATTAATCACTTTATAGATAAATAGCAAATCTGCACTATGTACTTCTGTCTTTACCAGTCGAAAAAGAATACATCAAAAGAAAATATAAAAACCTCGTCTGTCATTTAAGAATTTGCAATAAGGACTATTTCTAAATAAAAAATATTGTGGCTTTTGTGATATCTTACTCTATCAACTGACTCTTGTGGTCTGTTTGACAGGCAAGACTGGCAAATTTGCTTCTCACATTTGTAATTGATGGTTGAGTTCAGATAAAGGCTAGAATTTTGGTTCATTACAATTTTCTACCTACTGTGTATAATTTTAGAAACAGATATTATCTATTAACCAAAAGACTGTTCTATCTCTAATTGTTTCTGATGGTGCATGCATATAAGAAAATTAATTTGAATTTAAATTTGGTTTACTTCCACTGTAGAAAAAAAAATGTTTGTACAAAGCTCCAGTGCCTAAACTGACAAATTTTAACTTATGTTACAAGCAGATATTTTCAAATTCTTTATTAACTGCATTTTTATCAGTTCCAGTTTTATTCTTAGTGAACTCATTGTGATCTAAACTTGATAGACAAATCAGTATCAAAATTTTACTGACCATGTGATACAGACTCTAATTTCATAGAATGAATAATTGAAAGGGATATAGATGCTCAGTGATTATCCATGTTTCAAAGTTCCTGTTTTGAAAAAATCTTTCCTAAAAAATAAATTCAAATATATCTGATTGTTTATTCTTGTCTCCACTCTCATTTGGATGTGAAAAATAGTTTTAGCCAACATGAAAAGTGAAATTGGCATGCTGAGTTCAATTTCCAGTTAATTGTGTGTTTTACTCACTTTTTATGCAAATGTATGAATCTCTCTATTCTTCCCCTAGCTATGAGTTAAATAGTAGGGTTTACTGTGCTCTCTTGCTTTGAGGTGGCAATCTGTCTAGGAGAAAGAAAACATTGTATTCAAAACCAGCTTGAATCATGGCTGTCTATAACTTCTTATCTTTCATACTTCTTAGGAATGTTTATCTTTTTACTATCCCTCCCACGCATTGTCCTGTCATCCATTTAAGCAAGGTCATTAGGTTAGTTACTTGCTGTTTATCTCTGCCCCACCTGTCTTTAATATTTCCTTTAAGTGTCAAAATCACCAAGCCCTTTTTTCTCATTATATGTTCAAGAAATATCAACTTACCCTTTCTGATTTTAAATATAAAATGTCCTTATTGTTTCATTTTCGTTAAAGCTTCTATGTCACTTACATGCTCTATCTATGGCATTCTTGACATTCTTCTGTAGAACCACATCTCTGTTGGCACAAGCCTTCACTTTATCTGTGAGGAAATTGTCCAGCGTTCACTGCCATATGAAAAAATTGATATGATGTAGCTGTTCTGCACTCTTTGTCTCTAATAAAATTTTCATGTTTCTTAACACTTTGCTTACATTTTGGAAGGCACATCTTTTATAATTCCAATGCACCTTTGGATTTCTGATTTTCCTCTATCTGTTAGAACACTTCCTACACATTTAAATTTTTGTACTAGTCATGTTTTGACATCTTCATAGTCTTGGTTATGATGATGAATTACATCCAACAACAAAGAGATGAGAAGATTGGAAGTTTTGAGGAGTGTAAAACATTACTTAATTGCTATTTTGTTCACAGGTGAAACCTGACACCCCACCCCCGGATGATAGTACCTGTTAGGGTCTAACTATGGGCAAAAAGTGAACTCAAAAAAAAAAAAAACACACTATGAAAGTATAAAAATACACTTTTATAGCAAAATGACCAACAGTACATTTTATCTGTAATTGAAGACATACAATTGTGTTCGAAATATATTTAGTCGAAGCTGTAAAATCATGTTAAAATATTTAGATTTCAACATTAAATGACCCTTAGAGGTTAAAATCAACCAAAAAGCAAACATGAAGAACTCGTCATGACATTAATCCATATAATATTCTACAATTTCTTAAAGAACTCAAACTGTATTCCAAAATATAACACAAACAAAATTACAACATAAAACGCACACATATCACCGCCTCTAGTAATTGTGTCCACACAAACATGTATATGCACAAAGGCTGAGCATCATCTACCACATATCCAATTGTGACAGCAGAATAACATATTTTTATTACTTCAAAGCTCCCAAGAAAATGAAATATCAGCATTAAATGACCCATAAGGAGTTGATATGCCATTAAACAAACAAATCAATCATTAACATCTCCAATTAATAGTGTGCATCTTGGCCTTTTTCTCTGGCTGACAACTATATATTCTGTTTTCTTACAACTGATAGTCCTTTCTTCTTGCTCTCCTTCACTATCTTGTCTAGTTCTTGTAATTTTCTTTCTTTATCTGCTGTTAGCACAGTGTCAACTGTGTACATTATGTGGTTAAGTTTGTATCACTAATAATTAACCTTGGCAGTATTTCCAATTCTCTTAAGATTTCCTTGCAATAAATAAACCCAGTGATAAGTTGCATCCTTTTCTTATGTCCCATTTTTTATATATTTGTTCAGATCATTTTCTATCCATATGTAGGTAGATTGCTTCCAGTAAATATTCTGATCATAAATATTGCATTTCTTGTTCAAGTGTCTTTAACAAACACATACGGTTCTTGTTCTGTTTCTAGTCTAATTCTGCTATGTACTCTATTCATCGTGGATGTATGTTGTGGTACAGTGGATATCGGTTCAGAACGAGAAACCGGGGAGCCGAGTTCGAATTCCAGTTGAATCCATTGTATTCACTTACGCGCAAATACCCTTGGGAAAGGTATTAATCCGTCTCTTCCTTCCAGTTATGGGTTAAATAGCTGGACAGATTGGGTTCTATAGCCTTGGTCGGCAACCAGTCTACCGCAGAAAGCAATGGCAACCTACTGTGGGATAATCTTCTGCCCAGTCAGTCGTGTCTCTTTCGAGACATGATTGCCTAAGCGTGTATCACGTATGGCACTTTAACTGACTGACTCTATTCATCAAAATCTGGATGATTAGCTTAGTAATGTGGCTTAAGAAGCTGATTGTTTAATGGAGCTCTCATCCATTTGCACCTAGCTTCTTAGGCAGTGTTACAAAAATGATACATGGCCACAATTGTATATCTTGCTGATACCAAAAGTATCTAATGCTGATAGTAAGTTATGACTAATGATTATTGTTGTGACCTCATTTCCAAGTTGTTGTGATCCAGTTGGGGCCAGAAATAAAGACACAAAAACAGAATAGTGTTAAACAAATTTATTACAAAGACAGTAGTACAAACATATACCACTGAGTGATTATTAGTGTGACTGTTAGTCTGGCTGTTAGAGTTTATCTACTGGAATAGATACAGCTTTCACTCTCTTTGTATCTCTCTTACTCTTACTCACTTACTCTGCTTCTACAAAGCAAAACTGTTACTTATATACAGTTTAGACGAGTTCATGTGTCATATGAGTAAGTCCCCATAACAGCTCTCTCCTAGGTATTAACTCCACAAGGAGTCTTAATATTTTTTCTGTTTGTATTTACGATGATAAAGTCTGTCATTTTTCTTAAACGGTGAAGGTAAGGAATCGTGATATTTTTTTAATGTCCCATTAGGCCTCATTGAGAAATCAGTGCAGACCCAGGTCCCATTTGACTTCTTCATGTAGATGGTTGGTGAAGCCCATTGACAGTACACAATTTTCTACAAGATACTGGTTCTTTCTCATCTGTTGAGTTCTTCATTTACCTTTGGTAAAGAGGCAGAAGGCACATTTTGTTTTTTCTTAAACACTGGCTGGATGTCATCTTTTAACTCAAATTTTACCATCATCTTGTTATACCAACCAAAGCTCCCCCCCTCCAAAAAAAACTTCTGGAAAAGTTTCTTTTAAATTTTTTATTAAATTATTTGCCTTGGTGGTTAGGTTTTCAACCTTTTGGCAAAATGAATTAATTGGCATGTTCTACAACTTAAATTTCTCCATCCAGTTAGTGCCAAATAAATTTTCAGTATTTTTTAATACAAATGTCTTCAATTTTAGCATCCTTCCTTGAAATGTTACATTCATGATCAGTTCTCTCATAAACTCAATTTCCTCCCCTCTCATGGATTTGGCCATTTTATTAGTTCTTAGTAACATTTTTCAAAATGTAGATTTATGATTGTTAAATCTGAACCAGAATCCAACTGAAGTTTAATGTTTTTATTTAGGATTTATACTTGCATGTACTTTCTAATGTTTAACCCATCTTGTTCATCTGCTTTTGTGTTTTTTATGCAGCTATTAACCTTTTTCTCATTCAACAATGTGAGCTCGTGTATGGCTACAATTTAAGCATTTTTTTTTCTTCTAGTTAGGGCAGTCTTTATACCAATGTAATAATCCACAACTAAAACACAGGTTAGGAGGCAAATTGTTTTTTTTTTTTTTGATTGGTTTGATTTAGAGGGAGAATCAATTTGTTTTTTTCTTTCAGCATACTTTTCTTATGTGAGCTATGCTAGATTCCTCAGTATTTTTCGAATCTTGGCATACACTTACGAATCTCTAACAATCCTCCTCTATTTGTTGGAGAGTAAGGTTTGGCTTATTTTCCACTTTATATTGAACTCTACATCTAATTTCAGCGTCTTTAGCTGAAACGAGTCTCTGAACAAATATCAGACACTTAAAATCATTTGCATTTGACTGACAGTTTGAAATTGTCACAATGCTTGTTCAAGACTGATGTGAACGTTGTGAAATCTTCACTTTCTTTTCTGATTAAATTCATGCACTTCCATCTCTTATGAAAGAGTGAAGTTTTAGGACTAAAAAGATATGTCAGAAGTTTAACCGCTTCAGTGAATGTCAGTTCACTTGTTTTACAGTGTAAAATATAATTCATAAATTTGGTGTGTTTTGTGGTGCCTAGCTTTTAAAGAAGAGGGAGAACTTTCTTAGAGTCTGACCAATTCATGCAATCTGTAATGTATAAATCCTTGAATTTTCTAAAATAGGAGGTGAAAGTTATATCCTTGTCCGGAGAATATGTAAAAGTGTCTATTGCACCCCAAAATGTGTTTTATGAGAACACATAATAGACTAAATTATCGCCCGGTTCACACTCCACCCACGTCTTTTGAACAGGTGAAGAGGCTCATCCCTTATTTCCTGTTTAGGATGTGGTTTCCGGTTTTCTCTTTTCCAATCTTCTCACTTTTTTTTTTTTTTCAATTGGAGTAGATAGACTAAACTATCTCCTGGTTCACACTCCGCCCATATCTATTGAACAGGTGAAGAAGCTCATCCCTTGTTTCCTGTTTAGGATGAGGTTTCCAGTTTTCTCTTTTCCAATCTTCTCACTCCTATGTAGCCCCCCTGCACATCAGTGGCGTTACCGCCTTGCTCGGGGTGATATGATTAAAAAAAAAGAAAAAAGACATTTTTGTTTTCACTAATTTGTCTCCGGTTTGCCAGTTTATGCAAGTTTCTTTGCTCTTGTTGAGTTTGAAGTAGAATTTCTTTGAGTTTCTGTTTTCTGAAATCAGTTTGTTTTTTAAATTCCAACTGTTCTTTTTCAGCTTGCATTTCCAGTAGTTCTTTCACAGTTTGCTTTTGAATTCCAAGTTGCTTTTCTTGCCATTTAGGCTCTCATTGGTTTTGCTGTTCAAGTTGGAACCTAAGAATTTTGAGCATGATGGATTTAAATTCATCCATGTTTATACATGTATTTTTTTTTAAAAAGACCCAAATACAAATTAAATTCAAATAAAAACTTTTCTTATCTTTGAATAACCAAAAAAAAAAATCGTTTGTTACTCAATTAAAAGAAATAGCAATTAATTGAAAGTGCATAACTTTAATTCTTTACTCACTCAGAGAATCATGAGTTCTTTTTTTGTTTGAAAACATGAATTCTCATAGTTTAGCAACTTGTGTTCAAGCTCAGTGTAAGTTAGTTACACTTTTTTTTGTTTGGTTTCCTTTTCTGGATTGCCAGGTACTATTGAATAAAACAAAGTGTGCTGAAAAACAGAATTTTGTGCATACAATGTTGAATCAATATTGACAATTTCCACACAGTCTTTGTGGGGTTCTTAAGAATCCTTATGGTCTGTAAGAATTCTTGTGGTTTGTAAGGATCCTCATGATTTGTAAGAATCCTCGTTGCCAAGTTGTTGTGACCTTGTCACCAAGCTGTTGTGGTCCAGTTGAAGCCAGAAATAAAGACACAAAAACAGAATAGTGTTAAACAAATCTATTACAAAGATAGTAGTACAAACATATACTAATGAGCAATTATTAATGTGACTGTTAGTCTGGCTGGAATAGATCCAGCATTCATTCTCTCCATATCTCTCTTATTCACTTACTCTACTTCTACAAAGCAGAACTCTTATTTATATACAGTTTGGATGAGTTCATGTGTCATATGGATAAGTCTCCATAACAGTTATAATATTATGTCTGGACTGACTCTGATGATAATCTAATAAACACTATCAGAATTCTTGGAATTATATCAGAACTCTGTCCCAGAACTCTCTCTAAATTCTTTATTTAAGGCATCTTGCCTTGTTCATTTGTGTTATTAGGGGTGTCTTATTTCCTCCACAATATCCCAGCTTTTGAGATTTTTTAATTTCTTAAATATTTTATTTTATTTCTTAGTATTCATTCACTCCTCTTTTTGGCGAGTTCATCATAAACTGAACTTTATATTTCTTGCGTTTTGGGTTAACCATTAGTTTTTCTGTGTGTTTTCTTTTTCTCGGACTTATACTTGTGCATTCAATCAATTTTTCAGGTGTTGGTACATCAAGAATATCATACAGAACTTGCATAGTTTCTTCCTTTCTTGCAGTTCTTTCTTCAGGAAATCTTTTCTTTAACTGATTCTAATGCCATTTTTTCAATTCATGAACTTATTACACTGTTTTCCAATATTTCTTTTCCATTTTTATACATCTTGAAAAAAAAATTTTTTCTCAGTCAAAACATCAGCACAAACATGAATTTTATTTATTTATTTATTTTTTTTACATACACTGCTGCTGCTATTCAACTTGATTAGTCAGTTTTTTCAATTACTCACATTTTTTCAAGTCTCTCTAGTTTGTCATTGGCTAAATACAATACTGTGAACAGTACTCTATGTTTTGGTTGAAATATTGATGTCGACCTTTTTTTCACTTAAAATTTTGCTTTGACTTTGGTGCACCAAACCAACTCATCCTACAGAACATCTGGAAAACTTTTTTCAATTCTTCCTTTAAATTTTCATATTGTTTTTTAAACTCGTCACTTGTCCACTTATATTTTTGCAATAAATATTTACAGGCAAATCCCATAACTCAATTAATTCCATGCTGTCAATACAAGATAAGTCTGTAGTATTTTTAAAACATAAACTTTAGTTTTTATACACTAGTTACAAAATGAAACGTTACAAGACATTCGATTAATAACAAATAAGTTCTCACCCAACATACCATGTGTGAATTTTAAAGTTCTTTTTAATATAAGTTTTCTGTTTTGCTTTTCATGTGGCTTCATTGATTTTCGTGATATCACAACCAATGTCTTTTTGCATTTTTACATTCATATTATTCATTTTCGTATTCACAAATTTTCTTTGGTTTCTGTAGTCATTTTTTTCTGTTTTGATGCTGTGTACGAAATTTATTCTGTGAGAATTTTTCCTTGCTTTAGTTTTCGAGTGTGAGTGTCCTACTTTTCCACAATTGTAGCACTTGAATTTTTTTTAAGAGACAGTCATTTTCAAGATGTAACCTTCCACATCTGAAACATAAATTCATTTTTCTTTTTTCACATTTTTCTTTAGTTTGTTTATATGCACATTCTTTTTCTTCAATTTCCTTCATATTATGTCTGAGATTTACGATTCTCTGACATTCATCTGATATTTCTTGTAGTGTTAGTTTTTTTATTCTGTTTCAATTTCATTAAGATTCTAGCACATACACTTGTGTCTTTTTTTTTGCTATTAATCCTTGAACAAAAATTAATTCTTCATACATATATGCTGAGTCAGCTCATTCGATTTGAATCTTTCACATTTCTTGTTAACGATTCCAGCAAATGTGACAAAATCTTCGACTTCTTTTTTTGTCAGATTCATGCCAAACTTTTTTGCTAAAAATTATAGTCAGAATATTTACCATTTCTTCAAAGCAAATTTCTCCTGATTTTTTTTGTAGGACAAAATTACATTATTTTTCCTATTCTGTTGATGCAAACTTTCTCAACAAAAGCCTTTTTTTCTCGTCTTTCTAGTCACTGCATTCTTCTCTGCAAATGTTCTCATATCTTGTAAAACAAGCAGAAAATGTAATTCCATCATCTGAATTATACATGTATTCAGTTATGACATTTGCATTTGGAGTGAAAAACTTGTAGAATTTTCAGTTTTCTTCTTAATTATTCCAACTTTTGTTGTTGTTGCTAGTTTCAGCAACTGCTGTAATATTTTTACCATTTGGGCTAAAAATTCTTCCATATTTAACAGTATCTGTTTATTTTCTTTATGCACAGCAAAGAAAAAAATGACACCAACTTTTTTCCAATCTATTGTCATTACTGTTATGTGCACCAAAGCAAAAAAGTATTTTTTTTTTACTCTGTATAAGTTTCAGTTCCTCATCACCGCTGTTGTTAAAGTATATTACACCATTCTGGTTCTTCAGCGATGATGATTGTCTTGTCTGACAACAATAAGCATGTATATATAAAAATATAAACATGTTTTTATTCTTCATCAGCGACTGTTGTGTGGAGGGGTAGTCAGAGGGAATCCTATACATACAAGGGAGTTGTCTTCTCTTTTTCTCATTCCCCTGCATTCTCTCTGCATCTGTGTTCTGTCTTTGGCTTGAAAAAAATGATCTTATATGAGCTGAAATTTCCATGTTTTTTACTTTTCAAATGTTTGCTTAATTGTGTCATCTATGGCTAGGCACGTCTGTCAATCATTTTCACCAATTATTGTCTTTGAAGCCAGCTGCCTCTGTTTATATTATTCTTGTTTATATTTTCTGTTTTCAGTGTTGACCACACTCTTGTTGGTCCTGCTTTTGATCTCAGTCACATTTACGTCAAGTCATAGAAATATATTACATTATAACTCACTATTAATGGTTATAATATTAGGTCTCAACTGACTCTGATGATACTCTAATGAACACTTTATCAGAACTGTCCCGGAACTCCCTTTGAATTCTTTATTTAAGGCATCTAGTTCATTTGTGTTACTGAGTTTGTTTTATTTACACCCCAACACATGTCTATTACAATTCCGTCTGCTCCTGCTGCTTTGTTCCTGTGCCAATCTTACTTCAGACTTTAATATTTCAGCTTCATTCATATCTTTGTGTCTTGTAGGTTTCCCTCTTGTGAAATCCTTCTCTGACCTTTTGTTCTATCTTTGAATTTTTTCTTTTTCTATTATGAGTTTCCTCTTTTTATTTTATACATTCTTTCAATGAGCAAAATCTTTTATTCTGTTAATTCTTTTATGCATACCTGCCATATCTATGATTCTTATTATTTCTATCTTCGCATACTTTTTGTTGTCATGCCTCTTTGCCTGTCTACATTTGTTTCTAATGTTAATACACCATATTAAGAAATATGGACAAATATCTAATGTTTGTGTTTTACGTTTTATATTCTGTGCCATTCTTTGGCATTGTTTGCTGTCTCTTTTTATCATGTCAAAAATTTCATCTACTATACACACCTTTCTTCTTTTTTACTTGTTTCACTTTTCTTGGAATGATCTTGTTTGCCAATATCACTACAAATGTTTTTTTTTAATGTTTCACTTTGAATTTTTAGTCGCATACAAGTGATTGCATTTTTTTTTTAGATATGTCAGCCTACATTTCTTTGCAATTTGTGTCATTCTGAAGTCTATTTTATTTCTTGCATTGATTTTGTTTAATTTCTGTAAGCTTATTCTTACTTTTCATATGACTGGAATGTGCTAGTCAAAGTGAAGGAGAAATGTGCTTTAAAATTCTTAAAAATTAAAAAATACATTGTTTCAAACCTGGGACTTCTTTTGGAAGACATTGTTAAGTATGAAATAATTGATTATATTCGTTATTAATTTTTTTTTTTTTAGCAACCCCACTAATTTTTCTATTTGTAATCAGAAAACCAACTTGAAGGTTTAATATTTTTAGTTTTAAATAATAATATTTTAGTTCTATGACATAAAAATAAGTCAATTACATTGAGTTGCATACCTAAAGTACAAAAACAAAATTGCTGTAGATGTTCTGAGGGTGATTTTTAAAAGTTTTAAGCCTAAAATATTTACTTTTAATATCAAGATAATAGAATATTGCCAGAGTTAGAATATCTTCTAATCTCATTATGATAATCTTTCATTAATATTGTTTTATTTGAACCAGACTCAATGCCAGAGTGTTTTGCGTTTTGGGTGTTTACCTTGGTGACAGACCTAATTTGAATCCTATTTAACATAAAGACTTTTAATTGAATAAGAATATGAAATGTCAAGGTTCATTAGAGAATATTGTCTTAAAAACAAGACTATTAGGTTGTCCGGAAAGTTCATGCCAATTTTTAGTTTTTCACATTCCAACATGTTAGAACATCAAATTTATTGACAGATATGAAATGCTCACATTTCCAATCAGAACACACTTCAAATTATCTCTTAAGAAAGAAAGTTTAAAATTACTTAATTTGTGTCAATTTTGCATTTTTATGAAAATCAAAAACTGTAAGATGCATTTTAGATGTTTGATGCTTTTTTTATTACCACAAAGGCAAAAGTGTCTCAAGCACCAAAACAATATCTGCTGTGTACAGTGAAGATGTTTTTTTAACTGACAAAACTCTATGGAAGTGGTTTGCTAAATTTAGATTTGGTGATTGTAGCCATGTTGATGAAGAACAATCAAGCATACCCCCTCCCCTGCACTACATATGATGACCAAATGAAGACATTGATTGAGAATAACCTGTATTACATTTCCATGAGCACTCAGTTAAGCTTGTGTACTCAAATTGCTATGATGTTTGGGTACCCATGATTGGCATGAAAAGAATCTTTTGGATTGCATTCCTATCTGTAATTTGTTAAATAAATGCAATGTAAATGTGCCCTTTTTATGCAAATTATGATGGGTGATGAGTAATGGATCGTTTACAACAATGTTTAGTGAAAAAGATCCTGGGGAAAGTGGTATAAGTGAACTTTAACCACCCCAAAAGCACATCTTCACTCTAAGAAAGTCACACAGTGCATCTGGTTGGATTGCAAAGATATCCTGTTCTATAAGCTTCAAGTAACCAGTCAATTGATTCTGAAAAGTACTGCTTGAAGGTGGATGAATTAAAGGCAGAAATTTAAGAAAACTGCTCAGAATAGGTTAACAAGAAGGCATTGTTTTCTATCAGAATAATCACAGCTCACACATTTTTTGGCAACCCAGCAAAAATTGTTACAGCTTGGTAAGAATATGTTAACCCACCTGACATATTCACCAGACATTGCTCTTTCAGATTTTCATTTATTCAGGTCCTTGCAAAATAATATCAATGGTAAAAATTTTAATTCTTTGGATAACATAAAAAAAAACCTTAATGAGTTCTTTGCTGAAGAATCACCAAAATTCTGTAAAGACAAAATCTTTAAGTTGAAGGAAAATTAGAGAAAGATTGTGCCACAAAATGGTTTGTATTCAGTTGAATAAATATTTAATAGCATAATTTTGTTTTAAGTTAGAATTTGACTTGAAAATTGTCAAGAATTCTCCAGGCAACCCAATAAATATCCTTCCTATGTATGATTTCCATTTGACCATCAATCTTTATAATGCATAAGTTCTTTGCTCTTTATTGTAGACCAAAAAATAACAGATTTAAATATGATCTTAACGATTCATTATATAAAAATACTTAAAGCTAAAGAATTTTAAAGTTTCAATTATCAAGCAAAACATATTTTCTGTTTATATAATATATATAGAGAGAGAGAGAGAAAGAGAGAGAGAGAGAGAGAGAGACTGTTTATACATAGGAATCAATACTGCATGGTAACTGTCAGTTTCATGCTTCAATGCAATCTTAAGTTTAAGTGCCACTACTTTTTTAGTAGGCTGCATCTATAGCGAATTGTGTATGTAGGTCATTCAGGGATTAAGAGAAATTGGGGCGGGGGGGGGGGATCAGCCTTTCCCAGTTTTTGTGTGCATGTGTGTGTGTGGATTTATATATAAAAAATTCCAAAACAGTATCATCATGTTCAACATGTCAACTCACTGTATATACACACAACACATAAATATTCATATGTTGATTTACCATTCTATCTCTCTCGTAGTCACTTATATTATAATTCTACCTATATCATTAGTCTAGTTCTTTTGTTTCTTGTTAAGCTAAATAAAATAATTTTTCACGATCATTTCATTTTTTATCTTCATTTCCATTAACTTTGCTGCCAAGTCAATTTTTTCAATATTAAATTCAATAGATTGAAACTTTCTTTGCAGTATATTTAAATGTTTTTGTTTTTTGTTTAACATAAAAAGCTTTCATCAAGTCTAAATTACTGTATTTTAAATGTTTCCTATCGCTTCATGTGATGACCTAATTTCCTTCAAATCTATGAATTAATTCCCTTTATTATTCAGTCTTTGTTTTATTTTCATAAAAAATGTTTGCACATTCATAATCACTGTATTCCTTAATCCAAATATTTAAAAACAATAGTAAAATCTATCTTTTCATTCCATATCTTTTCTATATTAAACGGATTTCTCTCTATCTGTATATATCTATTCATCAATTTATAACTGCTTCTTTTTCTTGTTCCAAACATTCAGTTCATTACACATGTTCCAAATTTGAAGATTCTCAAATTTCTTTCAGATGTATCAAGAGAATTAACATAGCAGTTTCTAATTTGACAAAAGAAATAGGCATGCCATACTTATGGCACTAACTGCCAATCACAGTGACTTGGAGAAAACAAGCTTCTTGAAATTGGCCAGGTAACCATATGCAGACTCCATAGGTGTATGCACACCAAGTTCATATTGTGTTATAGTATTGGCTTGTCAAAAGCAACAGGGGTCATGTCACCTACTTTTTCCCTCAGTGAGTTGCTGAACATGATGATAGAAGGAAGTGTCAGCCAATGTGTTTCAGCAAGACTTTCCTCACTCTCACATGGCCTACATGATCCAGAAGTGGCTAGCTGACAACACTCACACAATCACTTCATCTCCAACATATAATCTTTTATTGCACCTAATTTGATTCTCATTGACTACTGCATCTGCGATATCATCAAATGAGAGAGTAGCCAATGGAACAACAATGCCAAGAAACTGGGAACATGATACCCAACATAAATAAGAATCATTTGATCCATTTCATTTGAATCATTTCAGGGAATGCATCTAGGCCGTCATGATGCTGAGTGCAGTTTTATTGAATAAGTTTTTTTCTAAGTTGACAATGTGTACTAACGTGTTTTTGAAAATATCATTTTTTCTATTAAATATCTTTGTTTATCTTATTTATAATTTGTCCTCAATTTCCCACACACACATTATGTGTGTGTGTGTGTGTGTGTGTGTGTGAGATGTTTTATGAAAACAACTTTCAGTTTTATAAAGATAAAACTTTGCCTTATTTCAGCATAGTTGTTACTAACCTCCAAGTGAGTGACTCATTGTGCCTTCTCAGGTTAATGTTTTCTGTTGACACAACATCCAAAGATTATATGAAATCAAATGTTGAGTCCATTGCTAGGAAAATTGCTTCACTGTTTTCTGCGAGACATTTTTTTCCCAAGCATCTATCTTACACATTTATAAGTCAACCATTCATTTATACATTAGATATTGCTACTGCATCTGGCCTGGTGCTTCTTCTATCTATTGAAGATTTTTGATAAAATACAAAAAAGAATCTGCAATATTATTAGTCCTAACCTGGTATCTCGGTTTCAGTCACTTTCCTACTGCTGCAGCATAACTTCCCCGTGCATTTTCTATAAATATTTTCATGGTAATTGTTGTGATGAACTTTCCTCTTTGGTAACTGAACTTTATGAATTTAAACACAGTACTCAATTTTCATTGTGGTACAGTGGATATTTGCTTGGAACAAAAAAGTGAGAAGCCATGTTTGAATTCAAGTTGAACTTGTGGCACTCACACACGTTCAAATAACCTTGGGAGAGGTATGAATCTGTTGCTTATCCCTCCAGTTATGGATTAAATAGCAGCACAGATTGGGTTCTGTAGCCTTGGTTGGTAACCAGTCTACTACAGAAAGTAATGGCAACCTACTGCAAGAAAATCTTCTGCTGAGTCAGTCAGGTCTTTTTTGAGACATGATCACCCAAGCATATATCAAATATGGCACTTAACTGACTGACTAGATTGGTGGCAAGATTTCATCATCTTACAACTGAAATGGCAAGGTATAACCTTAAGTTCTATGCTAGCTGTTCCTTTTGTCGCACTTCTGGATTTCTCTTCTTGTCTTTTGCTTTCCAGTTTCCTTTGATCTTTAGAAAATTAAATGCAATGTCAATCGTTATTCTCTGTCTTCTTAATTCCTCTTCTTTTATTGTTCTCTCTCCTTAATAATGCTTTTTTTCGCATATTCTCTCACACCCTTGTGTCTTAGTGACTTTATTGCCTTGCTCAAAGTGAAATGATTTTTACAAAAAGCAATTACCTACACACATGAAAGTACTTTTGCTTGTTAACTGAAAAAAAAAATTATTATTTCCTTAAAACAAATGCATTGAATATCTTCTAGAAAAAGAAAAGCAACAACATATTTTTTGTCTGTCAGAGAATTTTACATCAAATGATACAAAATTTTCAAAGGCAGAAAATTGATTGCACTTTCATTTATACATTTTTAATATGCCTTGTTTAAATTTTATTTTATTTTTTTTTTGTACATTTGCTTCTCCAGATGATAAATCAGATGAAATATTTGAAAAACATAGTTGTTTGGTATCAACTGATTCTACAAGGCTTTCCTTCATTCAAGAAGCCTCAGAAGTATCACTGAAAGGTTTCTTTTCTTTCTGAAAATGGTCCAAACTTTCTCATTAACTGAATAATAATGAACTCACGCATAAAAATGTATCTGCTCGCATGTGTATATATTGGAAAGCATTTATATTTAGCTGTATACGTTTGTTAGATATAATGATCTGTATAAGCGCAATAGAAATTCTTTATATAAAAATAAATGGATAGACTCAAATGTATCCATCTATATGTACACGTATATATCTACATGGCATTGTCTTTTTATATATATATATATATATATATATATATATATATATATATATATATAATTCATCTGCCAAAATAGACTATTCCCCAGATGATTGTTTAATAAATATTTGCTCTGTAATTAAATATATTGAGCTCTTTTTGTGGATCATTTTTAACATTTTATAATCTTTAATTTATTACTAGGATTTAATTGGATTATTCACCATAGAATGTTTTTACCATGGATTGCTAACCATCACTATATATATATATGTATATATATGAGATGAATATATGGATCAAAAGCCGACAAAATGAATATAATAAGTAAAGAACTGGTAGGAAAAAAGTGTTTTGAATCTAACGTTTGAATCTTTAACAAGCTTCTTCATAGATTTTTTAAAGACAATAGACCTGACCGCAGTTACTCTTAGAATATCAGAGCTGAAGGATGTTAAATTTAAATGAAGCTGTCACCACATTAGCCGATTGAAAGAAAGTGATTTTTTTATACAATTGCAAAAAAAAAAACTATTTCATTCACTCGGAAGAGGTAAGTTTGTTATCTGAACTTGCCTCTTTGCTAATATTTGATATAGCATTTATTTATTACCCTCTTGTTACAGATTTAATCCTATACTGAACGATTAGGGGACTTTCTGATTCTTATTAAGTTAATTTCTTTTTACCAATATATATATATATATATATAATCGGAGTAGATAGACTCTACTGTCACCCAGTTTCCACTCGTTCCACTTTTATGAAACAGGTATAGAGGCTTATCTGTTGTTCCTTGTTTAAGAAGTGGTTTCCTGATGTTTTTTTCTCTCCTGGACTCAGTATTGGTGCTCCTTCAATTTTTCTGTTAAGTGTGCTATCTGTGACAACATACAGCAAAATAGATGGTGAACATACCAGGTGCTGGAATATCACCTTGCTTTAAACCATTATCCATTGAAAATGGCCCTGACAGATTAATTGTATAGTTATTAATCCCTTCAATTTGATGTGCATTTCTCAATATATTTTTAGCAAAGTGTAGCTGACATCCCAATATGCCTAAAAAGATCTACAAGGCATCTCTATTATTGACATCAAGGGTTTTTTGCTAATCAACAAGCACTTGATACAGAGGAACATGATGGTCTGTGCATTTCTCTTGAAACTGGTGAACTGAAAATATCATGTCTATAGTGCCTTGTCAAGAAAGAACAAAATGATTTCATCATAACTACTAACTTAGTTGCAGTTTCTGCTCTTCTGTATTTATATAAAGAAGACAAGCTTTAACCATCTAGCTTTGACCACTGAAAGAAACTGAAAACAAAATGAAATGCCCACTTGGTAACTTTCGACTCAGTAAAGATCTTCAAAACTGAAGCTGGACTCCCTGCGTAGAAGTGCTTAGATTAATTTAGTTTAAGTTGCAACTCAATAATACATGTTATGTCCCCCACCCACTGCCCTACTAGCATGTTTCCATAAATACACTCATTACAACTAGGGACGTCCAAGCCTCTTATTTGACAGAGGTATGTACATAAAAAGAAAAAAAATAATTCCTTTGTTTTCTTTTCTCCTCTTTTTTTTTTTTTTTTTTTTTTTTTTTTTTTTTGTTGCAACACTGGTGACTAAACCAGCTAACCCACTGAATGGGCTTATAAGTGAAGTGGGAGGTTGGATAAAAAACAAGGCTACAAAAAAAGGTGAAATAACTCTGAAAGAGTCAATGACCAACTTAACTAGAGGTGGTGTCTTGATAAATCACCATGAGGGCAATGGGATACCACTCCACTATCATTTCCGAGTATAATCATGGCTTTACAAAATATACATATAAAACCCAATGGTGTGAAGGGGATTACCTCTAAAGGAAGTAACTCCTCACCTGATAAGGACTGACATGGGAAACAGGTGTCACCTGACTGTCATCTAGCAACTGTTAGCACCAATGGCATAAAGGAGACACATTTTTTTTAAAATTTCTCTTTTGCCCCGGAATTGAATCGGATGACATGAGCAACAGGTGTCTCTAGACCATTACCCAGTGACTGTGCGCAAGAAAAACCAACTGCCCAAGGAACATGGAACGTCAGGACTCTGAACAGCTGTGGGCAACTTGAAAATGTCAAGCAGGAAATGATCTCATAAATACAGACAAATACTGAATGATGGGTATGGACTCGATACACCAAAAATATGGAGACAAATAGAAAAGTCCTACCTGAAGCTGGCATGAATATCAGATTACCTGACATTCCCACACCAATGAAGGGACTTATGACTCATCCATGCAGGCTTGGCACCAAGACTTGCCGTCAATTCAAAAAGAGCTGTCTGGTCGCAGATAAGGCAGGACATGCCCTGGTCCAAGAACGTCTCCAGTACAACTGATGGATGAAATGAAAATTACATTCCAATATCTCCCAGAGGCTCAAAACATTCCTCAGCAGGATCACTGATAAAGAAGACTGAAAAGGATCTGGCATGTGTAGGACAAATTCTTCAGGCAAGAATTTGATGTAGTCAAATTTTGCCAATTACAGAAACTAAATGGATTAAAAGATTTGAAGAGGACACAAGAGGTCCATCACCCCACCCCCACCCCGTGAAAGCAGTTGTCAACATTAGCTGAGTGTCTCTAAAAAGTCAGTGCTGAACAAGGGTCTCAACTTCGCAACAACCATCAGGCGAATACCATACATAGATATCATTGCCCGCATTGAAGAAATAGCCTTCAGTATCCCTCAGGCTCAGGCGGATGAGCTAAGATGGAAAGTGTGACAGACATTGGAGAAAGCCAAGTCACCCAAACTAAGCATCACGAAAGAGAAGGGGTTGGCAATCAGGACCCTACAGAGAAATGTGAACATCATCATACTACCAGATGATAAAGGCAGTGCAACTGTAGTGATGGACAAAACTGAATACACCAAGAAACTGGAAGATCTCATTAAAAGTGGTAGCTATAGCAAGGTAAAGAAAGACCCCATGTTGAAAACAGAATGACAGCTGTCGCAGATCCTAATCAAGAACAATAATCACTTCTAGTCTAGGACATACAGACAGTTGTTTCAACTTTACCAGCAAGCTACCTCACATGTATGGTCTATCTAAGATTCATAAAGATGGTATTCTGCTCAGGCCAATTGTTAGCTTGGTGTGCCACCCTCTGTGTTACTTCCTTGTAGATATAATTGACCCACTGATAGAAAAGTCACCTTCATATGTTCAAAACTCTGCCCATTTCATGAACCTTATCAAAGATGCTTCCATCCAATGCAACCAGATGATGAACATGGATGTAGTAAGTCTGTTCACCAAGGTACCCACAGTGGAGGCGTTATCAGTAGTCAGGGAGAGACTGACCTCAGACTCATCCCTAGGAGAATGTGCCAGTGTTTCACTAGACAACCTGATGGAGATGCTGGCTTTCTGCACACAAACAACACACTTCTGATTGGGACCAAACATATATTGGCAGGATGAAGGTTTAGCAATTGGCTCTCCATTATCACCATCACTGGCTAATATATATGGAATACTTTGAAGAGATGGCATTAGAATCCACAGTTCTAAAGCCAACTCTATGGCTGAGATATGTTGATGACACCTTCATACTCTGGCTACACCAGGAGGAGGTCCAGATGCTACTGGACCATGTAAACTCAATAAGACCATCCATACAGTTCACTATAGAAAAAGAGAGTGACAACAAACTGGCATTCCTGGATGTGCTAATAACTCGAACAGAAGTAGGGTTCAAACATCTGTATACCTCAAGCCAACATTCACCAGACAATACTTCAACTTCAACTCCCACCATACAATTTAAAGAAAGGGATCATTTGCTGCCTTCAACATCAGGCAAATATCATAAGCAGCAACCCAGAGTCATACAAACAGGAAATGGTCAGTATAAGCAGTACCCTACAACAAAACAATTATCCAGAGTACATGACAACAACTCTAGCATACATGGAAGGGAGGGTGCATGAGGATAACAACTCTCAGAAAACAGCCCCAGTCTGTCTACCCTATGTGAAGGGGCTATCAGAGAAAATCCAAAGGATCTGTGGTCCATATTAAATCAGAACGATCTTCAGAAGTGGTTCTACACTTTGCAGGTACCTCTCTCGAGTAAGACCCATAACAGAGGGGGACCTGACTAAGGACTGTGTGTACACCATTCCATGTAGCTGTGGAACAAAATATAAAGGAGAAACAGGCTGCTTAAAGTAAGGCTACAAGAACATTGCAAGGTTGTAACATGAAAGGTGTAGCTGACCACATATGAAAGGAGAAAGGGGATCACTAGCCCCTTTGGGATGAAGTTGAAATAATAGATAGAGAACACCACTGGAAACCATGTAAACGTAAGGAATCAGCATATATGCTAGGCTACAAAAATCTCCTAAGCCGACCAAGCATAGAGATGAACACAATATGGGAACCAGTAATACGGAGTGCCAGAGAAAATCTTTATGAGCTCTGGTAAAAAGTACTAAAGAAAACCATTATCATAAAAAAATTGCAATATGAACTCTGGTAAAAAAGGGTTGCTGAACATTAGGCTTATAATTCCCAAAAATTCAGTTGTTCATGTATGTAAGGACACCTGGCCCAGTGAATATAGACATTGGTTAGTTCCTGTGACTTGACCCAAAGTGTTGTGAGCTCAATACCAGCAGGGCTAGAGGGAGATAACTCATGATTACCAAAAGAGGCACTACCAGGCACTACCAAGGAATGAAGTTCATATACCCCAGTGACTATAATAAAGGGTTTGATTCAAAAATCCTAAAGAAGGCCAGAATGTACAATGGCTGAAACATCGTACAAATGGCAACAAAGATGAGAAATGGCTACATGACAAATAGCAAATTCTGGAAATATACAATTATAAAAAATGGACACAGTAGTGACAACCAAAGGATCATATATGCAGGAGGTAAAAATAATGACAAGGGAGTTGGCTTAATGCTGGATGATGAAGGAATGCATTCTGTAAAGCGAATGATAATCAATAATAACATCCAAGATGCCTTTGGACATGAAGAACCAAAAAAAAAAAAACAAATCAATTATATAACCATAAACAAAATATTTAGAAACACAGTGGTTCAATGCAAAACCTATACAAGCCACCACTTACAGTTATCTGCAAAATAAGGGTGAAACTTCAAAGACTAAAGAACCTAGGAGAGCAATAGAGTGCAATACAACACACTCCTGAATGACCTCAACTCACAAAAATAATACACTGACAGTGTGAGAAACAAATACGAAGAACAATGGAAAATGGAAATTTGAAATGGGACGCACTTAAAAAAGAGCTAGTGACATCAGCAAACAACATTTTCCCAAAGAAAATCAGATGCAGAAAAAACAAAACAAGTAGATGACTGAAGAGATTCTTGACATGATGCAAAGGAGACAGAAAACTATGCAAAGACAAGAAACTACAAAAGGAAATAAGGACCAAGTACAGATAGGCTAAAGAGGAATGGCTCAACAAAAATTGTGCCAAGTAGAGAGATTGAGCAAAACTAATAAAGGAGAAATGCATAAAGAAACTTTGACAGGACAAAGAACATGCTCCTCAACAGGGTGTATAAAATCCAAGGATGGAACAATCATATTAGAGAAAGAGAAAATACCCCGACAAGAGAGAGCAACCGATAGTAAACAAAGATGCTGATGGACATGAAATACTAAAATCCAAAGTGAAAGGCTAAACTGAATAGGAACAAAGCAGCCAAACCAGACCACATTGTAATAGAGATTTTGACAGCCTTAGAAGATTTCAGTATAAAGAAAATTACGGAAACAATAAATGAAATCTACAACAGTGGTGTAATACCAGATGAACTAAGCAAATCAATTTTCATAGCTCTGCCTAAGAAGCCAGGTGCAATCAAATACAAACTCCACTGAACAATCAGTTTGAATAGCCACATAACAAAAGTCATTGTCCAAATCCTGATGAATAGAGTGTGATGCAGAATCAGGCCAGAGATAGAACAAGAACAGTGTGGTTTTGTCAAGGACACTGAAACAAGGAATGCTATCAGAAAGGGTGATACAAATGAAAAAATACATTTCATAGACATACAACGAAGTATGCTACAAAGAATTGATAGAAATGCTCAGCAACCTTGACATATTTCAGAAAGACAAAGTAATCAAGAACCTTTACTAGCAGTAAACTGCCTGCATATGGACAGGAAATGAATATACACAAAGATAGAAAGGATGTGTTTTTTCACTGGATCTATTCAACTTGCACAGCAAGACTATTCTGAGGACCCTAGAAGTTATGCCAGGATTCATAATCTGACCAACATAAGATACACAGATGATACAGTGCTGATAGCTGACGTGGAAAGAAACCTACAAGGCCTCCAAAAAAGGTAGATGAAGAAAGTCGAAAGAAAGGACTACAAATAAACCACAAGAAAATGATTGTATGGTCATCAGCAAACAGAGTAGCCTAAAATGCTAATTACAGATTGGGGAAAAATCAAGCAAGTACAAAAATTTAAGTACTTGGAAAGTGTTCTAACAGAAGACGGAAAATGTGACACTGAGATCTGAAGGTGAATTGTAATGGCCAAGGATGTATTCCAGAAACTGAGTAGAGTTTTAAAAGACAGGAAAATTTCACTAGAAACAAAGAAGAGAGAGTACTGGATTGCTATGTGATGTCAGATTTTCAATATGGCAGCAAATACTGGATAATATTATCAAAGATGACGGAAAAACTTGAAGCAACTGAAATGTGGTTCTACAGAAGGATGCTGCAGATATCATGGATCAAGCATGTGAGCAATGATAAAGTTTTGGAAAGGATGAAAATGAAAAGGAAATTAATACTGAGCATCAGGAAAAGACAGTTGAAGTTCTTGGGACATGTGATGAGGAAGGAAAGCTTGGAGAATCTGATACTCACAGGTCAGATGGAGGGAAAGAGAAACAGGGAAATCAGCAGATAACATATTTGACAGGCCTGAACAGGTAGATGACAGAGGGGGGTAACAGGAGAAAGTGTGTTAAGAGCTACCAGGGATAGGGAGATGTGGAAAGCCATGTGTCACCCCAACATATATTCTTGCACATTCATCGCATTTTAGAGCATAAATTACATTTTTAGAGTTGCAGCTCAGATCTGTTTTTATTTTCAAACTTGAAATGTTTTCCTTCTATTATTATTATGTTGCATACCCCACTGTCACAAGACCTGAATAACAGAATAGCCCTGCACAGAAGTAACATTAAATTACCCAAAACAGAAAATTATATGTCTCCCAACAATTAATTGAATGCCATGGTGGTAAATTCAGAGTAATGCCTATCTACCAAAATGCAGATTATGACACACTCATGATACAGGAAGAAATATTTATAAAAAAATACAAGCCTTCCCTCAACAAAACAACATGAAAAACCTAAGACACATACACATACACAAAATTCAAATGCAATAAACACACACACAATTCAAACAGTATCCCCCAAAACAATAAAAAGAACTAGATGGGCCATAGAATAGAATTGAATCAAATTGCTGAAAACAATTTTGAAGTATAAAGACAAAATCAAATTTTGCAAGTCAGTGAAAAAAATTTTTACAGTCAACCAACAGGAGAAACTTAACATGCAAGTGTAAAAAAAAACAAAAAACAGGCATATGAACTTTCTGACCTACTTACCACTTGACTTATCTATTTATTCATGATACCTTGGCCATCAGAAAAGAAAAGGATCTCGACATGTGAAGTCACAACTTTATTCACCTGAAGAGTCAATTTTAGACTTGAAACATGTGTAGCAACACAAATACCATTCTGAACACTTAATATATCATACAAAAAGCAAATAATAATTATAATAATAGCAACAATAAATCTCTACTTTAAACAAAACTTTTACAGCTTCTCACACTTTTTCTTATATATATATATATATATATATATATATATATATATATATATAATTTTAATCCAAAGAATTTGTCACTTTAACTGAGCAGATTCATTCTGACTTCAATGTTTTGTGGGGACACCATTATGATGCCTTTACTAATCAGGGCTGTTTTTTTATTATTTATAAGGAACTCAGGATGATTTGCTATTTTGTGGGATTCCTGTTGGTTTGTGATTAGTTGGTTTTCTTTTTCATTTTATTTATTTTTATTGTGCAAGTGTTTGATTTCTTTTGAATTCTTTTTTTATTGCTTTTTTAATGTATGCATGAGTGGATATCAGCTTAATTGTTTTATATTGAATAGGTGTCTGCCAAATTGCCTTTTTGGATTAGTTGATTTGCTTGTGTCATTTAAGTTAACCTCTTTTTTTGTATTGACATCTTTTATTGGCTCAATCTTTTTTCTTACTTTGTTAGTTAGTTCGACCAAAATACCAAATCACACTGAACTCTCTATAAATATATTTATAGCTCCCTATTTATATATTTATATAACTTATTTTGGAAGCAGGCTTTCTTTTAGATATATCTTGTTAAATGCTCTTGGTAAAAATTTCTTCTTGTTATCTCTTCAGGCATTTTTGTCAAATTTATGTTTAAAATTGTAAAGGTATTTTCATGGAATAAGATACTTTTAGAAGTTTCTACATCCAACATAAAAAACTGAAGTGGATTTTTACTTGCATTCACACTAAGCACTAATGTGAAATTTAACATAAATTTGGTTATATTTATTGATATTTATGAGATCATTCTTATTAGTTGATTTGCAATGGAAATTTACTTTTAGGTCATTGTCATTATGGTGTAACATGATACCGAGGAAAGGTATTGTTTGTTTGTGATTCATAAGTGAATTCTATCATGTTTTATTTTGATTAGTTTATCTACAAGGTCATGTCAAGTAATTTTGCAGGGAAATATTAATAGTGTCATCAATAAGTCAGAAATATGTTGATTGTTTAGGTATTTTGAAAAGAAAATACACACTAAGATCCTACTTAGAGGTGAACACATTTGTAATTAAAATTTCTTATAAAAATTATTGTTAAAAGTGAAATTGCATTGATTGGTGATGAGTCAGCAGACAGACTTTTATGCTTTTACCTACTATCAGGAAAAGGTTTATTTTTTATTGTGTTAGTTGCTTTATTCTTCAGAAATGAATTGAGTTCTTCTGGTGACTGGCATGTGTATACACCGCTTGTGTATGACACACTAAAATTTCCCCTCTCTCATTCTATACACCTATGACTTAGGGAGTAGAGACTCCAACTGACACCAATTCAGTCAAGTTTCGATTCCGGCCAGGAGCAAGATGTCTAGCCACACTGATGAACTGTGATACAGTGAAACAGGTTTGTATGTGGATGACATATAGATAGATAGATAGATCTACATATCGTTCATTCAGTAATGAATTAGAACACTCTTTGCTACTGGTATATAAATACAAGGTATATCACACACTAAAAGTCTGCCTCCTTCTACCAAGCGCCCATAGCTCAGAGGTAGAATCACCAACTGACATCAATTCAGTCGGGTTTCAATCCTGGATAAAAAGCAATTGGATGTCTAACCATACTGATGAGCAAAATAGATCTGTCTGTGGATGACTATATATATATAATTTATAAAAGATTTTAGATTATTACAATGGGTAATACATATTTCACTGCATCCTGATGTTATTATCGTGGTTCGTTTGTAAGACCCAAATAGTACAACAGTTGGTCCTCAAAATATCCCCCCCCCAAATTTCTTTACTTTTTTTAATTCATTATAGATGCTCACATGTCCATATTAGAACAGACATTTGTAACTGTTATTTATGAAAATGTCTCCCTCATTCGAAAAAGAACCCCAAAGAAAGAGGAAAGCAAGGATAAAGAAAAGATAGACTATTGAAGAGAAAAAGGAGAAAAAAGATAAAAAAGAAAAAAGCAAAAACAGAAAAAACTGAATGGAAAGCAAGAAGAGAAAAAGAAAGGACAAAGAGATACAATAAAAGAAAATACAGTATCATGAGAAATAAATGTTGATACCATTTCTAGTAATAAACTGTTCTCTTAGAAAAACATGGAAAAATTTAACTATGAAATTTAATTTCAAATATACTGGTATATAAGGCACAAAAAAATTGTACATCATAATTTTAATACAATTTGAAAAAATAACTACTTTTACTATTATTTTAAAATGAATGCTAATTTTAAAAAAATATTGTTAAAATAATTAAAAATACTAAAATTTATATAGAAACAGGAAAAATTTGATAAATCTAACAGAAGGAGGAAATACACAAAAAGAAGAAAGGAGAAATCACAATAGAATGGATTTTAGAATAATTAAAAAGATTACCCCCCCCCCCCCCCCGATAGAAATTGATGTATATAATTCATTCTTAGAAATGTGACAAGGGATTTTTATCCTTAAATTAAAATGACTATAGGGAATATTTATGGTGAAAAATAAATCATATATCCTAACATAAATTACATTATAACCATTAATAGTAATTTATTTTAACTATAGTTAAAATAATAACTCCCAATAAGAAAATATAATTTATTAAAATACAATCTTACATGTATGTATCAAACAAAATTTCTTTCAGACTTAATAATAATTATAATAAAAATAATAATATTAATAGTAATAATAATAATAAAAATAATCATAATAATAATATTCATTCTATCACAAAAGAAGACAAAAGAAATTACAAAGATACCTATACATATAATAATTATAAATTATTATAAAATATAAAAATAAAAAGCTTTTGCTGTAAACTAATATTAACCTAATGTCGAAAATTTAGCCGTAATATGATATTAACATATATGTCAAAATTTAACATTGAAATTTAATTTAAAATATAATGGGATATATTTACAGTACAAAATTAAATTGTGCAACATAATTTCAATACAATTTGAAAAAATAACTACTCTTACTAGTATCTCAAAATATCCTATCAATTTTTTAGAAATTCAGTTAAAATAATTAAATCATTAAAAAATAAAAATGAAACGTTAGAAAGATAAACATAAAAAGAGGGAGGGGGGAATAAAAAGAAAGAGATAAAAATTAGAACAATATAGAAAAGAATTTAAATTAAATTAATTTAAAATAAACTTCCTATATCAAACCAACATCTATTACATTAATATTCATTCTTAGAAACGTGACATGGGATTTCCTCTTAAATTAAAATATACAGATTATAGGGTATATTTGCGATGAAAAATAAATCATAAATCATACATCCTAATATAAATTACAAAATAACCACTAGTAGTAATTTATTTAAAATAAAGTTAAAATAATAATTCCTAGCAAGAAACACTGAATAAAAAATTAAAATATAATCTTAAAAACCCCTTAAATAATAATAATAATAATAAATTATAACAATAGAAAATAGAAATTTGTAATATTTTATATATATGTGTGTGTATCAAACAAAATTTCTATCAAACTTTAATAATAATAATAATGATAGTAATAATAATAATACTCATTCTATATAAAATGAGGAAAAAGAAACACAAAAAAATTATAAAAATAAAAAACAAAAAATTACAAAAATTAATATTAAAAATTAAAAATAATCAAATCAACCTGGATTGTATACCAAGTGTACTATGTTATATATATATATATATATATATATATATATATATATATATAAGGTACATATCATTAATGTACACAATTGATTATTCTAAATAAATTTTCATTCTGTAGTTTTTGCATTTCAGCACAAAAAATAAAAATATCTATTTCATCAAATTTTACACTTCATATGAGAATTTTGTTTTGTTTTTTACTCAAATGAAAACTGCAATTAATCTTTTAAATATGTATGAAAATTATATCATTAAAACATAAGAAAAATAAACTGACAAAATTTCATTAACAATGGCAATAGTAATATTAGTCGTTTCTTTATAAGGAAACATTTGACATTCATTGACCAAACAGCCAGTGCCACTTTTAGCTGAAATTTATAAAATATTTCTTGTAAAATAATCTTTTCAGGAAAGTCACTTTCTTAAATGCAATTTTCTTTCTAAACTTTTGTTTGAATTAGTGTGGAACATTAACATTTTGATTATGTCATTATTTTCTCTTCAATTCATTTGTGATATCTATTTTAGCTGTTGCTAAAAGGATGTGGTTTCTGTTATTTGCTATAGTTGTTTGTTATTTTGTATAATGTGAGCTCATAATGTTTGAAGAAGTATGATCCTCATGAAGACCTACAAGGCAACTTCAAGTAAAGTCTATTTACATTAATGAATATTCTACTGTGCTTGTCTCACCTTGTTGGGAGTCACCTGTTTGCCATGGGTGGTAACCCATAATCCTGGTGGTTAAGGGTTTTAGAAGTTGGGCTATATATATATATATATCTATATATATATATACTCCTAAACTCAAACACACCACTTTGGCCCCTACTTGAGCTAGACAGGTGGTTGAAGAGGCACAATCCAATCAATTGACTGGTCACATCAAGCTCTAAGTCAGACTAATAAAAATCAAACATTAAACTGACTTCTGACATAGTAAGTGATAGCTTAGGGTCAATCACACTTGGCTACTTCAATCTCTGAGGAAAGCCCATACTTAGGGGTATAATCCTGGATATAACAGATGCTTGAAACCCTCCTCATGTTTCATATATATTAGTAATTAGCCCTGAATGAATGAAGTGAATAGGATTTCCCCCCTCATCATCCCCCTACCATATTAGGCTCCAACATGGCTGGGGAGCATGGCTGAATAATAATAATAAATGAAGTATGAGCCTTAAAATTCAAGAGGCTATATATTGATATAGAATTTTTAAGTCATCGTAAGAGAAGACTAACTAATAATGAAGTTTTCAGTTTTTATAATGGAAAAAAATTTTAGCATCTCAGATCACATCCAAAAAAGTGAACAAAACTAAAAATAATAAGTTACTAAAAGAAATCAAAGGAAAAAACCACACTGAAACTCTACTAAGGATGACCAAATTTCATGATATAGAGGTAAGAATCTACCCACACCAATTTTTAAACTCCTCTAGAGGTATACACTGAAATTTTTTTTTTTTGCTGATTTCTTTTTTCAGTTGCACCAATAATGGTATATAATATTTGCTATTGATGGTTCTTCCTTTCTCAAGATAATCAATGAAAAAATACCTTGCACAGCCTAAAATATAGTGGTCAAAACATTGCCTTCTGATGTTTGCGTATTTGATTGCTTTTGATGTATTCACCTGCTGCTGTCTACTCTGCTGACTGCCAATTTGACTCTGAAGTGAAGTAGTGGATCCACGTTTTATCCATTGTCATATATTTATGCAAAAACCCCTTCTTGTTGTGTTGAAACAGTTGCAAACAACACTCTAAATCATCAACATGTTGTTGTTTTTGATCAACTGTGAGCAAATGCAGCACCCACTTTGGACACAGTTTTCTCATTAACAAATGTTCATGCAAAATGGTGAATACACTGCCTTCTGATAAGTTCAACTCCTCAGCTATCTCATGCAACTTTAATTTACAATTGTCCAAAACGAACTTTTAGATTATTTTAGTGTTTTCCGGGACAACTGCTGATTTTGGGTGTCCTGAGCATTCAGCATCATTAGTGTCTGTACGACCGTGTTTAAAGTCAGCATGCCACCACTTAACTGTTGTTTTCTGAATAACACTTATCAAGCCATTGCTTTGCTTGAATAGTATTTTTCCCCATCAGAAAGCAATGTTTTATCAACTCACAAAATTAAGACTTTTCCAATGTTTTGAAAATTTACAACAATAGCTTCACTTAAATAACTTTAATTTGTAAACTAATACTTTGATTGGGCCAAAATTTTGTCAGATGCCATTTGAAGGTTAGTACTTCATGAAAATCATATGAATTTTTTATTAGTGGCATGATCTATATGTCAGGCCCGGAACTTATTAAATAATGACTCATGGTCTTCTTAAAACCTCTTGTATTTGATAACTTTTATTGAATTTCACTCACTGTTTCAAACACTGTTGACTATAGCCTTCTTAAAATCTCTTGTATTTGATAACATTTTATTGTATTTTACTCACTGTTTCAATCAATATCGAATATAGCCTTCTTAGAATCTCTTTGTATTTAATGAATGTTTATTGATTTTTATTCACTTTTCAATCACTGTTGACTATAGCCTTCTTAAAATTTATCTTATTTGATAACCTTTTATTGTATTTTACTCACTATTTCAATCACTGTCAACTAAAACCTTCTTAGAATCTTTTTGTATTTGATAACATTTTTTTGAGTTTTATTCACTGTTTAATAACTGTCGAAGATGGTTTTCTGAAAATCTATTGTACTTGATAACCATTTATTGTGTTTTACTGTTGCAGTAACTGTCGATTATGGCCTTCTTTGAATCTCTTTCAATTTGATAACTTTTTACCGAGTCTCACTGTTTTAGTAACTGTCAACTGTAGCCTTCTTAAAATTTCTTGTTTTTGATAATCTTTTATTGCATTTTGCTCAATGTTTCAGTAACTGATGATTATAACTATAGGGGATATCTTATCTATTATTTTCCTGGTTGTAGGTTGGCGGAATTTGGCCTTGTGGTAGATAGCCCACTATAAGTTATAAAATGATTATAAAATCAAGAAAAGCAATTTGAGTTGAAAATAACATTTATATACAAACACATATCAATTAATGTTTTACAATTAAAACAATACTTGAATATAGGTCCAACGGTGGTAAAAATGTTCATGGCAAATAATAAGCTGAAAGAGATTTAAGGTTTAGGAATGTGGGGAGCGTGTAAGTGAGGAGTGTCTTTGATGTAGTCACTCCTTAAGTCAGTATTTTTGAGACAGGAGAGAAGGAAAGAGGCAAGCGTAGTAGCCACTTGACTTAGGTCAAGGGGATATTGATTACACTCTTCTTCTCTAAGTCTGCCTGTCGGGGTCTGTCTGTATCTGCTTTTTATATCTACTTTTTGGATCAAAGCAGCTCATTTGGAATTTCACACTTGTATTTGATACTGGGCTTCCTATTGGCTGATAAATAAAATTCGCGTAGGCTCACAAAATAGAAATTTAATATTTGATTAATTTTTATTTTTCAACTGGAACATCTGCGTGGGTCCACTTGCGCACAGACGACTTTTGGTCATTTGCCTTTTTGTCGTGAGAGAGCAAACATCCGGTCCATCACTTTTGCTCGGTCGGTATCACCACATAACCTTCTTAAAATCTCTTTGTATTTGATTAACTTTTATTGAGCTTTCCTCACTGTTTCAAGAACTGTCGAATATGGCCTTGTATTTGATAATCTTTTATTTGTTTTATTCACTGTTTTGATTACTGTCAACTATAGCATTTTTAGAGTCTCTTTGTATTTGATAAGCTATTATTGAGTTTTTCTCACTGTTTCAGTAACTCTCAAACATGGCCTTCTGAGAATCACTTTGTAATTGATAACCTTTTATTGAGTCTTACTCAGTGTTTTAGTAACAGTTGACGATAGCCTTCTTAGAATCTTTTGTATTTGATAAACTTTTATTGTATTAGAAACTGTTTTAGTAAATTTCAACTATAGTCTTCTTAGAATCTCATTGTGTTTGATAAAATTTTATTTAGTTTTACTCACTTTTCAGTAACTGTCAACTCTGACCTTCTTAAAATCTATTGTATTTGATAAACTTTTATTATATTAGAAACTGTTTCAGTAAATGTCAACCATAGCCTTCTTAGAATCGCTTTGTATTGGTAATTTTTTATTGTATTTTACTCACTGTTTCGGTAACTATTGACTATCTCCTTCTTATCTCTTGTATTTGATAAACTTTTATTATATTATTTCACTGTTTCTTTAACCGTCGAATATAGCCTTCTCAAAATCTTTTGTTTCTGAAAACCATTTTTTGTATTTTACTCAATTTATCAATCACTGTCGACACTTGGCTTCTTAAAATTTCTTGTATTTGATTACAATTTAGTGTATTTTACTCACTGTTTCAATCTCTATCAGCTATGACCTTCTTAGAATCTCTTTGTATTTGATAACCTTTGAGTTTTGCTCACTTTTCAATCACTGTCGACCATAGCCTTCTTAAAATCTGTTGTATTTAGTAACTTTTTATTGTATTTTACTCACTGTTTGAATCATTGTCGACTATAGCCTTTTTAAAATCTTTTGTGTTTGATAACCTTTTATTGTATTTTAACTCTGAATTATGGCTTTCTTAAAATCTCTTGTATTTAATAACTTTTTACTGAGTTTTACTCACTTTAACAGTAACTGTTGACTAGTTTTCTTAAAATCTCTTGTATTTTACAACCTCATATTGTATTATACTCAGTTTCAGTAACTGGCAACTATGGCCTGCTTAGAGTCTTGTATTTGATGACTTTTATTGAGTTTTACTCACTGTTTTAGCAACTGTTGATTATTGCCTTCTTAGAATCTCTTTCAATTTGTTAACTTTTATTGTTTTACTGAGTTTTTATTGTTTTACTTAGTTTTACTCACTCTTTATGTAACTGTTGACTGTAGCCTTCTTAAAATCTCCTGTTTTTGATAAGTTTTTGTTGTATTTTACCCAATGTTTCAGTAATTGTTGAATATGGCCTTTTTAAAATTTCTCGTATTTTGTTATATTTTATTGTTTTACAAACTCATTCAGTTACTTTCAAATATAACTTTTTTACAATTTCTTTGTATTTCATAACTTTTTATTGAGTTTTACTCACTGTTTTAATCATTGTTGATTATGAACTTCTTAGAGGCTTTGTGTATTTGATAACCTTTTATTGAATTTTACTCCCCGTTTCACTAACTCTCGAATATGGCTTTCAGAATATATCTAGTATTTGATAACCTTTTATTGTATTTCCCTTAATGTTTCAATGAATGTCAACTATAGCCTTCTGAGAATCTCTTTGTATTTGATAAACTTTTAATGAGTTTTATTGAATGTTTGAGTAACTGTTGACTATAACATTCTTAAAAAAATTCATATCTGATAATTTTTTATTGTATTTTACTGACTGTTTCAATAATTGTTGACTATGGCCTTCTTAAAATCTGTTGTATTTGATAACCTTTTATTGTGTTTTACTTATTTTTTTCTGTCAACTATGGCTTTCATAATATCTTGTGTATTTGATAAACTTTTATTGAGTTTTACTCACTGCTTCAGTAATTGTCGAATATTGTCTTCTTGGAATCTCTTTGTATTTGATAACATTTTATTCTGTTTTACTCACTCTTTGTGTACCTGTCGACTGTCAGTCAGTTAAGTGCCATACGTGATACACACTTGGGCGATCATGCCTCGAAAGAGACATCACTGACTGGGCAGAAGATTATCCCACAGTAGGTTGCCATTACTTTCTGTGGTAGACTGGTTGCCAGCCAAGACTTTAGAACCCAATCAGTCCTGTTATTTAACCCATAACTAGAGGGAAGAGATGGATTAATACCTTTCCCAAGGGTATTTGCACATAAATGGATGCAAAGAATTCAACTGGAATTCGAACTCAGCTCCCCGATTTCTTGTTCCGAGCTGATATTCACTGCACCACAACACATCCAAAAACTGTTGACTGTAGCCTTCTTAAAATCTCTTGTTTTCGATAACATTTTATGTATTTTACTCATTGTTTCAATCACAGCTGACTATGGCCTTCTGAAAATTTCTTGTATTTGATAACCTTTTATTGAGTTTTACTCACTGCTTGAGTAACTGTCGATTGTAGTTGTCTTAAAATCTCTTGTTTTTGATAACCTTTTATTGCATTTTACTCAGTGTCAGTAATTGTCGATTATTGCCTTCTTAAAATGTCTTTCATTTGATAACATTTTATTGAGTTTTACTCACTCTTTTAGTAACTGTTGACTATGGCGTTCTTAGAATCTCTTTGTATCTGATAACTTTTTATTGAGTTTTACTTGCTGTTTCAGTAACTGTTGATTATGGCCTTCTTAAAATCTCTTGTATTTGATAATCTTTTAATAATTTTACTCACTGTTATGATCAGTGTCAACTATAGCCTTCTGAAAATATCTCGTATATGATAACCTTTTATTGTGATTTACTTACTGTTTAAATCACTGTGCACTATATCCTTCTTAAAATATCTTGTATTTGATAATATTTTATTGTATTTTTAGTCATTGTTTTACTATTGACTGTGGCCTTCTTAAAAAAATTTTCTCTTGATAATCTTTTATTTGATACATGAACTTATCTTGTTTGTATTCATAATCCCAGAATTTATATCTATACATATTTTAGTTTAAATCAGCCTCTTCATGAAGTGTTTCTATATTAGCTGGAATATCGGTTGAATTTTACACTTCCAGTGTCTGAGATATACTTTAATAGTACTTTTATCTCAGAGATGTTTCCCACAGGATCCTATGTAAGGACTTTCCTTTCTTTGTTGTTTTTCTTTATTTAAGTTTTAATGTATAATTTGTAAATGCAGCTTATCTCAGAATTTCAATCTTTAAATTGCAGTAGCATTTTATAAATGAGCCATCAATTTAAAATTTTTTTAATCATTTCACCTCAAGCAAAGCAATAATTCCAGTATGATGCCAAGTGTTATTGAGTGTCAGAAGATATAAGAAAAAAATATTTTTAAGGAAAGAGAATAATAAAGAAAACAGGAATTAAGAAGTTAACGATTGACATTTTACATTTAAACTTTTGAAGATTAAAATTGACTGCAAAGTAAAACATTAGAAAATATTTCCACACACAAATAGTATGAGATAAGAAACTGTTAGCATAGAACTTACAGTTACATCTGGCCAATTCAACTGTAAAATGATGAGACCTTGCCAGGGAAGCAAGAAGCTGAAAGAAAGTTCCACAAGCAAGAAGTGCAATAGAAGAAACTGTTAGCATAGAACTTACAGTTATATCTGGCTATTTTGACTGTAAAATGATGAGACCTTGCTACCAATCTAGTACTTAATTTAAATTTACAAAGTCTAGATGAAAGTTCATCAGAACAATTACAATGAAAATTATTTTTCTATCATTTCACCCCAAATAAAACAGAAATGCCACTGGTATGCAGAGAGTTACAGTGAGAGAACAAAAAAAAAGGGGGTTCAGGGAATATTAAAGAAAAGAGGAGAAATGGATGGGAAACAAGTAGATAAAAATGGCAGTTGACTTTTTGGAGTTTGTAGCTATCAGGAAAGTAAGCAAATAGAAGTGTGTTCCACAAACAGGAAGTGCGAGAAAAGGAACTGTTAGCATAGAAAAGATGGTTACATTTAACTATTCCAAGGGGAAAAGGTTGGAACCTTAATGCCAATCTAGTAACACAAATACATGGGGTCAGGTTACCAGAGAAAAAAGTTTGTCAGAGCAAATGTGATGAAAATAATTGTAGAAAAGACAGAGAGAAGCCACATCACGTCGGTGAGAAAGTGACTGCAAAGTCAAGATTGATTATATAACAGATCCTTCTTTGGATTTTGTCAAGAACCTCAAGATGAATAGCAGGGGTACCTGACCAGATATGTCAACAGTATTCAATACAAGCATTTCCTACCCCATTCAGTCACAGATTGAGCATCTTTTTGAAGTGCAGCAGCAAGTTTGGTTTTTTTTTTGGTTTTTTTTGTCAGCCTTGGTAGATTACTAATTGAGATTGGTGTAAATCATGGTATTATATGCATAGATGTCTACTTGGGAACTGATTACATCAAGAAGATCACTGATGAAAATCAAAAAAGTGTAGGTCCTAGAATAGAGCCTTGAAGAATACCTGCATTTGTATGAAAGGAGCTGAAAGCTTGCCTATTCAAAACAAACTTGATTTCACAATTTGATAGGAATGATTGGATTAAATCAAACAATTTTTCAGAAATACCATAGCTCTGGAGCTTGCACAGAAGGCCAGCATGCCAAACCCTGTCAAATGCTTTTGAGATATCAAGAGCAAATTCTTATCAAGAACCTGGTATATATATTCAGTGATGGTTGATATCACATCAGCGGTGGACCTGGCAATATGGAATCCATATTATTTGTCAGTGAGAAGGTTGTGAGATGTTAGATACCTATTTTAACATTGATAATAGCCTCAAATGCCTTGCCAAAAACAGGTGAGAGGCTAGTAGGGTAAAAGTTAGAGGGGTTACAGGGCTCCCCAGATTTGCTAAAAACAGGAATTACAGAGAAGGTCTTCTAATAAGCAGGAAAGCGGGAAGAAGTGAGGCAATAGTTATAGAGGTTGGAGAGAACTGGATCCAAATTGGAACTGGGCACATTTCTTTAGGACCATGACTAGATTTCTATCACCTCCATTTGTTTTATCGGAGTCAAGATTAGAGACTAGAGATGGGGTCATATATATATTACTCAGCAGAGCCTCAATTCTAGGTGGGAAATTGGGTTGGGTATTCCAGACAAGTTAAGTGTGGAGTTGGATGAGAATTTGCAAACAAAGCACTTAACTTTGTCTGCTGCGGATTTATGAAACAAAAGGCAAAGAGTAGCCACATTACAGCTGAGGCAATGTGACTGAAGCTGAGATGCCTGGACAGAACCAACAACATTGCAGATTCTTCTTTGAATTTTATCAAGTATCTGTAAATATATGGCAGTAGCACCAGACTAGATGTAGCAGCAATATTCAAAGTAAGGGTGAATGGTAGACATATAAATACCTAAGATAGATTCTGGCAAGAAGAATTATCTAGTACAACACAGGTAATCAATTTTCCCAATGGCATATCTAGCTATTGATTTGATATCAACTTCATGTCAATGGAAAATGTTAGCCTGAAAAGGCACAATGAGTCATTCTTCTGATGGTTAGTGTTTGCCATGTAGATGGATGGTAAAACGGGTTCTCTCAAATGATTAAAAATGAGCAGTTTCATTTTGAAGCCATTAAAATTAACAAGCCATTCTTTGCTCCAGTTAACAACAGAATTTAAACATTTTTGAGTGCAATTGCCAATTTGACCTTATTGAATGACTCAGATTTAGAATTAACACAGTAGTAAACAGTTGTCTCATCAGCATAGATACCAAGCTGAAAGCTGAAGCCATCGGGAAATCAATTAGGAACAATGTAGTTCTAAGGATAGGGCCTTGAGAGATGCCTGCATTACTGCAGAAAGATCTAGAAGAGTGACCATTCAAGACTTGCATTTTACGATTCTAATTCAATAAGAAAGACTGAATCAGTTCAAAAGTTCATTTAGAAATTCTATAACCTTTCACCTTGTGAAGAATACTAGTGTGCCAAACCCTGTTGAATGTCTTTGAGATATCCAAAGCAACAGCACCAGCTTCATCATTCTTGTCTAAAGCTTGATAGACTCTTTCAGCAGTTGATGTAGAGAAATGAAAGTCATATTGCTTAGCTGAAAGACTGAGGTGAGATGCTTATCCAATTCTACTGAATGCTCTAATTTAACAGAATCTAACAGTTTGCCAGAGACTAATAGGCAGACAGAAGAATCAGATGGTTCACCTAAATTCTTAAAAACAGATAAAAAACAAGTGAAAATTTCCAACAAGAAGGGAAGCATCAAAGCAGTTATTGTACAGTTTAGCGAGAACAGGAGCCAGTTTAGGAACACATATCTAAAGGATTATTGGAGGGCTACCATCAAGTTCACCTGTTATTGAGAGAATCTTGTTTAGAGATGAAAGCAGAAATGACAGACAGAATTATATGCATATCAATCAATAGAGACTCGGTTCTAAGTGGAAAGTCAGACAAAGATACTCCAGAAGAGTCAAGAGTAGGATTTCTGAGCAAATGAAAAGTGAACTAAAAAATAATTTTAAGTTTCATTAAAACAGTTATTTTGAATATTAATAGTCCGTATACAATAAGAATTTTTTTTTTTTCAAATATCAATAAAGTCATTAAAATACATTTATTGAAAATAGACAAAATGGAGAACATGGTTTTCTTTTCTGTTCACGATTAATCGAAATCTTTACAGTCCATTTCCTTCTTTTTCTCCTGATTGTGATTTGAACAAAAGACAAGTTTGTATTACATTCACATTGAAAAAAAGAAAATAGTGAAATCACTATTGAAAAAAAAATGTGAGAGTAAAGACTGAAAAGAGAAAAGTTTTCAATATTGCTAAAATATTAATATTTTCAACAGTATTGACAGAATCAACAAATACATCTGATAGAACAGCAAACTAACATTGAAATGATATATACATAGTTATCAGTAAATATTTGCATGATATATAGTTGCAGCGTTAAGTGTGAAGCCTGATGATTAAAACAGGGTTTATTTTATACAATAAATATTTACTTTTTAATATAACCTCATTCTTTGTCAATGCACTTAATCCAAAACTTCTCTCTTATATTGACTAAACATTTATCACTTAAAAACATAAAATGCTATAAAATTTACATCAGTATTTAGATGGGTGGGTGATGATTGGAAGTTACTAACAAGAAATTTACTTTTTTTCAAGTAGTATTTTCACCAACTATTTTGACCATTGTATTCTTTGGGCTTCCTCAGGTGTATCACATCTGCTGACTTTCACCATTTTTTTTTTTTTTTTGGCTAAGCTCATTGATCTCTCTGTCTCTGCATGTCTGTCTGTTGACTGTCATACCTCTCCTCTCCTCTCCTCTCTTTCTCTTTTTCCACAGACACATACATAAGAGGTTGCTGAATTTTCTCAAATCTAACCAAATAACAAAATGTCAATTTTTTTACTTTTGAAGGATTTCTTTCACAGATTAAGAATTGGAGTGTGTGTGTAAATATATATTATATAAATGAACAAGGAGTTGATATCACAGAACATGACTACCTAATGAAAAAGAGTGAAAACTTCATCAGAAGAAAAAGGTTAGTGTTAATTATGATGAAAAAAAGAAAAAAACAATTCATGCAGTAATAAAGATAGAAAAGGGAAATTATGAGATACAATTCAAATATATTGATTGGTAAAATAATTAATGAATAAAAAAATTATAAACGGTTCCAAGTGATCATAAAATAGAAAAATGGTACTGACAAGTCTGCTAAAAGACAGAGGGAGTAAATAAAATGTTCCTTCTGTTTTCACAAAACCAGTTGATGTAACTTAATATATAAAAACTCCAGCAACATACATGTCCTGACAATTGTATTTATCATAAAACAAAATATTACCTATGGGTATTTATTTCAATGCCCACTTTTGTATATATATAGAAGTATATATTTAAAACAGGAAATAACATATTACATTGCATTTGACTAGATGGTTTTGTTGTCATTTCGCGCTATCCTGTGGTTTGACGTCATAAAACCGCATCGCAAACTTAAGAACTGCGTTTATTATTTTTGGTAACTATTGCCGTTGCCAAGCGGAGTTTTATGTCAACACAAAATAAAATCGTCGGTGATGGTGGATTTTATAATATTTCAGTTTAAACTACCTCTCTGAAGATGGCTCATGTGAGCCGAAAGCTTAGAAGAAAACCAATAAATAATTATCCAAATGTTGGAGAATTTTTGTCTTTATTTTCAACTGAAATTAAAGCAAAAATATGACATTTAGAACGGCTCATGATTAAACATAGACATTCATTGTCTCTTATATTTAATAGCATATGTCTAGAAAAAAAAAAAAAAATATATATATATATATATATAGGGTGTGATGGGTAAATTGTTGCCATTTTATATTTTTAATTTTTCACATGCATGTTGTTTGTTTTTGAGTTTGTCAACTGCACAGTATACTAGGGTCAGTTGTGTCAGTTGAGCACCTTCTGTGAGAAAAAGTGCACCATGACACAATTCGCTCTGCCAGAAATTTGGAAATGGTATGCTGTACTGCTTGCCATTGACAGCAGAAGTTCTTATACAAACATTTCAGAATGTCTGTCCATCAATGCTATGTCTGGCAACAGAACTCTGCACTTGCACAATGCCACTCAAGCAAGAAAACCCTGTCATGGCTGTCAGACAATTTCTTTGACCACACCTTGCCACTTAACTCCCCAGACTGCAACCCCTTTGATTATTATATGTGGGCGGAGTTGAACATGATACCAACAAAACTTTGTGTTACACCAAAGACAAACTGAAGGCAAGGATTATTGCAGCATTCACCAACTTAAACAAGGAGACCATCCAGAAGAGTTGCAGGAGATTCTAAAATTGTCTTGGTTAAAGCCAATGGTGATTTTAATGAATAAATTTGCTCTTTAGTATTGAAGATATTTATGTGTAATTTTGGTAAACATATCTGTTAAAATAAGATGTCAGTGTTATTTTCATTTTTGTATAATTTAGACAATTTATTCATCACTCTCTCTCTCTCTCTTTTTATATATACAAATATATTAAGTCTAGGATATTACATGAATAATCACACACACAGATTATATATACATATTAGCAGGGGTTAAACTTATGGCCAGGCCAACACATTCTTAGATAAATGACATATCAACACAGACTGATACCGTAGGACCATAAAAATCCCAACTATCAATCACACATATGCACACCATAAACACACACACACATAAGTGTTCTAGCACACTCACACACACACTACAATTAACAACAGCAGCAGCAGCCAGGAAGGACCATTTGCTGAAAGGTGCTGATTCAAACACAAATCCTCTAACATTCTGAAGATGAGATTTTAATCTTGAAATATTAATGTATGATAAATAGGTGATATCCAACAACTTATTTACCTTCCTTTATTTTACTAAACACGTGTCAACCTTCAAAACCTAACCATATTCCACATATATATATATGTGTGTGTGTGTATATATATATATATATATATAGGTTTTTTCTGTTGCTGAGGTGATGTGTCGTCCCCCGTGGGGATCTTCATATCGAAATGGCCATTCAACATCTTTGAATTAATCCTTTTTTAATATATATATATATATATATATATATATATATATATATATAAAGTACAGTGAGTGGCAGTTGTAATAAAACAGTACTCAATGTAAAATGATTGGCTAAAATTTATACTAATATTAAATAGACATTTTTCTTCATTCATACAACTCTTAATTTCATGCAAGTGTCAATCATCAGAAGTAAGTAAATAAAACTAATTGTTGTTAAATTTCAAATTTAAATAATAATATTTATAACATACTGCTAAGGTAGTGGATTAATCTATTTACTTATAAATGAAATATACAGAAACAAAAACTTTTGCACATCGTTCATTCAGTAATTATATTGTATATAACACACTAAAGTTCATCTTCCTCTACCAAGCGCCCACAGCTCAAATTGCCAACTGATGTCAATTCAGTGGGGTTTCAATCCTGGCTAGAAGCAATCAGATGTCTAACTGTTCTGATGAACTGTGATACAGTGAAACAGGTCTGTCTACGGATGACTATATATATATATATATATATATATATATTCTGTTTTGGTGCCCTATCTTCATTGGAATAAACTCTTCCTCCTTCATAAAGGCTAACCTACGAGACTTTCTAGGAGGCAGTCGAGATGCAGTGGAACTTGACAGTTCGGACAAACATGTTTATCTGATGATTAATAACACTCTTATTTTGTATATATGCTCTGTTATTCTAATACACTGGTTCAATCTACCTTCTTCATTTTGTATCTTTCTTCTGGGCCCTAACAGATCACAACATATATATATATATATATATATATATATATATATATATATATATCTTAGGAATTTCATGTTGAAATGTTCTTTCAACATTTTCAGATTTTGAAAATTTATTTTAATTTATATATATAATGACGCCAAATCCATAAACAGAGTAGATAATTTAAAAAGATCTATTTAACAGCTCAGTAAATATTATCCAAAGCAATACAATATACATAAAGAAAAACTTAACATGTCATCTAAATTGGTTATGAATTATAATTTATTTCAGGTTAATATGCTTATTTCTTCAGACCATGATTTCATTTGGTTCAAAATTATGGTCTGAAGATGAGCATATTAGCTCATCAAAATAAATTATAATTTATAACCACTTTAGATGCTGTGTTTTCTTTTACACACATACACACATGCACACACACACAAACACATGTATATGGATACACATATTTCAGTAAACACTGTTTAGATATGAAACAGTATTTTTAATTATCTTTGACTACTGATCTGAATAGTCAAGAAATCTTTTAAAGAAACTTTTCTTGAGATGTGTACATATAAGTATATGCTTACATATAAATAAGGTGTTCTTAATAAGCTAGGCACCGAAGAGTAAGTCATTCCAATCCAAAGTGGTTGGAAGATTTCCTAAGCATAACTTAGATGTGGCATAAGGCTGAAAGTATGTGGACCCAGTGAGGATTGAACTTGTTACTCAATCGTAATTATTCTAGTAAGTCAGGCTTGCTAACTATTACACCATGGCTATATACCTCAATATTGCTAACCATGCACTTTGACGTGGTCTAATGACTAGCAAGTCAAATGATTATAATTAAGTAGTGAGTTCGATCCTTACTGGGTGCTTTGTGCTACATCTAAGATATGCTTAGAAAATTACCATAGCCACTTTGTAGTGGAGTGACTTATTCTTATGTGCCTGTCTTACTAAGATCACTTATAAAAATATATATATATATATATATGCATCTGTTTTTTTTTTTTTTTTTTTTTTTTAATCATATCACCCCGAGCAAGGCGGTAACACCACTGAAGTGCAGGGGGCTATGTAAGAGTGAAAAGATTGGAAAAGAGAAAGCCAGAAACCACATCTCTAAACAGGGAACAAGGGATGAGCCTCTTCACCTGTTCAATAGACGTGGGTGGAGTGGAAACCGGGCGATAGTTTAGTCTATCTACTCCAATTAGTTTAGTCTATCTACTCCAATTTTTAGGCAGCAAATTTTCTTTTAGACACATCAGGTTAAATAAATTGCAGACATTCTGTTTGCTTCTTTTTAATAAAATCAGTTCATACTCACGGATGATCTTTCATGTATTATAATTGAAAGATGTAAGAAATGAGCTGTAACTTTGACAGATGATTTCATTATTAATTTCTCAATGTTCCCAAGTACTTTCAATCTCCTTCTGAGATCATCTTCAGGGATATGAGTTGTGGTAACAAAAAAATAACCACAAAACTGTGTTGCTAAAAATTTCTGTAAATGTTATTCTTGCTTCAAATATAATGGTTGACAAATTGCTTAGCATTCATTCAAATGTGAAAATTATCTGAAATGGAGTTTTTTATGTTTTAATATCATGATCATGCATGTGTTAAAGCATGAAAAAACTGTTCTTCTATAAACAATTTAGAACATTACTACAGTAGTCATAGCTGATTCTATTAATTGACAGTTTAAGTTTTTTAATGAATATTGACTTGGGGATCTGTAGTTTGCTTTTGTTATTTTCTTGGTGTAAGATAGTTGTTATCAATCATTATTTTTTTTATATTGTGAAATTAGACAGAAATGCTGTTGTAGATGTCTAGAAATAGATGAATGGTCAGACATGTGTTATGTAAGACATCTTGTTAATGTAGTAGTTGTAAATTTGTTGGAGATACATTCTCCCAAGGGACATTTGAATTGATATATAATGTTGGTTTTACATAATATATCAGTTGGTGTGGAGGAGTTATTTTGGATAATTAAATTAGTAGTATTGTATTTTTTATAATATATTATTAATTTAATTTTTTATTAAAATCAACGGGAGATATATTAGTACAAATGAGATTTTTTATGATTTTTTTCATTCTGTTTGTAGTTATTGTGTATCTGGTTGCAATAAAAGAGTTTGATATGTTTAGAGTCTTTTGTGGAAGTACCATATTCTGTTTGATGTGTGTTGAGGTTTTTGAAATATTGTCTTATCTGTTCATTGACAATGTGAGTTGGGAAGTCATTATTAATGATAGTCTGCTTAATATTTTTTAGTTCAGAGTAAAATATCTTTTTTGTGAAGGAGTTGATTTGTGCTCGGTTAATTAAATTGTATAAAAATGCTATTTTGTAGTAGTTGAGAGTGCAAAAGATTTTGCTGGTTGTTCTTTTTATATAAGAAGTAGTAAATGTGTTATTGTTTGTGCTTATTAAAATGTCAAGAAAAGGGATTTTGTTATCTTTGTTAAGTTTGTATGTGAACTTGTGAACAGATTTTTAAAAGTTTTTTTTTAGTTCTATTATTTTTTTTCTATGGTTTTAACTAATATAAGAATATCATCTACATATTGTACGTAGATGGAGGATTTTTTTATTGGTGCTAAATATATTATTTTCTAGGGTGGCCATGTAGAAGTTGCTGAAGGTTAGACCCAGAACTGAGCCCATTGAAGCATTGTCCTGTTTCATGTATATATTATTTTTGTGATCATAGAATGGAACTTCGGTGGTACAGGTTAAAAGCTTTTTCAGTATTTTCAGTGGAGGCAGAGAATTATTATAATATATTTTTTTTATAATAATGTCAATGGTTTCTCTAAGAGGAATGTTAGTGAACAGATTTTCAACATTAAGTGATCCTATGGTTTCATTATTAGGTTTTACCATTTTTAATATTTGTATAAGTTCAAGAGATGATTTAATGCTGTATTTGTTAGGTATTTATGGTGTAATTAATTGGTTAAGCATTTTAGTTAGTTGGTATATAGGAGTTGGTATTTGTGATATAATAGGGCGAAGTGGAAAGTTAGGCTTAGAACCATAAATGTATCCTGGTTTATAATCTCTGATTATTTTGGTAAGTTTTAGATTGTCTTGCTCTGTATTGTTAGCTGTGATTAATTTATTAATTTTTGCTTTTAGCTGAGTGGCAGGGTTTTTGGTAAGTTTTTAAATTTGGTGGGATGATTAAGTAACTGTTCTATTTTTGAGTTGTAGTCAGATTTGTCTGAAACAACAAAGATGTTAGCTTTATCAGTTTTCTTAATTACTATTTTGGATGGTTGCATAGTTCTTTTGCAGCAATCTTCAGTGAAGGTTTTATGAGTTTAAAAGAATATATCCTTTTATTATGTCTGTCTTTAATAGATTCTGCCTTAAGTAGATCATGGGGCTGCTGTTCTTGGAGTTGAATTATATTTTGGCATAGTGTCTCAGTCTCAACTTTTTTATGTAATATATTATATTTTTTGTATATATGGCATGTAGTTCTGGGGTTAAGTAATTCTTTTTGGTTGTCAGTTAATTCATAATCAGAAATGTTTATAAATCTTATGTTATTTGGGAGATATATAATTCCTTTATATAATGTATTTAGTTTTTTTTAATTTTTAACTTATGTATTTCTTGTTTCTGTTTCTTGAGAGTTGATAGGTTATCATTAGTAACTTTAATCTTCCTTTTCACAAGGCTATGTTTAAATTGCAAGGTGATATTATTATGATGAGCTGCTGCATTATATAATTTAACATTTGTGTATTTAGGTAGCAAATTTTCTTTTAGATATGTCAGATTAAATAAATTGCAAACATTGTGTCTGTCTATTTTTGATAAAATCCATTCATACTCATGGATAATTTTTTGTGTATTTTAATTGAAAGATATAAGAAATGAGCTGTAACTTTGACAGATGATTTTATTATTCATTTCTTGATGCTCCCAAGTACTTTCAATCTCCTTCTGAGATCATCTTCAAGAGTTTGAGTTGTGGTAACAAAAAATAAATGCAAAATTGTGTTGCTAAAAATGTATTTAATCTGAAATATATATCTCTCATTACGATTGAGCACTTTAGAGAAGAAAATTTGAAAAAACAGTTACCTCTTCGGCGATATCTGCATAAGTCTTTAGCAATGAATTGAGTTCTTTCAGTGACTGGCATGTGTATATGCCACTTATATATAAGATACTAAAATTTCCCTTCCCTGATTCCATGTGCCTAGGGCTTAGGAGTTAGCAACTCCAACTGACACTAAATGGGTTGAGTTTTGATCCCGGCTGAAGGCAAGTGAATGTCTAGCCACACCTGTGATACAGTGAAACAGGCTTGTATGTGGATAACAAATATATATATATATATATATATATATATATATATATAGTATCCCAAATATCCCTATACACTTTACTTTTTTTTTCTTTTCAAGTATCATTTGAAGAGATATGAGGCCACAGCATTTGACAATTTTGGCTTTGAAGTTTTTGTGAGTATACCATTCCCTTGTTCTTCTCTTGCCAATTAACATTGATGAAGTGTTGCAAAATTGCCACCTGACAAGAAGTTTTTCAGTCCCCAACTCCAGTTCAACATGAGTTTGAGAAACTTTTTAGTTATCCCATGCATCCAGTGCATAGTACAATTTATGCTATCTATGATCTGTTCTTGACAAACCATGCAGTGAAAGAACTGCTCGTAGCACTACCAGTGAAAACACTGAACTCCTGGAGCTGGTGTTTGTGCAAAGAAATAAAATGTCCATCTGGAGAGTTGCACTAGAACTCAACATCAACAAAAGTAGAATTCAGTGGATGCTTCCAAAAGTGATAAAGCACCACCAATACCAACTTCATTTTATTCCAGTTCTTCAAGCAGAAGATTATGATGCCTGCATGAAAATCTGTGAACCACTACCAAAACAAATATCATCTCTTGGAAAACTTTTGGTTCAACAACAAGTATATCTTTCATTTTTCTGGTTGGGTAAAACGATTCAACTGTCGAATTTGGGGAAATTCAAACCCAGCAGAAATTCTTGAGCATAAATAAGACTCCCCAAAGCTGGTGGCTTGGTGTGTTATGTTTAGCACTGGACTGATGTGATCATTTTTTCTTCTGTGCTGCATCCAATAACACAACCACCATGGTAAGGGAAAATTGCCTAATGATTCTGCAGGAGTTTGCTGTGCGACACCTTCGAGAGTGACTTTGTTTTTTAGTTTTTTTTTTCAACAAGATGAAGTACTTCTCCACTTTCTCAGGATAGTGAATGGCTTTGTTGTCATTTCACACTATCACACGGTGTGACGTCATAAAACCGCATTGCAAATTTGAGAACTGCGTTTATTATTTTTGGTAACTGTTGCCGTTGCCAAGCGGAGTTTTATGTCAACACAAAATAAAATCGTCGGTGATAGTGGATCTTATTATATTTCAGTCTAAATAACCTCTCCGAAGATGGCTCATGTGAGCCGAAAGCTTAGAAGCAAATCAATAAATAATTATCCAAATGTTGGAGAATTTTTGTCTTTATTTTCAACTGAAATTAAAGCCAAAATACGATGTTTAGAACGGCTCGTGATTAAACATAATAGACATTCATTGTCTCTTATATTTAACAGCATATGTTTAGAAAATTATTTGCTGCCTCGATACACTATATATATATATATATATATAAAATTAATAGGTTTTTCACTAACTGAGTCCTGTTTACAATCAGCAGGTTCCCTAAAGAGTGAAAACATCACAATAATCTCCCCATGAAACTTCGAAGTTGGCATGACTGAAACAACACGACTTAGTTAAATGAAAAATCTCTCCACATTAATTCTCTTAATGCTCTATGTTGATACCTAGCACTTTCTAACAAAAAAACCTGCTTACCAAAAATGCCTCCCTATTAGTAAACTATGGAAAAATCAGTAATTGTGGCACTAAGTACCATTATAATTCAATACTATATATATATATATATATATATATATATATATATATATATATATAGTGTACTGAGGCAGGAGATAATTATCTAAATGTATATTGTTAAATATAACAGACAATAAATGTCGGTTATGCTTAATCATGAGCCGTTCTAAACATTGTATTTTGGCTTTAATTTCTGGTGGAAATAAAGACAATACTTATCCAACATTTGGTTATTGTTTTATTACCCTGGTTCTAAGGGTAATGCAGGTTATAGATTATTAATGTGGTTCTATGATGTTATACCATGTGAGAGACCAAAATGTTAACAAGAGAACCATATATCTAAATGCAATGTAATATGTTGTGACTAGATTGAAATGTAATTTCATTGAGTGTGGGTTGTTTTGATTTAATGTAAATGGCCACACTCAATAAAATCGCATATCAATCTAGTCAACAACATATTACATTGCATTTAGATATATGGTTCTGTTGTTAACATTTCAGTCACTCACATGGTCAACACAAAAAAATATCATCTTTGATGGTGGATGTTATTATGTTAACATCCCTGTAACCTCTCTGAAGATGGCTCATGTGAGCCAAAAGCTTAGAACCAGCATAAAAAATATTCAAATCTTGGACAATTTTTGTCTTTATTTCCACCAGAAATTAAAGCCAAAATATGATGTTTAGAATGGCTCATTATTAAGCATAATAGACATTTATTGTCTATTATATTTAACAATATATGTTTAGATAATTATCTCCTGCCTCAATACACTATATATATATGTGCGCAATAGTTTGTGTAGGTGGTCTTTACTAGGTTTTTGGTTGTTTTTTTTTTTAATAAAATGTTGTTACACTACTCTTTGTGTTTGGTGTCTTCTTTTTTCGTTCACGTGGGTTACTTACTGAGTTTCTTATATTGTGTTGTCATCTTTTAACCTCTTTAGCCAACCTTCCCTGAAGATCCGGTTAGGTGAAAACTTGGTAGGTTCGTTGGCTCTTTAGGTTAGTTACTTTCTTTGTTTGCGCTACTTGTGTATTGAGCGATTTTGTTTTAGGTTACTCATCTCGGTTTTTTTTCTTTGGGCTATGTACTTTGACTGATGTTCAAGTGCTTAGTTCTTTCTTTCTTTTTTTATTACCATTTTTTCCTTCCGCGTATATACTCGGAGGGTTTTTCGAAACGTGTATAGCGATAAGTTTAAATTTATATATATAGTATTGAATTATAATGATGCTTCATGCCAAAAAGCATATTAGACATTTATTATCTGTTATATTTAACAATATATGTTTAGATAATATATAGTGCCCCAGTTATTTAAGAACACATCTTTAAAAGGGCAGAATAGAAGAAAATATAATTTTAAACATTTTGTGCCAAATTTGAATATTTTTTTTTTCAGATACATCAAAAGTTTTCACATAACAGTTACTTCCAATTTGATACAAGAAATGAACCAGTTGTCAATCATAGTAACTTAGATGTAGGCACTTATTTGCAAATGAACAGATGAAAACCACATGCAGTTGCACATTTTGATGTTCAAAAGTTATCTTTCAAAAGTTCTAGAGCAATGATGTTCATGTCAGGAAAGCCCTTTTCTTCTGGCAGAGCCTTAAAGTCAATGTCACAATTCACATCATCATAATTGACATGCTAATTCTGGATCAAGTGATTGACACTGCATATTCCAACAGGACTCTGTTCCCTCCCATATAGCCTACACTAATGGCCTACTGGAGTAGTTGTATATTTTGTATGTGCATTTATGTATAGAAACGCTTGTCTTTTTACATGAATGTATGTGTATTAATACACATGTCGAGTGTATTAAAAATGATGGACACTTTTTAAATATATATACAAGAAATCTTTTGGACAGTAAAGTGTATATTGGTGTATGTTGGTTGGTAACATTACTTATTAAGTGTATAAGTGTATGTGTGCACACATACAAAATATTCTACATATATACAATTGAAAATAATTGTATATTGCTTTAATACATGTGGCACATATCTGACCAATAAGAATCAACCCTAAATCACAACATACCAGTAGACAGTCTCTTTGTAAATTTTTCATTTTTACCTTGATTTCTTAAGAAGCTTTAATAAAAGTTAAACATGTTAGATTGAAATGCATTTCCAACTTTGTTCTTTTACTTTATTCAATCATATATATCCCCATTCATTTGCTGAAGAAACAGCATAGCATGATGTTAAAAGGTCCCAAACTTAATAAAAATAAAGTTTTATTGTCAAAATATTTGTTATTATTAAGAGGAAAGATCAAAGTATTTTTTAATTATTTTTTTACAATTTTTTAATGCTTTCTAACACATTCGAAATATTTGTTAAAAATCTTGTTTTTTTCAAAGTGAGTGACCAGATTTTTACAAGAGTTTACTACAGCAAATGAAATATTATGGAACTCACTTTTTTTTGCCAGTGAAAAAATACATTAATTTGTTAATTCTTGCAAAAGTCAAATAATGGTCGGATTTTGATAAAACTTTCAGGACTTATTTACAAATGAGAAAAATTATTTTTAAAATTATTATTTTTATAAAATCTTGGTAAAAATATATTTTTTTACATATGTTGCCCCCCCCCCACTTCAATTAATTTCCTGAAATTTCTAAAATTGACTACTGTCATGGAACTTTGTTTTATTAATTAAATGCAGGTCTCCTTGTTTTTTTTTCTTACAGTTTCTCTTTTTCAGAAAATTTGCTTCAAATAGTGAAAATAACCCTAACCCTATGCCACTTTTATTTAGATAAACTTTTAATTGATTTTATAAACAATATATATTAAAGATTGCCATAGTATGAAGAGAAACAAAATTTTCAATGAATAATTTATTTTTACAAGAATTGTTTTCATTTTTATTTTTTAATTATAATAATTTATAAAGTTTCAAAAGTTTTTAAAAATTTCTTCCAATCATCATCCCAATTTGGTTATTAAGTTAATAACTGAAGACTATATTTACTAATCAAAAATTGAAAAATTTAATAAAATCTTCAGGCACCAAGATTTTTAAAATAATTAAAACATTTTTTTTTGCGCATACAGATACCTGTTTTTTATTTTATGCATGGCCATAAGTGCTATATCATTAAAAGGTCATGTATTTCAAGGGTTTTCTATCTTACAAAAAAAAAACAAAAAAACCTTGTATAAACATTTTTGGCAGGGTATAATCCTTTAATTTTGCTTCCATGTTTCTTCATAGCTTTTCTCTTATGCACACACACACACACACACACACAGTTTAGAGTATTGTGTTATAATTAAATAAAATAATCGTATAAACAAATATGTAGTTAATAATGAAATGTAAAGTACCATAAAAATTTAATAAATCCGATAACTTTACCATGTCATAATTATAATTATTATTCATGAAGAATATTTTGAAAAATAAATACTAAAAATATCAATTAATAAACAGTATTTCATAAATTGAGTTACTTCTGTCATGAAAATTAATTTAAAAGAAAGTTTTATATTATTTTAATTTTTATTTTCCAGAAAGCATCTTCAAATGTAAGGCTAAAAGCGAAACTAACTAAAATTCTAGAAAATATTAGATAATTACTGAAAATATTTTGTTAAATTTTAAATTTTACTATGTAGTTAACAATCAAAAACAAAATGTTTGCTGAAGTTACATATATTTATGTCAATTCTGGTCCACCATACATAGATTTTTTCACAGGTTTTTTCTACATGTCAGTAAATCATTCATTCCCTCAGATAACACTGATAACAGGACTAACATGATTAAAAAACGGTTTTATACTATATTTCATGCAGTAAGCAAGTAATACTTGTTTGAAACTAGATTTAGGTAACTTTAAATTTGCCAATTTTACTAAAATAAGGTGCCAGCAATGTGTATTTTATTTTTGCAAGATTTTTAAAACCGAAATTTAACTTCTATATACAAAATGTGTTGATCAATCAAAAATGTCCGAAAAAGTGAAACATTTTAAAAAATCTTAAATTTTTAGATTCCAATCAATATAATTTTGGTTTTAAATGCACCATAGTATTTTGCTTACAGGAAATAGTAAAATTAATTTTTTAGCTTTCATGTAAAGCTAAACTGAAAGCTTCAAGAAAGCTTTTTTATTTATTTAAATTAATTTAAATCATAGTTTTCGAAAATGAGTGAAGGTACCTACATTATATATATAAATATATATATATGCGTGTGCATGGGTGTGTGTGTGTGTGGACATTGAAGTCAACATCTGGAGTCTGTTTTATGTTTTGCACACTCGTCAGGCCTGACATTTGTGCTTAGCATGAAACAGTCTGTCACTGCTGAGCGTAGGCATCAATGTTCACTTTTATATTTACAGGTACTCTACACTCTATTCCTGATATTGATCACTTTAAGTCATGAATATGGCATACCTTAAAACTATATTTTTATATATTATAAATTATATTTTAGAACATGTACAGAATTTTTTTTATATATCCACTACAAATAGTACATTTGTTTCGATATTGAAACTACAATGTCTCATCAGGCAGTGTGGACAGGAATGGAAAGCCTCTTTTCTTATATTTGGTCAGTTGTATGTGGGATGTTGGTGTGGGTTAGTGATAAGCGAACAAGTCTCATGGATTGACCGTTAGAATTTTGAAGAAAGTTGTGTGGGTAGTGAATATGGTTGATTAATGAGTGTCTGTGAGTTTTCTAGACAGATTTAACATTAGCAGTTAGAATGTAAGTTTTTATTATCTTGCGACTAGACTATATCCTTTGGATTTCTTAGAAGAGCAGGTAAAGGGTGGGATGCTTATTTTGTACAGAATATTTTTGTATTTAAGCAGAGTTTTTATAATTAATCTAATTTTTTATATTTAATCTTAATTTAGGAAACCGATTTTTTCTATTAAATTTTAAATTTTAATTAGATCACCGTTTGCGGTTAAATTTAATGTAAGCGGTAAAATTTAATGTTAAAAATTTAAGGTAATAGATAAGTAGGTAATAGGTGTGTAATAATTAGAATTTTATGTCGGAGGAAAGATTAAATGTTTGTATTTAGGGTATTAGGTGAATAGGTAATAGGTATGTTTGTATTTAAGGTAATAGTTGAAGTTTAATGTGTGTATTAAGGATAGTTTCATGCCTCTGGTTTAAAAGCTTGTTGCTATTCATATATTTAATGATTTAAATTTTTTCTTGAAGACAAAGGAAACATGGTTCCTTTGTAGATTTAGCTGTTCTTGCTTGTTTAAGGATTTTCCATTTAACTTTAGGCATTTTATTTTTGTTTTTTAAATGTTAGCAGTAATTTTACATCAATCACTGTTTTGTTACTACAATCACACAACATGCACTATTCTATATATATATATATATATATATATATATATATATATATAGGTAAGGAGGTAAATAATTATATATATGTGTTTATACATGTATATACACATCAATATATAAATATTAATTAGGTGTGAATGGAACTGTGTTTAATGCTGGATAACAGAGCAAGTATATATATTAAGAAATATATATATTATTCCATGTTTTACTCACGGCCATGAGTTTCATGCATTGGTTTAGATGCTTCAAAAATAAGGATTTTGATGTTGAAGATAAAGAACACTCTGGCTCACCGAAAAAGTTTGAAAATGAAGAATTGGAGGCATTACTTCATAAAGGCAAAGAATTGGAAACATTAAGAATGATTCAAATGCAAGGGTATTGGGTGCCATATGAATTGAAGCCAAAAGATATCAAACAGTCTCTTTTCACATATAAAACATATATATATATATATTCAGCCTAAAGATCACAGTAGGTTGTGAAACTGACAATCACTATATAGTATCAATTTCTATCTCTATAATATTTATACCTATATTTTGTTTCATTAATGACTATTTCTTCCATATAAATATAGCAAATTTTAAACAATATATATGTATGTATGCACGTACACCCTCATGCAGGCACATCTACACACATACTCAAAAAATCAACCTAACACAAATTAAAAGTGTATGAATTATTTTTTGTTAACTTAATATAAAAATAACGAAAATGAGAAAATCAGCAGTCAATTGTTGAAACCTCCTGATGAGTGGACCAATTGATTTCACAGATGTTTATCTATGAAACTCTGGAGTAGAAGTGGTGAATATAACATCAATCAATTAAGTGACAAATTTTATATCTGTATTAATGTTATATATAGTGATATGGCTTCCTTCTGCCTTTTCTACAAATATTTTCATGGCAACTGTTCTGATGAGCTTTTTTGCCTAGTGCCCCATCCATATAAATTTAAGCATGCTACTAGATTGGCATCTAGGTCCCACCCTTTTACTAATGAAATAGTTAAACACTACCACCACTTCTACCTTGTTTTCTCACACTTCCCACCTGTGGAACACCTATCCGTTTACTTTGTTACAATTTCTAAAAATTTAAGTGCTGCATCAATTGCCATCTCCTCCTTGAATTCCATTCATCTTTTATCCTTTCTTCAATACCCTCTGTACCCAGTTTTTCCATCACTGTAACCCCCTGTGAACTTGTGGCAGTTTTACCTTGCTTGGTGTGGAATGATTAATATATATATATATATATATACATATGGATTTCTTTGTTATGTTGGCACATGTGCTATGATGCAAAGAGACAAAGAACCTGATGCCGTAAAATTGTCATGAATGCAAAATGCAGGTGAATGCCAGCTGCTGCTTGGATTAACTCCACCTAATCTGTGTGCCAATGTTTTCACTTTGCCATCTTAGCAGATTAGACTGGATTAACAATATTTTATTTGGTTCCCAGCTGCAACACCCTGCAGCAATTATCTCTTCCCCCTCCCCCACAAAATCCTCTTTTGTTTATCCATTTTCAAATGGCCGAGTAGAGTAAGATGCTGTTCATTGACTTTCATGTTGACAATGTTTCAAAATTACAGCTTTTATAGACCAAACAAAATTGACAAGTAACTGGAGATGCTTTTTCTATTACACAGCAACTTCAAGAAAAGAAAAACTCAAAGTGAAAATCTTTTGCATATGGGATAAAATTTTGGTTTTATGAAATCAACAAATTTGTAAAATCATGCTAAACATGCAATGTTTGATTTTTGTTTCTGTTAGGATAGATCAGAGATATAATTTTTTTTTATTACTGAACTTTACTACAAAACTTAATTGACATTTAAAGGCTCTCTATAAACTGCACTCTATTATCCTGTTATAATTCTTCTTGTTTTTTCATCTCTTATTTAGCATGGACATTACGCCCTGCCAATATGTCATAAATAATAGACTTTTCTATTTTGATCATGAGGGAAGATGGAAATGACATCAGATATGCTCTTTGATTTTTTTGAGAAAAATAAAGAAAAAAGAAAGAGAATGCTCTCATATTTTTAATGTCTGCTTCAGTGAAACAAAAAACCTTGTTAATTTTGAATCATTTTATTCATACCCTCTTATTTTAAATAAGAACCTGCATTCATATTTATAATTGTTATTGCAATATTTTGTTAAAGTTGTTAAGCTCAAATATTTAATGGCGAAATAGGGAAATTTCCAAGAATACTCTATTATTGTACAACTTATAAGGTGCTTATCCAATTGTTAAAATAAAAATTATGATTTATCAGAAAATTAAAACCACAAAATTTTCACATGTACTACTAGTTAATATTATTATATATTATTATTATTGTATGCTTTAGTCTGCTCAGGCATGAAAGGCTTCCAAGGAAAACAAGGCTCATTTACTCTTTTTTAAGAAATAGACATCTTTTTTTAGGACTTTTATATATTATAGCAAAACAACAACTACTGATAAGAGAGAAAAATAATCCCAGTTGTATTTTAGAAACAATAATGGAAAAATGTTATTTTTACTACTTTTAAAATATCAGCCTTGAGTAAATGTCTAATTGTTGAGGTGGTTTTTTAATACATGTTCTTTTGATTACGACCAGACAGGGTAAAAAATTGTTACACTTGTAGATCTTTTTTGGCTCAACAGTTAAAAGCTACAAAAATTGTAGAGGATCCATTCCTAGTTTATAGAAAACTATTTTTTTGTATATACTGACCATGAGAGACATGGTCTCAAACCTTTGTAAGAACTTGAATGAAATAAAAAATATTGCAGGTCAGTGTATGGAGCGGAGAAGACATTTTGACACCAAGGGGACAAGGCAAATCAACATTGAGGAGTAGATGGGATTTGACATCAAGAAGAGCACTTCAGGAAGGCACAAGGTTCCAAGACAGCTGCAGAAAGACTAAATGATTATTATGATATATTATTAAGTGGTATCAATTTTTTGTTGTTTTTTTAAAATTTCAATTACTTTTTAAAAGGTTATTCCATATACATATCTAAGCACAATTATTATTATTATTTTATATTAGGACTAGCAGTATAGCCTGGCATTGCTCGAGTGTAATGAAAGTTTTAAAACTAATCCATGGTTCTGGAGCTCAGACTCTTTGGACGTTGGCACAAAAGACTAAAATGTTTCCAGTTAAAGCAAAACCGTAGACTGAAAGAAAAATGAATGGATGTAAGTCCAATTTTGATTTCCTGGTATCGATTTATACATATATATATTATCGATTTTCTGTACTATTGTAAGAACTGCAACCTTGAAACTTCCGAATATCGTTTCTTATGTTTTTGTCTATGAGTGTATCAAATTTGATTAAAATCGGACCACTCCGTCTATAACCCGATATTTTTGATTATCAATTTTCAATATTTATCGGGAGTATCTCGACACAAAACCTAGCTAAGAACACTCACAGACGCTTATAGTACAACTGTGTAAATTTTCAAGAAAATCGGTTCAGCCGTTTCAGAGTTTATAGGTAATGAATACACACACACACAAAGTTCCATTTATAAATAAGTTTAGATATACCAAAAGTATTTTTGTTTAATACAGATATTTACTCCCAAGCTTACTTCATTTCTATATTTGAAGACTATTTATAATTCCACTATTTCGTTATTTACATTACTTACATTATTTGAACTGTTGTTCTCATCCTTATTTTCATATTCACATTTTGGCCATTGTATGCTTTGGCTTACTTCAGATGATATATGTTGGAATTTCAAACCAAACCCTATATTATCTGAAGAAGGTTAATGTGCACAATGGCTGAAACATTGTGAATATGTCAATAAAGGTAAGGACAACAATCTGAACAACGTAAATAGTGTAACTAGTTACAATACCTCATCTCAGAAATATAGACAGATTATTATTAATGATAATAATAATGATAGTATTAGTATTAGTAGTAGTAGTAGTAGTATATCATGATTATTGCTTTTCAGCTGCATCTTTTGTTTTGATTCTTACAATTTTGAGTTATTTTTTTTCAACTGGGCTACAAACCCAGGCAAGCAAAACAAAAGAATTTATTAAAAAAGCAATACATTCCAATAATTCTACTGTTGTTTAAGACTTTACATTTTGTTTTGTTCCTATGTTGATGGCTGCCACTGTCACTCTACAAGAAACAAATAACATTAACAAAAAATATACACAAAATCCATTTATAATTATAACAGGGTGCTGGAAAGTTTGTGGTCTGATGAAGTTATCCTTTTAAAAACAAAATTAAAATTTGGAGAGAGCTAATTTTCTAAGCACTGCTTAGATGTGGCACAAGGCTGAAAGTCTGGGGCATCCAGTGAGAATCAAACTCACTACTCAGTTGTAATTGTTCCAGCAAGACAAACTTGCTAACCATTGCACCATGTCAAGGTGCCCTCAAATTTTGAGGAATGAATTGGGCTGAGAACTCAGAATCAACAATTGCAAATAGTTGCCTTGATGTTCACACAATTGTCCTTTCCTCCATAGAATTTATCATTTACATTTAGACTATTTTCCTCATCTTTGTTGTTATTATCACAAAATTTATTTTGGCTGTTATACCCAGCAACTTTCTTCAGGTGTATGTCAAGTTGGGTAACTTTCTGGGAATTTTGAACTGAATGCTTTATTTAATCTATGGGGATAGATTGTTCTTGTTCTGCTGTCCATGTCGAGAGAAGTCTTGATATTTAGTACTGCCTAGTTCTTACCTAAATCTGTAATACCTGACCCAAAGATTGAACTCTTAATCATAATATCACTAAATTCACAAACTAACGCTTTAATCCACTAGACAGCTACTCGGGATTGTCCCATGGAACACTCTTGATTAATTTCTATTTTTCTTACTGCTGCTGTTGAAACCTTGCTATCATTTCTTTATTAATCTTTCCTATATTGTATTTATTTCTATGTTAGGCCTACTAAGAAGCTTGTCATTTTTTTTCTAATCCTTACACCCCAAGCAAGACAGTTTTACTGCCACTAGTGTGCAGGGGGTTACATAGGAGAAAAGTGGTGAAGAAGAGGAAAAAGTTATAGGGGGTGATGAGAGTAGAGTGAATGGAGAAAAAAACATGAGGGAAAGGATGTGAATCAGAGTAGATGACAGTTGACTTTACATTTAAATTCTTAGAGATTGTAGCTGTGGAGGAAGCAAGAATACGGAAGGAAATTCTACAGGTAGTAAGTGCAAGCAAAGAAGCTTCTAGATTGATATCCATATCTTAGGTGTTCTTCTCTGTCTAATATTTTTACTTCATTCCTCAACAGCTGATGACTATAATTTTCCTCCATAACATGATCAGCCATTCTTGATTTCATTGCCTCATCATTAATTACAGCTTTCCAATGCTTCTGCAACTTTCAGTTTTGTATTCTTTGTCATAACTGAATTGGATAGAAATACACAAAAATTCTTGGATCATGCAAAAAAGGAGGATATGCATAGAAATCCAGGAATTTCATAATTCCAACAAACTTGCTCTTTTAATTCAAATGACTTGCAAGTAAGGCTCCACTTTGTTATGACCATCAACAAAGGCCTAAGAACAAGAGCCTCATCCTGATTTGTCTGTACTTTTTCCATGGTCATCTCTATATTATTAGTTCTTTTGGTGTTTCATCCTTCATCCTGGTATCTGATGAAAAATCATTAATATTGTCAACTCAATAAGTGTTGGCGAACAAACAAACTGCAACATTTGTTTTGTTTTGGGCATCAGAATATTTTTTTAAGTAAAAAGTACTTTTTATGTGTAAAAATGGTAAATAATGTTTTTTTCCTTTTTTGTGTTGTATAAAAAGAAATTTATCCAAAAGCATTTTTTCTGTTGTTAGATTTTAAAGCAATTCCAGGATTCCTTGTTAGTTATGCATTGACTGCCAGTAAAATTCTTTTCTTGATTCTTGACGACTGACAATTTATTTTGTTCTTTAACTTTTCAACATCAAGAGTGACTGTTGAAACTAAAACAAATTTTAGACAAAAAAAAATTAACAAATTTGGTTAAGTTATAGATTATTCCTTTTCAATTAATTAGTGGAGAAAATGTGGAATAATGAAGTAGAGGTAAAGTTTGTGATCCTGGATAAGAAATTTGGAATCTTGAAAATATTATAAAAATTTTATTCCCTACTAAATCTAAGTTCTTGTGTCAAACAAAAAACCTTGTTAGTAAGAATAGCAAATCATAATAGCTGCAAAAAACAAGACTCAATTACTGCATAAAATTTTAAAGGAAAAACATTTATTACATAAATATGAAAAGGGTACAAATACAAAGTTAGCACAAAAAATTTATTTTATTTGTCTATTAAGGCAGGATAAGAAATTTCTGCTAAAAACGATTACCATTGAAAAATAGAAAAAATTATGATTTTAATTTAAAAGACAAAGATCTTTAAAATGACAAAATGAGAAAACAATTTAAGAAGACCAAAAACAAAGGTGCAACCATCTTTCAGAAAAAATGGAAACATCTACTTTTACTTGCCTCATGAGCATCTCTTGATATACAGCAATATTTTAAAAGTTCCTTTTAAATTCACAGTTCATGCTTTGGGAAAATATCTTTGAATTTCTTTTATTCTTTGTTGTCTAATCACAGAAGAATTTTCACTTGTACTTCAAAATTCTTTAGTCTTTTTGCAGCTGTCTTGGAACCTTGTGCCTTCCTGAAGTGCTCTTCTTGATGTCAAATCCCATCTACTCCTCAATGTTGATTTGCCTTGTCCCCTTGGTGTCAAAATGTCTTCTCCGCTCCATACACTGACCTGCAATATTTTTTATTTCATAAAATAGACTTTCAAAAGTCCCCCATTCAAGTTCTTACAAAGGTTTGAGACCATGTCTCTCATGGTCAGTATATACAAAAAAATAGTTTTCTATAAACTAGGAATGGATCCTCTACAATTTTTGTAGCTTTTAACTGTTGAGCCAAAAAAGATCTACAAGTGTAACAATTTTTTACCCTGTCTGGTCGTAATCAAAAGAACATGTATTAAAAAACCACCTCAACAATTAGACATTTACTCAAGGCTGATATTTTAAAAGTAGTAAAAATAACATTTTTCCATTATTGTTTCTAAAATACAACTGGGATTATTTTTCTCTCTTATCAGTAGTTGTTGTTTTGCTATAATATATAAAAGTCCTAAAAAAAGATGTCTATTTCTTAAAAAAGAGTAAATGAGCCTTGTTTTCCTTGGAAGCCTTTCATGCCTGAGCAGACTAAAGCATACATTTCCCAAAGCTATTTCCCCTGGTGTAAGGGGAATTCAGGTTTGAACCCTGCTGAAAGGCACATTTTTTTATTAAAGCAACTCAAAAACCCAGCCTAGTAAACATTGAATTATACTGTTTAAAAACAACATTGTATACCCAAATATGTGCATCCATTAAATATTCACTACATATAATATTTGTAATAATAAGAAACACACACACCCACATATGTATCATTTAATTATTAAAGTGATGTGTACTTGACATATTTGTTTAAGAAATCCTATATATTAGATACTTTTATGCTAAATGTGAATTATTTGATAATTAGATAAAGTTTTTCACATTTTTTCAACCACATTACTTTCTTCAGTACAAATACTTATCATGAACTAATTGCAAGTCATTCTTAGGAATCTTTTTAAAAAACTATATAACTGACATGAAGCTTTGATCAAATGATATTCAATAAATCTTCATTTTGTTTTTTATCATAGTTGATAAAACATTAACTACTAACCATTTTGGTGTTATTACTTGTAGAGCCATCAGGGATAGGGAGATGTGGAAGGCCATGATTGCCTACGTTCTGAAGGGACATGGCACATAGAAGAAGAAGAAACTCATTTACTTTCTTTTTCCTTTCTCTCATTACGATGAACAAATGAAATTACTAAATTCATAATGGTAAGAAAGAATGCAGACAATTTCATTCCTTTTCAAAGAGTAAAAATAGCATAAGTAGTCACTACAGTGACTTGCTTGCATTGCTGGAACCATTTACACATTTTAAATATAAGATCATTTTTATATCCTTATTTGTTTATAAAGGTTTGTTCTTATTTATTGTTATCATAAATAGTAACTTTCAAAAAATGTATCTAAATAATACATCAATAATCATCCAATATGTCAGTTTTATAAAGAGATGAACAAACACAAAACAGTGTATAACTGTGGTTAGGAATTAAGGAGGAATTGCAGGGAATAGTTAAAAAATGTCATTCTAGGACAATCAGACTTAGAGGCTAATAAGTATAACATACAATCTGCATGTCATTTTTTACAACTTGCTATTCACTCTCTTCACATATCTCCAGTTAGGATGCAAAATCTGCTAGCAGCAAAATCCCTTCAGTTTATGCTTCAGCCTCTTGTGCCCAGTGGAATTGTGGGAAACCTGTAAACAGGGAACAAAAAGTCATATGCAGCCAGTGACTGTTGGTATGAAATAAGTGCATCAGTTGTTCTTGCATCTCTTGCCCAGCAGCTGCTTGCTTCTTCTTCCGCAACTTTATCTCAATATTCATATTGATAAAATCCACTGACAAGAATTTCAAACATTGATTATTCTTTAGTGGCCACTTGCCTTGCTTGGACAGGTTTTTTTTTTAATTATATATTTTAGTGTTTATTTTTTCATTTTTCATATCTTTATTTTGACTTATTTGTTACATTTTTTAATTACTCTCAGATAATTTTTATTCAAAACTGAGTGATGAAAAATAATGAAAGTGTCTTTGTTTTCAGTTTTATTTTTGTGATCATTTCATTTCCTTTTATTTCAACATTTATTCTTTCTACGATAAATGCCACTTTGACTTCTACTCACTTTTACTTTGCTTTTTTCCTTCTTATTTTCTCTCTTATTTTTAACCTTTTTGATCTTTTCTTTCATTTTCACAATTTTTTGCTTCTTTTTTTTCTTCAAATATTTCTTCACCTAGCTCCTTTTTTCTTTTTCTTTTATCATTTTCTTTCTTTTTTAGCCACATCTTTCTTTTTTATTTTCTTTTTCTTTCTTTTCTTTTTCAAGTTGAAATTATTCTTTCTTCACTTTTCTCTACTTTTCACTTATTTTAACACTTCACCTCTCTTTCTCTCTTTTTCTTTACTTCTTATAGTTCTTCTTTCTTTTTCTATCCTACTTTTTTTCATTCTCTCACTCATGTCTTTTCTCTGATTTTCTCATTTATTCTTTCACTGCTGACTTTATTGTCTCTTCTCTTTCAGTCTTCCTATTCATTTTTTTTACATCTTTCTTCTCATTTCCTTTCTAGGAATTGTTTTTTTTTTTTTTTTTTTAAAAACTTCCAACTTCATGATCTTTTTCTTTTCTTCCTTTTGTTGTTTGTTTTTGCTCAGTTTTTTTTTTTTCAATTACTAAAATCCTTCACTCTAATTCTCAGCTTCTTTTCTTTTCCCTCTTCTTTTTCCTCTTCAACTTTCACTTGTATTTTCTTGTTTGACAATTTGACTTTATCTTTCTCCTCTCATTTTTTATCAACCTCCTCTTTTTCACTTCTTCTTTCTCTCTCTTATTTTTTATTCCTTTTTGGCTTTCTCTTTCTTATATACGCATTTTACATTCCTTTCTTTCTTTCACCAACATTTTCTTTTTCTAACTGGTATTTTTGTACTATTTCTATATATTTACCTTCTTTTACTTCAAATCTTTTTAAGTATTCTGCTTTTATAATATATATATATATATATTATATATATTTATAATATATATATATATATATATATTATGCACTTACTTTCTTCTGTCTGTTAATCTCCCTCATATATTCTGACATTTCATTGCTCTTCTTTTTAATCTTTACTTTTTCTTCATTTTTCTCGTTTTCTTTTCACGTTTTCTATTTTTCTTCTAAATAATCTTCATTCTTTTTTCTCCTCCTCCTGGTCCTCCTCCTCCTTTCATTCCTTCACCCACTTGATCATCCATTCATCTGGTCCCAGTGTCATTCTGACTGTTGTTTGTCATATTTCATGATTACCCCCTCCATACTCCTACACCGGCGTTCTTCCTCCTCCACCCCCAAACATCTCTCTCTCTCTCTCTCCGTCCTGGTAACCTCCCCGACCCCCTCAATCTTTTCAATCCTTAGTCATGTATGACTCACAAATTTGTTGTTGCATGCTTCAGTGGCTGGTAACGTATGCGCAAGTGCACTTTCTCATCATTTCTGTGAGTGCGTCGAGAGAAAAGTGCATCTACCCTGCAACAAACACAGGAAAGCGATGTTTATGGCTTATCTAGTAAAGACGTCACTTCTTTAGTTTTACTTGTGGGAAAAATGGTTGCACGAACACCCAAAAAAAGACTTCTTTTCAAAACGCTTAAGCTGGCTACGGTCAGTTTATTCATCCTTGTCAAATCTCTGTTACAATCGAGTGCCATTGCACAAGAAGAAGATGGAAGATACCTTCATTATTTATGAAATGTGACTTTATCTGGCAGAAAAAGTCACAACTGTGTAAAACACGCGCGCGCACACACACACACACACACACGCATACATACACACACACACACGCATACATACACACACTTAGTACATGGTTTACAAAGCTAACTTTATATATCAATTACATTTTTAAAGTTACTATCGAATTTTGGGTGCCGGTATGTAGCCTACCTTTTGAATGTGGCCTACGAAATTCTGTCACTGGTATATAGTATGTAGCCTACTTTAAAAAGCGTGTTATAAGGAAGTATTAACTGTCTGGTAAGGGTTCGAGAAAATAATTAGTTTCAATAAATAGCCGAATAATTATATCTATAAACATAGTCTTACTGAATTAGGGTACATTCAAACCGGGTAGGCCACATACTACATACCAGAATCAAAGAGGTAGGCCACATACTACACCGGCATCGAATTTTGTTTAACTAATATTGATAATAAAATTTCTCGTCAAAACGCTGGCACTAATACGTGGTGTGCATTTGTAAAGTAACGTTATCACTTATTCTTTAGGATGACCACAGTTTCATTATATATTCATTAAATTTAATCAATCATAAGCATTGAATAGCTATTCTCTAAGAAAGAATCCACTTGCATGTACATAGATTCGCATCCTCAAAGCTGAATATATGCTTGTATGAAAATTTTAAAAAAATCAAAAACTATTTAATATATGAACTTCCGGGTTAAAAATATGTAAATTGAGGTAAAAATTAACGACCAGTCTTGAGATAGATGACATATAGAATGAAATACCAAACTAGAACTGCCAAAACGATTTCACTCTTGATGACTAGCGTTTTCTGCGGTTGTTAAAACCATGAACCCAAACCTAACTACGCCCACTCAATTATCTTTTCCTACCACTTTACAAATAAAAACAAAAAATTAAAATGCGAATGTGTCTATTATTAAAAATCAAATTTCACTTGCAAGCCTCTGTCCCAAAGATGGTTGAAAATCATTCCTTTTAAATGAATATCATGCGCAGAAGAGACATTCTGAAAACATTTGTGAAAGATGTTTGTCCATAATTGAGACTCTCTTATAAACTTAAACTAATTTCTGGAGATGGGAACGTTTTGCGATGGTTGCAAATAAAAGGTTTCCTTCTTAGAGAGTTCAATTTGATCTAACATAAGTTATTCTAAAAAATTCAAACAACACTTTGAAAACTCATTCACTAGAACCTTGTTATGCTATATTTATTTATCCCCCCCTCCACATGGGGGTAAAATGTGAAACATGATCTTTTTTCATGTATAAGGATCAGCATCTCTACACGAGTCGAAGAACAAAGGTGCAATTCATAATTGGTAACCCAGTAATTACCAGTTCCCACAGACACCAAAGACCTCTGAGCATATTCCTCTTAATAAAATCGGGAGGTGCTGCTTGAAGGACCGATATTCAGGTACCAGAATTTAATTATTATCCAGGATTTATGAGCTAAAAGATGGAGGTTTGTTTGCTAGAACATGTCTATCTAGGCATTCGTTTATACAAATAAAATTCAATTTCCTCAAATTTCATGACGTCTAATTTTAAATGTACACATCTTACACGATACAAATGCATACTTGCAAGAGATCTGATATTCGCAAAATGTTATGTCAGTATTAATGTGCTTTATGTAATTTCAATGTCTGACAAGAGAAATAAAATACTCTATTTAGAAATCAAAACATAATTTTTGAAATCAAAATATATGTTTAGGATTATGGTAAATGAGTAAGGTTTCAAATAAAGAGGCATTTGAAAACTGGGTTTTTATCAGTTGAGAATCGTGATGAGTAAAAATCACAAAGTTGTCGTTTCTACAAGTGCTTGTCCAAACTTGCCTTTGTGTGTCGATGCCAATTCTTAGTTTATGAACTTTTTGCCTTTTTATTGTTAATTTGCCTTGCATATATTGTTTGCTTGCTTGATATTTCATTTTGCCCTTTTGTTCCTTTTACTTTTTATTACAAATTTTGTTAATTCTGTTTGTTGGACAGTTCTGGTATTTATTTTGTATTTGACCATGGCTACTCACTCCATAATTCTCAGTTCGACCTAAGAGATTCAAAAATACGTGATGTTTTATCACAACAGGGCCGGTGCGTACTACTGCCGAGCCTATCCGACCAAGAGATACCCAGGTATGATTGGGGTACTGCTTTGTGACCCTTGGTATCTTATCAACATTATCTTTTTTTTCTACCTACATTTATATTCGTTACAAATGAAACTAAGCTCAACTGAGGAAGAACAATTTCGGTATTTTGTGTGTGTGTGTTTGTGTGTGTGTGAACTTCTTTTGGTCATGTTCCCTCTCGAAAAAAACGCCTTAGAATACATAAGACGCTATTTTTTTATCCATAATGTTAAATTTTAAAATTATTTTTAACTGTTTAACTGTTGAATTTTAAAATTATTCATTTTTTAACAAGAAAAATGTCAAGTTGATGTTAAAAATTGCTACAAAACATTGATTTATATTGGAATGATCTATTTTGACATGTCTCTAAATTGTATTTAGATACATTGTATTTATTTAAAATTTTTCTAATTGAATTTTTAACCTATATTGCATTCGATCCATTATTGTACCTAATTAGGCTACAATAAAATTTGTATTCTATATGAATGCTACCTTATGAAAATTGAAATGTAGTAGAGTGGCTTGGGTGCATCCTAGATTAGGGATTGGGGGTTGAGACCTCTACACCGGACCTGGATCACAAGAGGAAGAATTTTTCAAAACCGCTTGTAATGTTCTCTCAGTTCCTATAGAATCTTTTTTTTAACATTTTTTATCGCAAGCATCAAACTATTGTATGCATTGCCTTTCCTAATCTTTCTATATAGCTGCGAGTCTTGAACATTAGCAGCAGAATTGCAGCAATAAATCCATTTAGAAATGAAAATGCTGCAGAACCATCCTTGGCTTCTCCTACGTTGACAACATGACAAATGTCGAAGTGCAAAACAGTATCAGAACAAGAAATAGAGTCCCACTGCAAAACCTCATAACTACCGTCAAGAAGAGGAAATTGAAACAGTATGGACACGACATAACAGCAATCTTTCTACTCTCATCCTATAAGATACTACTTTAATGAAAAGAAGAAATAGGCATAGGAAAAAATGGACTGACAATGTCGCTGTGTGTATTGAAAGATCATTCACAGAGACTCAGATCTTGGAACGCAACGAAGACATATGGAGAGAGTTGGTCAGGTGCTCAGCTGCACAGCGACCCTACAACCACACCTAATGATTATGATGCTGTTGATAATCGTAAACTTATTACTTGAAACATTAAAAAGATATACTCGAAGTTTTAATGAAAGAACAAGAATTCTTGTTCCCGAGTCTGCTTTCCCGATATTTCTCAATCAGTCGTCGTTGACCGTGGTATTTCCTTAAAACTCATAATCAATTTTCTTATTTCCAGAGCAAAATCTTTCGCTCGTTAGCAGTTCTTTCTCCAAATACCAAATAACGGTTTTTCCTAATTCAGTGCATTGTTTTTTGTTTTTTGTTTTTTTGTATTTTTGTTTTTGTTTTTTTGTTTTAACACAAAGGAAAATAAATTCTTGCTTGCCTCACATATTTTCAAGAGGGAAAAGTTATTGATGATGAGCCTTCTAAAAGATGCGGTGCAACAACAGAATAACAAAATATAATAAATGAAACAATAGATACCTGATTAAATCTAGCTTGATAGCACCAAATCATGAATCATTGTAAATTTGACGCTTTACGTAGTACGAGATGCTGAAAATTTTTTTGGTTCAACCCATTACCCAAATTCTGACCCAATTACCAAACTTCTTGGTTGGTCTAATAACTTTGTTTGAAGATCGTATTGAAGCATGAAACTGACGGTCACCATACAGTGTTTATTCTCCATTTTAAAATTCTTATTATTTATTTATTAACAATAATTTTTACAAGGAATGGGTACAAGAGGAAAGCGTTTGGCTTGTGGTTTTATTCAAAATTTGATATGAGCGCCAGATTTCGCTATCAGCTTCTCGAGTTGCCCAGGAATTGCGTCAAGTGATTTCACCAAGAACTCTTGTGGAATGGAAATCAACTTCTTGTATTCGCCCTTCAAGTTCTTTCAAAGTCTTGGTTTGGTAGAGTAGACTTGCTCCTTTAACCAAAATCTCCTATCTTTTGATGTTGCTCTCGGCATTATCTATTAGTTTACGGCCTTTCTCACTCCTTGAGGTACTTTTTCTCGCTGTCCATTTGCTCAAACTTGTTAAATTTTGGTTAATAGCTGTTTTATACTGCTTTTGTTTCATTCAATGTGCCCTGTGAATATAACATTTTCAAAGGCGTCTTTCTTTATTGTGTCTCAAAATCTTCAGCTCTTCGTTTTGAACATTTTGTTTGTATTTTCTATTTTCTTTAAACTTCTTCGTTTCTCACGCGACCGTGCTATTCTGAATATTTACAACAAAAAAATTACTGTTCACAAAAGTGAAACTTCCAACGTTGGTACTATATTTGGTTCGCGCGCTTTGTCTAAATTTCCACAGTTTTTGAGTTACATCTTCCAGCGAGAGAATGAGACAATAATTCTGGCTATATTTTATTATCAGCTAGATATTCAGAAACAACGGTTAAGAGGTGGCATGGTGACTTTAAACCCGGTCGTACAGGCACAAATGATGCTGGACGCTCAGGTAGCCCCAAATTGGTAGTTGTCCCGGAAAAAAAAAATCCACAAACTCGTTTTGGCCGATCGTAAATTGAAGTTGCGTGAGATATAGAGGAGTTAAACATATCAGAAGACAGTGTATTCACCATTTTGCATGAACATTTGTCGATGAGAAAGCTGTGTTCAAAGTGGGTGCCGTGTTTGATCACAGTCGATCAAAAACAACAACGCATTGACGATTCAGAGCGTTGTTTGCAACTGTTTCAACGTAACAAGAAGTTTTTGCGTAAATATGCAACAAAGGATGAAACCTGGATCCACCACTTCACTTTGGAGTCAAATTAGCAGTCAGCTGAGTGGACAGCAGCAGGTTGAAGCCGTTCAAAGCGACCAAAGACGCAAACATCAGGCAAGGTTTTGGCCACCGTATTTTAGGATGCGCAAGGTATTTTGTTCATCGATTACCTTGAGAAAAGAAGAACCATCAAAAACGAATATTGTATAGCATCATTGGTGCATTTGAATGAAGACATCGTCAAAAAACGGCCAAAAATGAAGAAGAAAAAGTGATCTTTCACCAAGACAACACACCGTGTTACAAGTCGATCGCGACGATGGCAAAACTACATGAATTGCACTTTGAATTGCTTCTGCATCCACCCTATTCTCCAGATTTGACCCCCAGATTGCAGACCTCAAATGAATGCTCCAGGGAAAGAGATTTGACTCCAATAAAGAAGTGATATCAGAAACTGAGGCGTATTTTGAGGCCAAAGACAAAAAAGCATCGAATTGCTAGAGAAGCGTTGGAATCAGTGTATCACCCTAGAAAGAGACTGTTGATGAATAAAGTTGGACTTTGCCTAAAAATTGTTGTTTTATTAGATTGGCCCGGGATTTATTGAGTGATGTGTTACAACCCCAAATCATAACACACTCTATCCTATGTGTTTCATGGCTATGCTGTTAAAACATTTAGAAACATGAGTATCTTGTACTGTTCACCATTCTTTTTTCTAATGAACGTCTGATAAACAGAAAAAAAGCTGTCAAATTTCAATTCTCCATTCAATGTCACTTTAGACCACTGTTCCAAGCTTACATCCTTTGACGAATTAAACGCCTGCTTTACGATTCTTTATGGAAACGAGTAGCTTTTTGTAGGTTGTACATCTCAAATTGTTTGACTTGATTTTATGGTGGTTACACCTATTTTAAAAGCACATGGCATATAGGCGGCACTCATTTCCAGGTTCAACGACAGTGGAAGAGGCGGACTACCCCCATCAGAACCTATACCCCCTGTGGAAATTATGTAAACGAATTTTAATACGTACATTTTTATTGATGTCCCACCTCTGGTGGCGGGCCTGTAAATTGCCCATTGCTCATCGAAAGTCAATGAATGCCCTTTGAAACTCCATAAAAAATTTATACAAATGGATAATCTCTGCCCATTTAAATAACCGCCAGTTAACCTTTGACTTTGGATGCAACACTTTTCAAACATTCCAGAATCTATTTTACCTGCACGATCTTTTTAAGCTCATCAAATTTGCCTGAGTTCCTGGGTAGAAAATACGTTTTTTCCCATGATAACTATTTCAAATCTTATGGAAAAATATACACAAATAAAATAATTTTCCTGTTAAGTTAATTTCAAATGATTTGATTATTTTTATCAAAATATGATTCGTCTAAAACGGAATAAAATGTACTTCAATTTTGCAGATAATATTGCAAAAAATGATAAAATAAGGTAGTTATTACTTTTAAGTTCGTTTGTTTTCTTTAATTAAGCAACGTCATCATGTGACGTCATAAAGCTATAATCCTTTAATGTTTGATTCATTTTTATTTAGTTTTATATTTACCATTTCTTGCGTTCATCAATATGTGAATCGACATCTTTTGGTTGACAACAAGGAGAACAATTCTGACTTCAAAACTGACTGGGTGGTGGTCGGGATGCAAGTAACTCTCAACCCCATAAAAACTTACTACGGAAACCACAACAGCAACACCTCATGTGATGAAACTGTAATTCAAGACTTCGAAAAAAGCGTCTGCAGGATTGACATACAGTAATTGTTGTACTCTTTTGAGTTAAGTAAAGAAAAACAATATTAAATACTTTATCCTTGCTTTTTAACCAAATATATATTTGGCATAATGTACAAATGATTTTGAAGCTCTCTGTAAATCTAATGCGCTTTGTTATGTGTAAAATCAACATTTATGCATACGCATAAATGTGCAGCTTTCTGAGTATAGGAATAATTATATTAAGTATAATTAGAGTACTTTCTGTAGTGTCATGATTAATTAACTTCAAATCACCATCAACTTATCTTACGAGTACATTTTATGTTATCGTTTACTCTATTAACCATTCAAGCAATGAGTATCGATAATTTTACAAGAATGCGAATAACAGGATAAATTAACCCTGGTTTTTCGGGTTGAGGAATTGGAGAGTTGAGTTCGAATTCCATTCGTGTTCATTACATTTACTTATGTTCTAACACCCCTGGGAAAGATATGAATCCAATTCTTCTCTCTCCAACTGTGTGTAAATAGTAAGACACGCTGGCTTCTATAGCCTTTGGTGTCAACCGGTTTAGACAAAGGAAAACTTGAATTTAAAACTGTATGTTATCCCTGTCGAAGCAGCTAAGGAAAATACCGTTCACACTGACTCTGTGATCCCGACTACGATCGACCGTGTTTGAGTGAGTATTTGGTGAAATGATTTTCTGAATTTTAAAATCCTGCATTAATTTCGTCTCGTTTTCTTTTGTTTCTTGTAAATAAATCGTGTTTTCGTTGTAAATATTCATTGGGGTTATAAATTTTAAAAAGTTAATTTATTTTCCACCTTCGCACAGACAAACCGTGGATATGGAGACAAGTTAGGACTTCATAGAATCTCTGAGATATTATGGTGGCTGTAGTAAGAACGAGTTGTTTTGGTGCAATGATTATTGTAGTATGTTTGGGTCAGCTATCTAAGTTTAAGTATAAGACAGATGAAGACCGTCCACCCCCATTTTTGGCCTTGTGCCATATTTGTACACATTCGTACAATAAATATTCTCCCGGCTTTCTGCTTGTCTATTTTGTTCTGGTAGGGTCTTTGGCCCACATACAACAGGTGTTCGTGTTGTTTGTGCTACTCTTCGAAGGCGATTGAAGCGTAGTGTCGGTGCGATCGAAGTTGCGTTGGCGAAAGCAACCCGGTTTTGGTACGATTTCGGTACGGTATCGTAAGGGAAAGTGACGGCGATAAGCAAAGCCTCCGTCGGCAGGAGGACAATGGCCGAGGAAAGGCCCAAGAGTCCGGTTCCAGCGGCAACTGGGAATGGGAAGGAATGGCAAGCGCCTAGCACGGAAAAAATGCGCTTGACAATGACTTCTAAGCAGTTGGAAGAACCTGTGCCCGCCACTCCGATGTGGGCATCAAAAGAAGGCGAATGGCAGACACCAAGTATGGAGGAAACACCCATTCCTCCTAGCGGAAAGGTAGCTGAAAATCAAGAGTCGCCGGTTCCCTCCAACGTGGCCTGGGTTGGTGGGAAGATCAAGAAAGACGAGAGATATTACGAGCAAGCAAAGGAGAGATTTAAGGACTACATCTCCGGAAATGAACTCCTTTCAGTCCCGGAACAGCTCAGCAACATTGAGCCGAAGATCCTGTCCCTGCTGACTAAGGACCCCAAGACTCACAAGTTGGTGGGGGTCAGCAGGGAAGCAATTGAAGAAGCTGTGAAAGCTTTGGAAATCAGAGCAAAAATGATTGCCCGAAGGAGCCATGCCATGTGGGACGTCCTGCTTGGCTCAGTGGACGAAGCGAAAGAGCTGGCCGGTACTACCTTGGCCACGAAGACACTCGAACTACAAACGGAGTACATGGGTACCCGCAAAACACGTGTAACTCTACACGGGGTACCCATGGATATTACTCTTGATCATGTCGGGGCGTTCTTCGCAAGATATGGCAGGGTAGCGGAGGTAGCTGCAGTAGTGTCTAAGGGTGGATTCCAGACTGGGGATATGACAGTAAACATCACCGTCTCCAGGAAGGAATTCACCGAGATACCCAACATAATAACCTGCAGAAAAAGATCAATCTTTGTGGTGGTTGAGGGAAGGAGGCCGTCTTGTTGGGTCTGCGGGGCCTCGGAACACATGGCAAAGGTGTGTCCAACCAAGAATCCGGCCCCAAAGACGCAAACACAAGCAAAAATTCAGCAGACGTCGCAGCCATCTCCGAAGACGACCCCGGAAAAGCAAACTGCAGAAAAAGCAGTAGAAGGAGATGGAGAGTGGAAAAAGGTGGTCAAGAAGGGCTCAAAGGTGAAGGCCCCACAGGAAAAAACACCTTCTCCTCAAAAGTCACCTCCACCACCAAAAGTACCTCCAAAGCAGGATGTCTCACGGGCTCAAACAAAAACGACCCCAACAAAGCAGCAGCAGGGACCAAAATCCCCAGAGAAGATGGACGTGGAGATGCAGCCACCTAGATCAGCATCCCTTAAAAGGAGCAGGGAAGCTGAGGAGGAGGAGAAAACCCAAAAGTGCTGCGCAAAAGTCGCAGCAAAGAGAAGGAAGTGGTACTGAAGACTGTGTCAGCACCGGTGTCTCCAGTACGGCCTAAGGAGACTTATGCTGAGAAGGCGAGAAGCCTTCCGTCATCCCCGCGAAAGCGTTCCCAGTCCCCGGTCCATAAGCTAACCCCCCTAATTTCGGAGACAACGAAAAAATCCCCTACCCTTTCCACTCCCTCTACTCCTTCAACTCCAACCCCTGGAAAAGGGAAAAAGAAGAAATCTCTTCCACAAGGGGAAGAGATCATGAAAATTGATCAAAAAGAGATCAAAAAGGACTGGACGACACAAAGGAGATCGCTACTCAAGCCATTGCTCAAGTGTACGTCCATCGACGGAAAATCAACGGAAGACCCGGCGAATTTCCCGAAGGCCCCCGGTGTACTCACCTTATTAAGATGCACTGGCGGGAGTCTGAAGGTTTGGGACCATATAAACGCTGCAGAAAAGCAGTACCCAAACATTGTTTTGTGCAGGACTGGAACACCAGAACTGAATAAAATGGCAAAACTGTGTGCTGGGAGGGTCCCAGTTTTGCTCCACCCCTCATTATATAGGGTGGTAAAATTAACGTACCCTACAGACGTCGGCGGGATTGTCCTGGACGGACGGATTACGTCCGATGTTGGTACAGGGTCCCTGGGACAATCCGTCGGGGTCTTGTCTGCTAGGGATTTCTATCCCGTATGCACTTAATTTTTTTGAGTTCTTCTCTTTTCAGATCTAAACAGTGTCTATTAAGATAGCCAGTTTGAATGCGAATGGCTTGAGAGATCGGGGTAAGGCAGCCCGCCTGCTTCGTGACCTCTTGTCGTTCGGCGTGGATGTGGCCGCGATCCAAGAGACTCACTTTGTTTGCGACGTCGATTCTTGTGTGCTGTCTAGCGACTTTGTCGTTTATTCAGCATATGGGAACCGGTATGCCAGAGGTGTTTCTTTGCTGGTCAGACGTACCCTTGATGCGAGGGTGGACCTTGCCCATGTCGGTGCCGAGGGCCGGTTGATCGTGGCCGATATTGCAGTGAAAAGCAACTCGTTCCGGTTGATTGCGGTTTATGCGCCCAATGATCAAGGTGAGCGGGTCTCTTTTTTTCGGCTGTTGGAGCCCTTCCTGGTGGATTCAACACGACTAATCCTAGTGGGGGACTGGAATGCCATCCTGGACCCCAAATTGGATAAAGGGAGGGGCGCTAGCGGGAGGAGTGGTGATCGTAGCCTGGTTGATCTCATTGACGATTTTGGTCTCGTTGATAGATACCGGGTCGATCATCCGGGCGGGAGCATGTGGACGTGGGCGCGTAGTTGGCCCTCTACCAAGGTAGTCAGCTACCTGGATAGAGTGTTAGTCAGAGAAGCCGACGTAGACTTCTTAGAATGCCCAACGTTCCACTGGTTAGGCTATACGGACCACAAACTTGTTTGTGCCCGTGTAGCGTTAGAATTTAGGGCTAGAATGGCTGGTTATTGGAAGTTCAACCAGTCCTTACTGGACAGGCGGGACTTTCGGTGCCAGCTAATTAACTTAGTGCAGCGGGCGTTAACTGGGGGAGTCATTGGGAATAAGTGGTGGGAGAACCTTAAGAATAGCATTAGGTCTTTCGCCACTCAATATAGCCAGCGGCTCAAACTAGTTAAGGCTAACAAGGCGAAGACACTTAGAGCTAATTACTCCCGGGCGGAGGCTGGTGGGGATCCCCTAGAGATAGCCTTAGCTAAGGAGGCCCTTGAGCGTTCGACTAGCGAGCGTTACTTGGGTCAGGTAATTAGACATAAGTTAAGCAAGATGTCTTCCGAAGCTGTGAACTTGGGCGCGGATCTGCGCAGGGAAGAAATTCGCCAAGGCGGCGATCGCTACATTCGAGAAGTGCGCGACCCGGCGGGACATCTCCTGAGGTCCACTGACGACATGTGCGAGGCGTTTCGGCGGCATTTCGAACACCGGTTTACCAAGGAGCCTGGTCTCCGTGAAGAGGAGTTTCGCAGCTATTTGGCTGACTTTCCCCGGCTTTTGTCGGCTGAAGCGGCTAGTTGCGAGGGAGAGATTACGGAGGACGAAGTCTATGCGGCTTTGAAGAAGGTCGGCAGAGGCAAGTCGCCAGGTTTGGATGGTTTGCCCTATGAATTGTACTTGAGGCTGTCGCACATCTTTGTCCCGATCTTGACTGCTGTGTTCAACAACTGGTTCCGGCAGGGGTCCATCCCCAGCTGGTTCACCAGGGGTGTGGTCACACTGTTGAGAAAAGGCAAGGATGTTGGGAGGGAATTAGATGATTACAGGCCCATAACTCTGCTAAACACAGAGTTAAAGATTTTGGCCAAGATCCTGACGAATCGCTTGCAGCTAGTTGCCGAGTCTCTGTTGGGACCTGAGCAGACTTGTTCTGTGAAGGGCCGAACAATTCAGAGCAACCTGCACTTGATCCGCACGATCCTAGAGTGTGTAAAAGACGACGATGAGGCCGCGCTGATCAATTTGGATCAGTCCAAGGCATTTGATAGGATTGACCATGGCTACCTGGCTGCTGTCCTGCAGGCCGCCGGATTCGCACCCGACTTCTGCCGCTGGATTAGTCTCCTGTATCGCTCCCCCACGGCTGTGGTACAGGTGAACGGGAAGCTGTCGAGCGCTTTTGCGCTGTCTAGGTCGGTCCGACAGGGTTGTCCACTGTCGTCCTTACTTTATGTCTTGGCGTTGGAGCCTCTCCTTCGCCGGCTGAGGGACGGGACGTGCAGGCCGGTCCTACGCGGAATCAAGGTACCTGGTGGCGCTCGAGCCAGGGTTTCTGCGTACGCCGATGACGTAACGACTTTTGTGTCCTCCCGCGGGGACATAAGAGCGGTACAGAAGGCGCTTGAACGGTACGAACAGGTGACAGGGGCCAAAATTAACCGCGACAAGTCTTCCGGCTTGCGGTTAGGTGCCTGGAAGGGTTCTGCCCTCCCGGGGCCCTTCGACTGGACGGACGGACCGGTCAAAATCCTCGGAGTTTGGTTCGGTCCGGACTTACAGTTGAAGAAGAATTGGTCTGAAGTACAGGCAAAGGTCGGCGCGGCGGTCAAGACTTGGCGTCGAAGGAGGTTGTCCTTAAAGGGCTTGGCGGAGGTGTGTTCTACATATCTCTTTCCAAAGATCCTTTACCGGCTGTCTGTACTTCCCCTTTGCGACGAACGTGAGGAGGCGATCGAGCGTTTGCTACTCTCCTTTCTTTGGAGAGGACGCAAACATTACGTCGACAAAGGAGTCTGTTACCAACGTCTGTGCAATGGGGGTCTGGGAATGCCGCACGTGGCGAGCCACAAGCTCGCCTCAAGGCTGGCGTTTCTCAGGCGCGCGTTACAGGAAGATACGTTGCTTACGGGGGTAGTGAGGGACGCGTTCCCTAGCCTCACTATCACTCCCCCGGTCCTGGGGCACTGCCGCAAGCCTCGGGGGCAACCGAAATTCCTGCTCGAATGTGCGGAGGCCCTAAGGGCCATTCCACGGTCTAGTGACCTTTCTCAGCCTAGGAAAGTCTTCTATCGGGGATTAGTGGCGGGCGTCGTGAAGGATCCACTACGCGAATCGCTCGGCATGTCGGAGGATGAGTTTCGCTTGCATTGGTCTTGGGCGCCAGGTTCGGATTATCTCAGCAACCCTGAGTTTACTCTGACTTGGCGATTAGCCCGGAATCGGTTGTCTCTCAATGACGTGCGTTTCGCAATGGGCACGGCAGATTTGCCAGACTGTGAACGTTGCGTACTTGGTTTAAAGGAGACGTCTGAGCACGCCTTCTACCATTGTATGCGCGTTCGCCCGTTGTGGGATCGTGTCGGCGAGTTGACTGCTCGTATCGCGCCGCGTGAGCTCGTGCTCATTGATCGTGCATACGCCTGTGACAATGTGTCGCCCCCGTTCTCTGGAGTGAAGCGGATGGTGTTTCTGACGCTGCTAGCCACGGCTCGAATGGTGATTTGGACGACGCGAAAGGAGGAAGTCTTGCGGGGTGATCGTCTTTCACATCAGGATTTGATCCGATATTTTGAGCATCAGCTCAAAAGGAAGATTAGAACTGATTGGAAACGATTGACGTCGACAGACTTCAGCGAAAGGTGGATAAAAGTGGCGAGCCTGGTTCGCTTGAACGGGGCTAGCCTTGATTTTCTCTTTTAGATCTACCAAGTGCATCGGGGTGGATTCCCCTGGAACCCTCCCCTTGGTTAAGGTAAGTCCCTTTTTGTGTACCTAGTTAATGTGAGTGATTGTGTTTCCCGGCCTGCTCCCCGGCATTACCTCTTTGGTTATGGGCCAGCTCGAGATTCCCGGTTCCGTGTTATTTTTTTTGTCCCGTTTTATCTCGGCTGGTTCAGCATTTCATCGTCTCCCAGCCAATTTATTTTCTCTGCCCCATTCCTTGTAGAAAGTGAGCTGCTTGATTTTGTCCTATGGGCAGAATACAGTGGCCTCTTTGTTTTTTAGGGTGGGGTGGGTCCAGCTAACATCATGTTTTATTTGTACTTTTGTTTAAAAAATTTCTGTTGGGGATATTGTCATCTTACCCCCGCCCCTCATGACATTTCATGTTAATATATTTTTATATATTTTTGTATTATATTGTGCATCATTAATTTTTATGCTCATTTGGGTTATTTTTTAGGTCCCTGGAACGCTGTGTGGTATTTTGGTGTATGGCGGTATGTATGTAGATGGATAAGTGCTTATGGTGAAAGAGAAATATTGTAACGTATGTCTGGGTCGTGAATCAGATTAGCTAGGTATAAGATAGTTAGTGGCAGACCAACCCAAGTTTTCTTCTCCCTCCCCTTTTTCGGCCTTGTGCCACAATTGTATATATTATGCAATAAATAGATGTCTATTTTGTTCTGGTATACGGTATGGATTTTCTCCCCTACACGAAAATTGTTATAATTGTTAAATTATTACACAACAAAGAATTACAAGGCACAAGCTGCAACACCCCGAAGACGAAGAAGAGGTAATGTTGCAATTCTTCCTTCTTTATAGCACTGGGGACCTATCTTGTAAGTGTTGTTTATTTTTTGTTTTGTTTGTCTATCGCTACAGTACACCACGTCTTTCTTCATTGTCAGACGTTTAAGCAATGTTGGTCCATGAAAACATTTCGTATGCAAGAAAACTTAATCTATATAGTATAATAAAATCGAAAACTGCCACTGTTTTTAACCTTGGAAATTATTGTACGACTAGATATATATGGGGCAAGTTGAATCGCTTTTTAATTTTCGTCCCTTACACTCGATGGCGCTACCGTCCACCTCATTTTTATCAGAAAACTTTCCGACATTTTTAATCGAAGTATAAGCATGAAAATTTTGGCATCACTGACCCCCCCCTTTTTTTTTTAAAAAAACCTCCTGGTAAGTAACATTTTTCACTTTTACAAACGTACACCTTGATCATACTGGAATATGCATTCGCTGATAGTTCATATAGTTTGTAAGAAGCGACAATGAATTAAATACTGTCAACTCTTTTTGGAATACAACGTAAATAAATACGTGATTGTGGTTGGTTAGTATGTTAAATGTGGAACTACTTAGTACACAGTATTAACCTGCCTCACTGATTGTACCGACTTACCCCAGTGAAAAATAATAGAAACTGTGTCAGAATAAAATCTGCACAACTTAACATTTTGCTTGCTGTATGTAGAGAACATACCAAACCAATTCTAGGCTGGGTGAAAAATTGAGTAAATTGTCAAATGTGGTTGCATGTTGAGTGCGTTTCAGAAAACAACAACGGTTTTTTTGTTTGTTAAAAGTCAAAACTTTTACAGCAGAATCTTCTGAGTGCAACCATTTTCTTTAATTTTTTTTTTTTTTTGACAAGAATAAGTAATGTATTAATAATTTGCCTTAGTTTTGTGGTTTATATTTGCTACTGAATTTTTTTCTAATCTATTTCCATTTTATTCAAAGGATGGATTTTAAAAAAAGTTCGATTTGGTTTCGTCAGTTTTTTTTTATCTCCCGCCTTATTACAGTGCATCATTTTCCTTAAGTGATCATTATGTTCCTAAAATATAAATCCTAATTTTTAATCAGATACATTTTCTGTGAAACTAACAGAACTAACTTGTTCCATAAAATTGGTCCGACTGAACATATTTTTATTTTAATGATTTAACTTCATTGGCCATAAAAGTAAAAAAAAAAATGTCCCAACTCGTCTTGGTTTCTCTTCCACAACCAAAAATTCGAGATTCTTCTAACATTCTTACAGCTTTCCTTTCCACCTGGTTAGTCTAGTAACCGGTGTCAGCCATGTGATGATAACAATTTTAACGTTAATATAAATTAACATTTATGATAGAACCAAAAGAAATGACGATTAATCCTTGAAGATTATCATTGGAAAATTTAACTTCCAAAATCAGACTCGAATAACAAATCAATAGACAATCCAAACTGCGTAAAAAGTTTTTGCAAGATTGAAAAAAAATATAAACTTGAAAGATTTCGTTTGATAACCGAAAAACTTTATCATATACAGCCATGTCTCAATTTTCAGGGCAAAGATTGCAATCTTTGCATTCCTTTACTAAAACCGGAGCGGGAAGAACCTTACTGTCAACTGATCTCCAGTAAAAGTCACCAAATACAGTAAAAAGACCTACCAAACCGTAAAGCTCAGTGTTTCCCCTCTGAACCACAAATTAAATATGAAAAAAAAAAGTATATTGGCACTTTCAGAGTAATAAGCTGAGGAACGCAGTAGTGTCAGTCGTTATCAGAGCACGTAACAAACTCAAAGAACCTGGAGAGAAATAGAAATTAGTGAAAGTGTTGGAACCATTCAGATGATGGCATTGTTTAAAAGCGCTAAAATATTGAGCGATGTTATCACTTAATTTCCACTATAAAATCACCAATTATTGCTGGGGTGAAAACTTAATGAGTGAATAATAAAACGACAACACTATCGATCATAAGTGAAAATGACAAATTAGCTCAAGATAGGGTATTGTTGAAATGATTTGGATTTAATCATGGAAAACCTCGATAAATTAATTTCTTTTGTTAATTTTACCCAAAATTGGGATTAAATGTGTTTTTCTCAGTACCTTTTATGTTGTTTTAAGCTAAAAGGAATTTTTAAAAGAAAAGTGAACTTTAAAATTATGTCAAAGTATAGAGTGAGTAATTAGTGTTACTCCCTTAGATTCAAATAACTGTCTCAATTCGATGTCATTGAATTGAACAAGATCCAGATTTTCTCATTGGAAAATTTATCCCATTCTTCTTGGTTGTAATCTCAAAACTCTTGAAGATTGCGTGGTTTTCGTTGGAGCGCTTGTTTCTTCAGCTCTCACCGCAATCGTCCAATTATATTGACAGCAAAACTTCCAAAAGTCATGTCTTGCACTGTTTCTTTCTCCCATTGATCTTCTTACATATTCACTTGCATTAGAATTTAACTATTTTGCATTCATTACTGAAAATTACTTTCCCACTTCCAACATCCCATATTTGATATTTTTGACCCTGTCACTTCTATTCCGATATTTTTTTTTTTTTTGGTTTTTGTTGTTTTTTGTCTTGTTCTTTTTTTTTTCTGCTGCTATACTTCCGTTCAAGCTGTTTTTTCTAATAATCTGCGTACTGTATTAACTGAAGACTCACTGTTAAAATTACATTCACTCTTCAGTTGCCTATCTAGTTTCTAAATCTTTCTTTCATCTCGTCTCTTGTCTAACTTTTGAGGTATTCCGGTTTTCTTTGTACTTAAAATACTTCCAAGCGTAATAAAAGTCTTTTCGATGGTGTGGACACTATTTCTGGAAATTCCTTGTCACCTGGCTATCTTTCGTTGAGACATCTTCCCTTTCATCTTTGTTTCAGCAGAAGTCTTAGCTATGACTTCAGTGTAAAAAATCTTAGCTATGACTTCAGTGTAAAAAAAAAAAAGTATAGGAATTTCCTGGTTGCTTGATTGTTATGAACAAAAAACCTAAATACTTCAACAAAACTGTTCAAACAGCTTTTATTCGGTTGAAAAAGGAATGCAAAATAATAATTTGCAGGAGAAAGTTTTTTGTTTTTTTTTCCAGTTAACAATGTTCTAGAGTATAATAGTTTTATTGAAAGATATTTCTCCACCAGTTCCTTCTGGCGTAACGAGGAATCCATGTGTGAAACTGCCAGGAAAGGCCACGTCTTTGCAACTAGAGTTGTGAGTAGTTTCATTCAAAAATCAAAACTGCGAAACAATCTTAAGTTAACCGATTAATAAAGATGTATAACCATTTTCCGTCGTTGGCACAAAAAGCAAAACATCAAAAACTCTAAGACTAAAAAAATCTTTTAAATTTAAATGGATCACAATGTCATGGGACCAAATTTAGTTAAACGAAGAAAGGAAGATTGTGAATGTTACGTTTTCAAAAGACCAAAGAATTAACCTAGAAGAAAGTTATTTTGGATAAGAACCGAAAAATAATGGGATAGAACTGCAACAGTTGTATCCCATCATTATTTATGTGCTTAGAACAGGCAATAGGAGAAGCGTTAGGATTGAAAGGATTCGAAATCTTGGACAAAAATTAAAATCCCTCCCCCCGGATGTCAGCACTAATTAAAATCAACAATGATATTCAAAAGAATGTTAAAGCATTGAAAAAATTCTGTCACTTCATCTCTAGCAAAAGCTGAAAGTTGCGAATCAAAGTGTAATAACCATAATATTAATAATAACGATCATATAGCTTCAAACAGCAACAATGAAACTAAAAAAAAGTGGATATAACGAAGAATCGGAATAGTGATGGAAATGGTTATTTGACGACGGTATTATTAAAAAACAAACGCAATAGGAATATAGAAAGTCAAAACTATATGATAATAATAATTATAATAATAATAAAATACGAAAATCCATTTATTTTCATATAATAAGCCTTGCTTTTTATTATCATAGTCATTATTATTTGTAAACGAGAAGTGTTGGTAATAATGACGATATGAATATAGCAAAATGTCGGAAACGGTTCCACACTTTGAACAGCGACAGAATTTCCTGTAATTTTTTCTATTGCTTTCCCCGCTCCCTAATTTTCACTTCTCTTTGATTTCGATTCCGAAAAATTCCAAGAGTCATCAGTAGCTTTTCATCAATCTTTTCTGAGTCATATCCTTTTGCAAGAAACGCATTCACAATACAAACTCTTTCTGGGATACTCTGCTCCGTAACCTAACCTGTGACTTGTTTTTTTTGTAGCGTTTAAAAAAAAAAAAAAAAGAAAAAAGTCAGATAATTTTGTACTTTACAGGGAAAATAACATGAATCTAATTATAACCAAATTATTACGCATAGAGTTGTCTTATGTTTAAAGCAAACTTCAAAAAGCTGGTAATTAATTTTGAAACTCGTGAAAAATATATACACCAGGTTTATTTTAGTGGTTTTATACGTGCATGATAGATCGCCTGGAGTAGTTCGTTCGTTGTTCTTACCACATCATAATTCTAATTTAACATTTATTGAGCTGTTTTTCTTTTGTTTTTTCTTTTCTTTTTTTTCTGTTTTTTTTTTTGTTTTGTTTTTTATCAAGTTTTAACACACCAGGAAAACATTGGAGAATGCATTGACATGAAAAGAAAACCGAAATTAATCTACAAATAGATTAGCCAAAGCAAGAAGAATATACATATGATCTTAGCTGAACAATACACTATCTTCTACTGTTTGTATCAATATGTCTAATGTTGAAGAGAACTTTAAACTCTTTTATAAACAAGAATCCGAATTTTAAATAAAAATACAATTGAACAATCTGATATCAAATTTTAGTGATAATTCAAAATGTTAGCATGCCAAAATTTTAGGAGCTTGTCAAAATTCACACAAAAAAAGGAATCGACATACATCGCAAAACGGCAAGCTCCACGAAAAATCCGCCAAAAATTGAAATCAATTTAAAATAAGATTAAAAGCTTGCGGACGTAGTAGAAAACGGACCACAGAGTATATAAAGGGAATTTTCAATTAATCTCTGTTTTGCCTAAATTGATCTTCAACTAAAAACGAATAAAACGAGAGTTTGCAACAGGTTGTAGTCGGTCTACTCTAAAACGCTATCTTATCTATACAAATATACGTTGAGCAATGTTCATAATCAAGAGGGAAAATAAAACTCAAGACTCACCGGCAGTCAAAATCACATGCCAGTTTCTTAGTCAATACGTTTCTTTTTTTTCTTTTTTTCTTTTATCCTTCTATAAACTGGAAAGGCATTTACTAAAATGTCTGGACTTTCTCTATATCAGACATATGTCCAGTTCTACCACCATTTCATATTCTCGTGGCTTTTACATCTCTAACTATATTTTATAGGCACTGTGATTTAAATATCATTTATAATTGAAAAAAATAGTCGGTTAAATTAGCCAGTGAACTTTAGAAATAACTTATTTGATGTTATCAAGTAGTTTTATTTCTTAAAAAACAAAAAACATCAAATTGTAAAGATATATAAAGTTCTCAATTTTGGTTTAATTAAACAGAGCATAAGTTTGGCACCAAGATACAACTTTTGAGTGCCCAATCAGGATCAAACTTACTACTAATGATCTTTGTAACAAACTTACTGACAGTTAAACTAAGATAAAGCGTTCTGTTTATTACTTTAGAGAAACAGTTATTACAATTTATTTTGTTGGGAGTCATAATTAAGGATAAGTACTCCCCCACTAATTTGTGTGTGTGGGGGGGGGTATTAAGGATAGATGCAACAACTAATTTTTGATACTTTATAAATGAAATTAGCTTATTGAAGCTTCAATTGAAAACTAAAGGGCACTATTTACTATTTCCAGTAAGCAAAATACTCTAGTGTATTTTACAGAAATTATATTGATTGTGATCGGATTTTTTATTTTTTCTAAACATATATATCGAAAATGTTTATTATTAAGAGGAAGGATCAAACTATTTTTAATTAATATATTTTAAAAGTTCGCGTTTTTTGCGGCGGTCTTTTCCGCTTACACGAAAAAAATTTGGACAATTATGTCAATTCTGGTCAACCTTACTTAGCTGTCATCAGTCATTTAAAGGTCAGAAAGATGAGTTCTGTGATTGATTAATACTTTTATTTTAAATTCCATGCTATTTGTGAGAAAATCAGATTAATTTAACTTTAAATTTGCTAAATTTCTCAAAATAACGTGTCACAGATGTATATTTTGTTTTTGCAAGATTTTAAAAGCAAGAATTAACTTTTGTTTATAAACTTGTTAATCTATCCAAACGGATGCAAAAAACTAAATTTCGGAAACTTAAAAAAATGATATTCCAATTAATATAATTTCTGTTTGAAATTCACCAGAGTATTTTGTTTTCAATTAAAGCTAACACATTACTCAATAAATCCCGAGCCTTAGTAATAAAACAACAACTTTTAGGCAAAATTCAACTTTATTCATCAACATAGTGTATCACCCTAAAAGGAGACTAATTCCAACGCTTCTCTAACAATTCGATGTCTTTTATGTAGAACAATTTTTATTTGACCTCAAAATATGCTTCAGTTTCCGATATCATTTCTTCATTGGGGTTAAATCTATTTCCCTGGAGTATTCTTTTGAGGTCTCTAAACAGTCAGTAGTCACTGGGAGTCAAATCTGAGGAATAGAGTGGATGAGGAAGCAATTCCAAGTGCAATTCATGTAGTTTTGCCATCATTGCAAATCTACTTGTGACACAGTACGTTGTCTTGGTCAAAGATCACTTTTTTCTTTATATGTGGCCGTTTTTGGCGATTTATTCCTTCAAATACACCAATAATGCTATATAATATTTGCTATTGATGTAATCCATGAACAAAATAACTTGCGCATACCAAAATACAGAGGCCAAAACCTTGCCTGGTCATTTTTGCGTCTTTGGCCGCTTTGGGCGGCTTTCACCTGCTGCTATCCACTCATCTGACTGTTGATTTGACTCCGGAGTGAAGTGGTGGATCCATGTTTCATCCATTGTCACATATTTACGCAAAACCTTCTTGATGCGTTGAAACAGTTGCAAACAACGCTCTGAATCGTCGACGCGTTGTTGCTTTTGATTGACTGTGAGCAAATGCGGCACTCACTTTGACCACAACTTTCTCATTGACAAGTGTTCATGCAAAATGGTGAATACACTGCCTTCTGATATGTTCAACTTCTCTGCAATCTCACGCAACTGAACAATTTCTACATAATTTATGTCCAGTAAAAAAAATTATAATAACGCTAGAAAAATTAAGTAAAAAAAAATATAACCGCACTAACTTCCCAGTCATTTAAGGAAACATATAATTACGGCCGTTGAAAAATTCTGTCATTTATTTTAAGACAAATTAGACAATTGTTTCTCGGTTGTCAGTGTCTATCCTTTTTTGTTCGCTTGATATTATAAAAAGGGAAATATCTTTCAGCTAATTCAAATTACAAATGCCGAACTTAAAAACATTAAATTATACTTAATTCTAATCAGGAGTAAGTTCTTAGAATTCTTCGTTACATATCTCCGTTCGGACATTAGTCATGACTCTATCAAAGCACACACTCAGTTTTAAACTCCAGCCAGTGTCAATTAAATTTTAAAACTTGAAGTGAATTTCTCTTTATTTAATCTTGATTGTTATAATCCCGTTATTTCGGCCGTTGTTAGTCTTCGTACGTAGTAACATTCTTGGAATCCTGAATCGAACCTTTTATTCAATCCATGGCGGCAGATGTTTTCTCATTTCACTTTCCATACTTAAGGCAAAGATATTTGATACTCTCCACTCTTATTCTCCTCGTTCGTTCTTTGTCCAGTGTGTGTGAATTTTCCCCAATATCAAAAGTCAGGGATTAAACCCGCAACTGCCAAGGAACCAGATATGTTCTAACCGACACTTTAATTCACTCGGTCACATATCTGGTCTCTACTGGAGTGAGTGGTGGAATTGAATGAAAATCTCTTCACTCACCACTGTTCTGGCTAGACTGAACTATCGCCCGGTTCATACTCCACCCACGTCTATTGAACAGGTGTAGAGGCTCATCCCTTGTTCCCTGTTTAGGATGTGGTTTCCGGCTTTCTCTTTTCCAATCTATTCACTCTTACGTAGCCCCCTGCATACCAGTGGCCTTACCGCCTGATATGATAAAAAAATTGTAAAACTTTTGAGCGACCATTCTTTTTAATCGGTGTTTCTCACATCTTTTGAAGAGCTTGTCAGTGTCCAACATAAGCACTGATTATGTGCTTTGTGGCGCAGTGGATATCGACTTGGAATGAAAAATCGGAGATCCGAGTTCGAATTCCAGTTGAATTTGTTGCATTCACTTACGCGCAAATACCCTTGGGAAGGGTATGAATCCGTCGCTTCTCCATCTGACTGAGGGTTAAACAGCAGGACAGATTGGGTTCTATAGACTTGGCTGGCAACTAGTTTGCCGCAGAAAGTAATGGCAACCTACTGCGGGAAAATCTTGTCCAGTAGGTCATGTTTCATGATTGCCCAAGCGTGTATCACGTATGGTGCTTAACTGACTGACTGTCTACTAGTGTTGTTTTTTTGTCTTATTGTTTTGTCTTATTGTTTTTTACTTAATTCCACAAGAGTTGATGAAAACCCAATATATGATCATCCATACCCGATTTCAATGTCTCTTCCCTGAACAACAGTCTTTTAATGTTTTCGCATCCTTACTTTTAGAAAGCTAGTCTCTCCTTTGTATTCTTTGTCACAACAGCATGAGATGGAATATACATAGTTTTTGGTCATGGTCTCTTCTCATGGAAATATGTGGGGCTTGTTCGGGAGAGAGATTTCTGAATGACTGAACTGCGTTAAAATAATTAATTGTATTAACCACCGATTTGATGAATCTCTTCAGATATTACCTTTTATGTATGGTAGACAGAATGTGACAAGCTTTTATTGTCTTCAACCCTTCTGCACCCCCCCCCGCAACTCGGTTCGTGAAGTTTATATTTTATGCTTACAGAATATTTCTTACTTTGAATGGTATCATCTTCTACTGGCTAGTATCCTTATCATCATTTATGAGTTTGGCCTAATGCTGTAGACAGTGGAGGATCCCATCTTTGACTCTGGATAGATAGTGGATATTGTCTGGTGAATGTTGCCTTACGATGTATAGACGTCTTGAATCAATGCTTTGTGCAGGTTATCAGGACATGCCAGGAGGCCAGTTAATTAAGTTCCTTTTTTCATTGTGAACTGCGTGGAAGGTTTTATCTGGGTCACGTGTTTCACCAGTATATTCATTGTTGCGATGTAATCTACGAAAATATATAAGAATTTAGTTTAACTTACAAGGTCAGGTCATTTGTAGGGGTGATTGTAGTTCTTCCTGATCTTGTATTTTGTGTAATCAGTGAATCGAAGTAGTGATTCGTCTAACTCTTTAAATTTTACATCGACCAATCACTGCCATTCTTTAGCATGTGACTAATTAGTGGTTGATTTTATATTATATAAATTTTGGGGACCTTTTTTCTTTTTTTTTTTTTTTTGCTTGTTCACGGTTTTCTGCCTCCCTATTCGTTCTGTTTCCTGTCGTAACGATTTACCATCTTCAGAAAATTTATTATTGTGGAATTAGTGTTTAATTGTGATAATGTTTAGCGCTAAGGTTATTGTTTGTTTTGTTTTTTTTTGTTTTTTTTTTTTTTGTTTTGTTTTTTTTCAGTGGTTTTACTGATAAAATATATTTGGGCAAGCAGGCTCTTCACCGTAAAGTGCTCTATATCGGGGTAGAGATAGTGTTGATAAGTCTAAAGAGAGTGCATCTTTAACTGAGTAAATTCATGTGGAATTATTACACTAAAAATTTACAAGGTACAAGCCGCAGCTTGTGAGGCAACAAGTTGCAAAACGAAGCGATATTCCAATTATCACTGATAACACGAAACAAAGCAATTATTATAAATAAGCCATATAGTTTGGCTTTAGTGACGCTTTCTGTATTTACTAAAAGTATCTCAGGTAAATCTTTGCTATAACCGGAGATAATGTAGATCCCATAGATAAGCTTTCTTGTCAGTCTGTCAGAAACAAACTGAACGTGTTGTTTGCACATAAGTGGATGAAGATGTTCCCAATCTATCTGTTAGAAGTCTTATACACTCTCTCAGGGGTCCGATCCTAATTTTTCTCGAACTGCTAGAAGAGCCTCATCAGTTGGAACATCTAAGCTCAAAAGATCGATTTTATATTTGTTACTTTTCGTACCCCCTATCTCTGATGGTCTCTATAAAGTGGGCAGACTTGTTTACATAAAACGGAAATTTATCTATTATAGAGTTGATTATACCTACGAGGAATTTGACAGATTGATCCCCAATAAATAACTTTTTTGCACCTCAATGGAATACGGTCTTTATGAAGGCAATCCAAGTGTGACAGGCTGACTATAATGATGAATCAGATGCCTATTCTTTCATCAAGTAATCCTTATCCGTTTTCTATGATCTGCTTTCTCTTTTTCTTCAAAGATAGATACTTTTTACCGTTCTGTAGTTAGCATCTAAATGTTCGTGGGTGGTGCAATTGATATCGACTCGGAACGAGAAATCGGGGAGCCGAGCTCGAATTCCAGTTTAATTCATTGCGCTCGCTCACGCGAAAATACCGTTGGGAAAGGTATTAATCCATCTCTTCTCCCTCCAGCTAGAGATGAAATAGGTCAGATTAGGTTATATAGTCTTGGTTGACAACCAGTCTACCTTACCCGAAGGATAAAGGGGTTTGTGTCGGGTCAACACTCCTACCTGTAAAATAAGCAAGTTACAGAAGCGCCATGTTTTAATGGGAACGATGAGGTTTGTTTTGGATCTCCATATCAGCCAGTTTCGAATATTCTAACTTGTTCATCCCCACTATTGCGTTGTATTACCATTTTCAATTTAATTTGTAACACAAGGGAATATAAAATGGTGAAGACTACGTGATTCTAACGAAACATGCAAAATCAAAGACGCAACATCAATTCGATGGAGGAATAAAATTCAAGCCAGAAAATTACAAATTCTAGTTTCTGTAATGATTGTAATCTGTATCTATTCTTTCATATAGTAATAATAGCATTATATAATAATGCAAGAAAAAAACCCTCTACGGACGAATAAGAATGCGTTTTCACAGTTTTAATACGATAAAATTAAAGGCCATTTTCAAACATCCAGTAGTGGTTTTTTTTTCTTCTTTAGCAGGGTTGATTTAAGTTTTTCAATGAAAAGCGCAACTTTGGTGAAAAAGAAGAAATTATCGAAATATCATTAATAAATTGTCACTGAAATAAAGCGCTTGTTAGAAGATCGAAGCATGTCGATGTTGAGAGCATTTGGGACGTGAAAAAGAATGATAGATTTTCAAAATTAGACGAGAGCAAAGAAAGAAAACTAGTGAGGTTAACAGCATACAACCCCAAATTGGCAACTTTTCAAGTAATCAATAAAAGCAGTATTACTACTGAAGTGTACATCCATACAGTAAGAAAGATACTACTTAAAAGTAATATAAATTGACGCATTGCAGAAAACAAATTAACAAAAAATCATCAAATAAAAACGAAAACACTGGGCAAAAGAACATCTACTGTGGGATGATAAAGAATAGGTAATATTGATAGTCAAGAAAGCAGAATAGAATTGGATTCTAATGCAAAAGTTTATGTTGGTAAATCCAACAGATACAATTTTGTAGTTGGGGTAATAGTTTACGGTTTATATAAAAATCAATGGAACACCGAACAGTGAAACATATTACATTGCTAAGTCCCTCTTATTACAACATATAGCAGAAGGTGAAATATTAAAACATGATCGATCACTTTGCCATAAAAGAAAGTTTCTTCCTGACGAAGACATTGCATTTTTACACGACTGAACTGCCATCGAACTAATATGGAGAGAGTTGAAAATCCTAGTGTATAATAGAAAGCAAAGATCTACTGTCAAGTGAATATCAGAACATCATTGAAGAAATAATTTTTGAGTTGTATTACTCCATCCCATTGCAAGTTGAAGCTGTAGTTCGTGCCAGTAGAAGCTATATTGAATAATGATTATAATTTTTATGGTCCTAAACATAAAAATAAATTTATATTATGTAATTTTAGTTTTTCTTCCATTGATAAAAGCAACTTTACGTTTCCTCTTAAAGTTTGCCATTTTGACACATCTTTATTTTTTGTAACATGATGCATTCGAGATGTTTTTTTTTATCCCTATTCGTACCTGTGTGAATCTGATAACTTGCCTCACGGTCCTGAATAATCAAAGATACTCTAGAAAACTACACTGTCGAATATCTAAAACATCTAAGTTAAAGAAAGAAAAAAATGAATCATTGATATTTTGTTGAGATGGTTCATTTTTTCTGCTCGGCACTATAGATGCACTTATCTTTTTTTCACTGGTACTTGTTGACAAGTGACTACAGAATTATAATAATTGACTTACTATTACGATTTATGAATGCATTAAAATAGTATAAGCCGTCGGTTTTTGTTTGAGTTGTTATGCGAACAGCTTGTGATATTGAGTGATTCCACTTAGGTCAGAGTGATGAATCTGGATGTCATGAATGGAGCTGACTGCAAGAACCGATCAACATATGACTGGTTAAACTGATCGTAAAGAACCACTAACAGGTGTTGAATTAGAAATTCTTTCCTATAAACGATCGTAGGGCCACTTTAGGGCAGCAAAAACTGATTGGTTGAAATGTTTTATCTGTCAATTTTTCATTTATCTGATACAAATATTGTAAAATGAAAACACTTTTGAATGGTCAAAAATTAGTCTCAGAACTTATAACATTCCGATATATATATATTGTTTTACAAATTCGATGAATTATTCTCTACTCTGTAATCCTTCTTCTCCCACAGTTGTAAGGTCGCTCTCCCCTCGCTATTTTCATGGCACTTGTTCTGATGAGAGAAATCCCCTTACTTCACTAGTTCAAACGTTTACAGCTAAGACTCGCCGTACCATATACGCGGTGGGGGGTAATCTTTGTCATTCCTTTCGTATTCTATTGAGAATAAGGAAGTTAAAATCGGACAGCTTCTTCCCAAGAACAGCTCGATTGTGGAACAGAATTAAGAGAAGACGCTAGTCTACGATCAACTGTTACCTATTCTACGTCTCATCAGAATCCGCACATACTCTCCCTCTTATTTGTCATGTAAAAGTTCAACCGCTTGAGATTTAGCGCAAGTCGCGTGACATATTGTTTTGGGCTTCGAATTAAATGATTCTGGAGTTCGACTCTTTATAAAGCTTCAAATTTAATTTCTGTGCTCATTTTTCTCAGCTGAACTTGTTTAATGAGGAAAATTTTATAAATGCAAAATTCGATTATTGGTTTCTTTGAAAAAAAAAACGTGTTCGTTAAAACTGAATTGGACACTCCGACGATTAAACCAACACAAAAAGGGATGACTACTTGTTTAAGGGTCGCATAACTAAATCTCTACGTATTTGGAATTTTGGTCGTTCTAATGTTTAAAGTTGCTTAAGTATTTCAAATTGTTACATTTAAATTTAAACATGAAAATTAGGGCTAAACAAAAGTTAATGACAAAAGCGTTTGATCTATAGCTGATAATTCAAATTGATTAAACATTATCGATTTTAATGCAACAATTACTTTTGATTCCTTAGATTACTGAAAAATTATTGAAGGTCTAACGATTAGCTAAATTATATAAAAATATTTTGGTAAAATTTGTTGCTTTCAAGCTCAAACTACTCGATTTCGGCTGCGCATTTTGTAAGATTTAAAAACGAATATAAACCTGTCTCGGGATAAATTTTTAATGAACGACAACGAAGCCAAATGAGATTATTGCGTTCTTGTATTATAAGAATTTTAATTTCATGGCGAACCTTTTAAAGATTAAATTTTTACAATTTTGGTTTATAAACCTACATTAAATAAACATAATACAACACATGGCAATATTCCGTAAGATGTGTTTTAATTTCATCATGTATTTACTGTAGTTGTATAGCCATATACCAGTGCTTTATTGATGATGCGAAGGCGTTTGACAAAATATGCTACAAAGAATTGATGGAGATGCTCGGCAGCCTGGACATATTTGGGAAAGACATGAGAGTAATCAAGAATCTTTATTGGCAGCAAACCGCTTGCATATGGACAGGTAATGAATTGAGTAGATATACAAAGATAGAAAGGGGCGTAAAACACGGATGTGTCTTTTCCCCAGATCTGTTCAACTTGAGGACCCTAGAAATTATGCTTGGATTTGCCATCGGAGGCCACAATTTAAACAGCTTAAGGTACGCAGATGATACAGTGCTGATAGCAGACACAGAAAGGAAACTACAAGACCTCCTACAGAAGGTTGCTGAAGAGAGTGACAAGAAAGGACTACAAATAAACTGCAAGAAAACCGAATGCATGGTCATCAGTAAAAAGGGCAGCCCAGTATGTCAAATACAGGTCGCGGATACTAGAATCAAGCAGATATAAAAATTTCAATACCTGGGAAGTGTTTTAACAGAAGACGAAAAGTGCGACACAGAAATCCGAAGGCGAATTGGCATGGCGAAAGAAGCATTCCAGAAGTTGAGTAAAGAATTAAGAAACAGGACAATTTCGCTAGAAACTAGGAAGAGAGTACTGGATTGCTATGTGCTGTCCGTCTTTCAATATGGCAGTGAATGCTGGACAATATCATTAAAGATGAAGGAAAAACCTGAAGCAGCTGAAATGTGGTTCTACAGAAGGATGCTGCGAATATCATGGATCGAGCATGTGAGCAATGATGAGGTTTTAGAAATGATGGAGACAAAAAGGAAATTAATACTGAGCATCAGGAAGAGAGAGCTGAAGTTCCTGGAACACGCAATGAGAAAGGAGGGCTTGGAGAATCTGATACTAACAGGCCAGATAGAAAGAAAAAGAGACTGGGGAAAGCAACGGATAACATATTTGAAGGACCTGGTCAGGTGGATGACGGAACGAGGATTGCATTGTGTAACAGGAGAAGGCGTGCTCAGAGAAACGTAGAAAGTAATAGGGAAAGTATAGGGAACGTGGAAAGCCATGATCGCCTACGTCCTGAAGGGACAGGGCACATAAAAGAAGATTTACTGTAGTAGAATTGCTAAAGAGAATTTGTATTGGCTAAATAAACTTGAGCCTTCCCACAAAGGCGAGATATGGCACAAGGCTGAATTTACCATGGAACTATCCGAGTGCGTACACGCGAGGCAAAAATTCTCCGTAGACGCTGCTTTGGGTTCTGGTCTGCTATTCACCCAAACAAGATTGTCCTTCGGCATAACCTCGTCAGGGTTCCTCTCTGCACGAAAACAAAGTCCGACAAGGATAGTTTTGGCTAACTCTATATTTACTCGAGCCTCCCCCACAAAGGCGAGATGTGGGACGAGACCGATTTTACTATGGGTTTTTCGAGCGTATACGCATGGGAAAATTCTCTCTAGACCCTTCATAGGCATGGTCGGGCTCTCGTCTATTCACCTTGACGAGACTGCCCTTCGGTATAACCTCATCTGGTTTCTTATCTGCCCGAAGGCAGAGAGTCTGACAAGGATAGTTTTAGCAAACTCGATATTCATCTGCAACCCCACTGGGGCCAGATATAGCACAAGACCGATTTTTATTGTGGGCAATCATTCCCTATAGACCCTGAACAAGGCAAGGTCAGGCTCTTGTCTGTTTTTCTCAGATGAGACTCTACTCTTCGGCATATCTTCGTCTCAGTTCTCCGTCCGGAGGCAGAGAATCCAGTGAAGAGAGACTTTCGGCGAACTCTAGACACAGGCAGACTGCAAGGTCGTGGAGGATTGACAGAAGCATGAGGTTCTTCCTCGTCCTAGGACGAACTGAGTATAATCCTGTTGCGTTTTCATAGTCTACGAGTGACTTGCTCGTCATTTGAATTATCGGTAGGTGGGTGTACTCTCTTCTGAGAAACTCATTCATCGCCACTCGAGGAATAACAGCTCAAAGGTCCTCATAAACTTCAGAAAGAGGTTATGTCTTTTCAAAATTTGTTTCAGTGTCCTGAGGACAGCCCTCGCTTACGCCTGTGAGTCTCGATTCGTCCTCTGAAGTCGTCAAGTTTCTTTGTAAGACTTTCTTCCAGTCTATTCGGGTAACAGACACGCGCATACTGAGTTTTATTCGGTCGTGTCGTGATATTTTTTTTTATTTAGTTACGTGTGCATAGTAGCAGGAACTCTGGTAGTAATTGTTCCCGATGCTCTACAGATACCACTTTATCAGCAGCTGCTAATTCAACGGTTTTCCAAATTATTCCATTATACTTCTCGCACTGGCCGTTGTCTTAGGGGTTTTTATGTTGTTCTATTTGCGGCTTCTCCTTCCTCCTTTTTTTGACGAAAGCAGACCTTTAATATTTATTGTGATTCTTTCGTAGGTTTTCGTCGTTTTTATGAACTTTCTGGTGTTAGGACGGTAGAATCTGGGTTTATTTTCAGCGCAACTTTTACATGATTTGGTAGAAGATATGAAAAAGATTACCGAGTACAGGTTTGATTTTCGCCATGTTGACTGTGCGTGTAACACAACTCTCTATGTAATCTCTTTAATTCTTCTTTGCTAGCAGTCGAGCTACATACACGAGAGAGGACATCCATAACTGCGTTTTCTTTACCGGAGAAGAGTATGTTACGCCGAACGAGTAACATGAGTTCCATCTTTCACCTTACTATCTTATTTTTGATTTTGCAGGTCATTTTCGCGTTAAAAATGAATATGACTAATTTTTTTATCTGTAATTAAAGTGTCGCCCGATCAAATAATGCGTACATTTTTATTAGTGACTCGACTGTCTACGTTCTGATTTAGACAGGATTCTGGCTAAAAAGGCTCTAGGCTTCTTCGATTCTCTTAAAAGGCGGCTATGGCACATTCTGAGAAGTCTGTCTCTTCTCTCAGAGGCTGTGTATGATCGGGTGTAGTAATGGCTACTTTCGCCATGCGCCTCTTCAACACGTTAAACCCTTTCTCTGCTATGGGAGATAACCGGGATTTCGATACAGTTGTAAGGTGGATTTTTTTTCTGAAGACAACGGTATCCAATGGGCATAGTGTGCGAACATTCCTAATATTCGGTGTAGAGGGGGTAAATCTTTTGTGACCGGTAGACTGAGTAATGGATTCAGACGTTCTGGATCGGGTTTTAATCTTTACTGACTATGTATTCAAGTAGTTTTACGTTTTTACGCCTAAAATAACATTTGTCTTGGTTAAGCGTCAGCTTGTACCTTTTAACAGCCGCCATTAATAATTTGAGATTTCTGTCCTGTTCTGCACGATTTTTTCTGCAAACGTTATATTATCTACGTAAGCATGGGTACCTTGCAGGTTCTCTTCCGATATTATCTGGTCTATCACTCGTTTAAAGCTAGCTGCCTCGTTAGTTACACCAAACGGTATTCTGCGAAATTCATAGTGTTTGCCACAATCTTTGAAGTCCGTATATGTTTTATCACTGAGCCTTATACCTGATAATATGCATCGTTTTGTGTTCTTTAAGCCGATCGCTGCCATGTCAAAATTAATTTTAATTTTTTTGAAAAAGATACTTAAATTAAAATTAATTTTGACCTGGCAGCGATCGGCTTAAAGAACACAAAATGATGATTTGCTCAGACCACGTGATTGACGCATCTGATTCCAAAGAAAAAAATTCAACTTGAACGTGCTACGGACATACTATTTCGATTGAGTGCTGTTGGACGTCGCTGCGATCTTATGTATTGTGAGATTATTTTTAATTTATTATTTAATTATTATTAATTTTTAAAGGTTTTCTGCTTATTATCAAAATCAATAGGCAATGAAAAAAATGATTGTAAATTTGAGCCGTATCTATGCGATTTCCAAGGTCAAATTAGTTAAAGCATCGTCCGTGTCAGACGAAACCCCAAGAGTAAAAGTTCAAATTTCGTTATGAAGCTGTTTCTTTAAACGCAATGATTTTTCTTGGTGATCGGGGAAAATTTCACTACAAAAATAATGAGAGAAAAGTCATAAGGTAGACTGTGTTAGGGTAAATGTAATAATTTCGTCTTTTGTGGGAAGGAAATAAGGATAAGGAAAAGGTACTCGTGCAAAAGAAATAATATTTTAATTTATTTGACGCATCTTAATAAAATAAGTCATTTAAATTAAAGTGAAAAACATTTCAATCAACTATTAGCGATAGAGTTCAAGTGATTATAAATACGACTTCTGTAATCAATATTTGATTTATTAAAATATTATAATGCTGCATTTTTTTTTTTGTCTTCTGTTTGATTAAATACGAATCTTTCTGCTAATTGGTGATCAATTAGCTAAAAAATCTCTGGTAATTAAAATTCAGATTAATGGTTCTAACGTTTCCCACCAACACAAAAGTATGGAAAAAATGATGAAAGTTATTGAGAGCTGAGGAACGTTGCTTAAAGCTTTCAGCAAAGACAGCACCGAAGCTTAACTCCTCGTTTACTTAAATAACCATTTAAAAAGAAAAAATATTATATCTCATGTTTTCATGAATAAAGATTATTTTCCTTTGAACTCCAAAAGACTGCAGCTTAAAGAGATTACAAAACACTAATTAATGCAACAATAACATTTATTAGCAAAACACATGTAATATTTCCCAACACAAGTAACTCTTTTAAACAAAAGAGTACTACACCAGAGAAAGAATCAAAATCAAGCCATTAGCAAAATTTTATTTTCTAGCAATGAACAGATTTTAAAATGCAGATATTTAAATACATTTCCATAAAGTTTCTTTGGTAAGGAGACAATACAAGTGTTGATTAATAGTCAAATTGCGATTAGATTTAAGATGATCATCAACACGATTCCTATGGTCATTGCAAAATATTTTGGGAAGTTAATGAAATTTTAAAGGAAATGTGTAACTAAGAGTATATGTAGTGACTGTAAAAATAGTTTTTAAATAAAGTTTTATATAATGAAAGTGTTCCCAAAAGTTGACTTATCCATTTTCGTTTGTGGCAATGAGATAATTAGGTTGATAAATTACTGATTGTTTCTCATCATTATGGACTTCTCAGTAGACACATTATTTATCTTAACCTTTTTGATGAGCAGGGCAATGCAAACTATTTAAATTTTAAATCCATTGTATAAATTACAACATACTTGAAATTCTTCAGAAATTTGTCTCATCATTCGTTCTCATTTCTAAAATTTTGAAAGTTATTGTTTTTATAATTAAAGTTATAAAAATGTGCTGAATTTCTCATGAAAAATATTGGTTACAGCACATATTTTACTTCGCTAAATTATATAGTTTTATTTTATTTTAACAAGATGCATTAAATAAAAGAAAATATTCTATTGGATATTTTTTCTACCCACAAGCCTGGAAAATATATGGTTATTTTGAACATTTTTTTAATGAAACTTAACTGTCAAACATAGGCAGATGTTACTGCACATGAAGACACTCTTCCAATGAATTCTTCAGTCAGGAGTGGAGAAGCTTATGATACTCTTCCAATGGATTCCTCCGTCAGTAGTGAAGAAGCTTATGATACTCCTGAAAGAGAACATTGCAGATTTTGTCTAAATGCTAGGATGAGTGGCGATTGTGGAACTCTGAAAGTGCTGGGTGGGGGGGGCATTTGGGAGTCGAAATTTTTTGAGGAGGAGAGGGGCAAACTTAAGCAGCGTCTTCATTTTTACACCACTATCGTATACATATCTTAGGAATGAGCGAGCGTAAGTATGTTACTTCACTAAATTAAACAGAATAACTTGACATTCATAGTAATGGAGTTTGAATCTATTCTTGTCCTCTTTTCTACCTCACGCTGTTGGAACAAAAGAGAGATTTAATTTCAAAAGGGTAATAGCAGAATAGTGTAATTTGTCTGCTTTGATTTTTTTACCCCTCTCTACAAAATTTTTTGAAGCACAAAAAATAAATGTGAGAAAACAATAATACAATGAAATCAATCAATGCTGTGGGTACCACAACTGTACGAAAATCAGCTAAAAAATTAATTTGTTTTCGGCAAAGTCCGACCATACGATCAATAAGCTACTTTGAAATAAGGAAATAATTTAAATATCCTTTCTCCATGACCCTGAAACAAAACATCAATTAGGACAGCTGGATTGACACGAAGTTAGTTAACACACATGCTATATTGCTTCGATTTTACTTATTTCTCTAGATTTCAACAAAAGCTAATGTTAATTATTGTACATTGTATCAATATTTAAAGAAATTTACTTAAAGATCAGTTAATTTAAGCTACTACTACCTCAAAGGATGTGCGTTGTGGCGCAGTGGATATCGGCTCGGAACGAGAAATCGGGTAGCCGAGTTCGAATTCCAGCTGAATTCACTGCTTTCACTACCCTTGGGGAAAGGTATTAATCCGTCTCTTCCCTCCAGTTATGGGCTAAATAACAGGACAGATTGGGTTCTGTTGCCTTGGTCGGCAACCAGTCTCCCGCAGAAAGCAATGGCAACCTACTGCGGGATAATCTTCTGCCCAGTCAGTCATGTCTCTTTCGAGACATGATCGCCCAAGCGTGTATCACGTATGGCACTTAACTGACTGACGACCTCAAAAATGTAAGGTTGATCGAATAGTTAGTCTCTAGTTATAGTCGGTAAATGGATAATTTATAGACGGGTAATTCATTCGTTAAACTGACTGCGAATGCCCGTCTGCTCATTGACAAAATTACTAAGAGAGATGTAATAAAAACGTAATTTTATTTGTTTTCTTTTTTTGTTGCCAAATTTTTTAACTGTTACGATTTTGTTTTCTTTTGATAAGTCAAACTTATGATTTGTGCGACTGGATGTCTTTTCGGATACATTACGTTGATAGTTACTCCATGCAACACAAGAGAATTTTTGGCATTGGGAATTCATGTCTTTGAATTACCCCATCTTTTCCATCTGCTTTTTTCCATTGTCGAAATCCAGTTTTAGCAAATGCGTCATCTGCCTTCTCATGTGATGGTGGTGCAAAGTGCCTACACACAAAACAGAACATTGCATTACGGCAATATTCGGCCCATTGGTATTTGTCAAACCAAGCACTTAGAAATGGCTCGCTCTTTCGCTGTGCTTGGGATATTCTCGTAAACGTGGTTGAATTACTATCAGTGGATTGAGATAAGTCAGCTGGTGCGGTATCATTCTTCTACGGTTTTTGAGATGAATGTCCAATAACATTTGCAGAATATTCAGCATCTAACTTCAACTCCTTCAGTGTCGCTGTTTGTTGTCGAAGTGCGTTTTTTTATCATTAAAAATTTTCTCCATAATGCAGTTTGGGTTCATAGTTATAGTGCCGTGTTTGTGTTATGTTTTGTAAAAAGATGTTTGGAAATATAACTGTGTTTAGCCGTAAGGAATCGAATATGAGAAACAAAAAGACGTATGGTTCGCTTGGTCGTTCGTCTAAAAAATAATAATTTCGGTGTTCAGTGGTGACCACGATAACTAGGGAAAGAAAAGGTCTAAATTGTTTTTCTACCAACTTCTTTTCTTTCATTCTTTTACCAAATACCGGCATTTTCAGCAAATCTCAGTAGGATGTATGAATCTTGGTGATCTTGGTTGGAACCATTGATAAACAATTCAGTTCTGCTGTGTTTAGCACTCTCTATGTGGTGCTGGACGACCCAGTCTGCATACTTCTGAGACATAGAAAATTTTGTGTCTAGAAATTCGGTGCCGATTGTCTTCAGTAGATTGGAGAAAATTACTGACCAATTTCACTCGGCCATAAAATCACTGACTGCCTATGTATCTACATATCAAGTTGTACTTTATTTTAATTAACGTCTTCCTTCTGATATGAAAATCTGACTATTAAGTATCTTTCCATCCCTAACAACATGTCTGTTTCTATCTATCTGGTTGTTTTATTTTGTTTAATTTTCTTTCAAACTGGTCTCTGTATGTGTCCTTTAAAATTTTAAAAAATAAAAAATAAAAACAAGAGGGGAAAAGTGCAGAAGATCAAATCTTATCAAAACCAAAGATTATCAGTTTCCCAAAATTTTGAAGCTTATAAAAGCAGAAGGGGACAACCGAGGGGCCAATAAAAGTTCTTGGCTTTTTTTGCTCCTCCATCTTGTAGAATCGCCACTGGCTGGATAAATTGAGTTCCCAATAGGACTAAGTCACTATTGGCTGGGGCAAGCTAATTTTTCATTAATATTGAATAACTTGATCAATAACATTTAAGTAAACTATACACACACACACACACACATACATACACACAAACACACACACACACACACACACACAGAGGGTGCGATGAGTAAATTCTGCCATTTTATATCTTTAATTTCGTTTATGCATGTTGCCTGTTTTAAGTTTTGTCCACTGCACAGTATAGTAGAGTCAGTTGGGCATTATCTGTGAGAAAAAGAGTACCATGATGCAATTCACGCCGCCATAAATTTGGAAACAGCATTCATGCTGACAGTTCCAATACGAACATTTCAGATTGTTTAAGTGTCAATCTGAGAAAATGCAGAGGCTTTGGAAAGAGTTGGATGAGTGTAATGATGATTACGAACGTACGGCTGCTCGGAAAACTCACTCTGGTCATTCTAATGAAAAAAAATTCCAGATTTGTTGGTGAGGGCCTCAGACTCAACACAGCACCACAAATCCAGTGCCTTGAGGAGGTACTGCAGCCCTGGATCAAGAGGGTGGCTGCTGGAAGACATGTCTGGCAACAGGACTCTGCACCATGCTACACAAGCAAGAGAACCTAGTCATGGCTGTTAGATAATTTCTGTAACCACATCACCCCTTACATCTGGTCACCTAACTCCCCAGATTGCCACCCCCTTGATTATCATGTGCCGGGCGCAGTTGAGCAAGAGACCAACAAAACTCCCCGTAATACCAAAGATGAACTGGTGGCAAAGATTATGGCAGTATTCCCCAACTTAAATAAGGAGGCCGTGGTTGAAGCCAATGGCGATTTTATTGAATAAATTTACTATTTAGCATTTGAAGATATTCTTGTATAATTTTGGTAAAAAATATCAGTTAAAATGAGATGTCAGTGTTTTTTTTTTTTCATTTTTGTGTAATTTGGTCAATAATTTATGTACCAAATAAACATTTGAAATAATGAAAATATTAGATTAAAAATAAATCTTTTACAAAAACCTAATCATTTATTTTTCTTTACACCTTTTTATTTTATAAAGAATTAAAAGATTTCTTTTAATCTAACATTTTTTTACTTCAAATGTTTATACCTGACACACTTTTAAAAATAAAAATGGGGTGTCTATTTCAAATACAGGTAGTCGCTAAATATATTTTGTTTTACTTTACTGATATCAGAAATATAAATATATATTTTATAATTTATTATCAGGCTTAATCTATGTTAATAGGTTTAGATTGCAAACAAAAAGGTGAAACATAAAAACTATTCTTTTGAATTATTTAACAGCCATGGTTTTCAAATTGATATTATTCACAATTTATTAACCAAAAAGAATTTTTTTTTACATTTTTTTTCAATAAGTGGCAAAAATCAAAAATATTTCTAAAATTAATGAAGAAGAATTAATTATTTAAATCTGTTTGATTGATGCAAAAGTTCACAGCATCATCGTTTGTAGAGAAATCATGTAAAAGTCTTTAAAGTTTTCTTGGCTCTTTATTGTTGGTGCAATCAGTCAACAGCTGTACATCATTTACAAACCTTTAAAATAATTAAACAGAAGAATAAGAAAATGGATTCCACACGAACTTATAAAATGGAACTTTGATCTGCATTTCAAAACCTATTCTCTTCTTGCTCAAAAGTAAAAATAAAATAGTCACTAGCAAATAAAAACATGTATTACAAGAAAGCAAAATTAAGAAAATTATTCTGTATGCATGAGGCATGTGGAGTTCTGTTATTCAAAGGAATTTATTTTAATAAAGTTGTTGTTATCCAGAGAAAGTGTTACAGTGAGCAATTAATTTCGTTTGGATGACAAGAAAAAACTTTACTAGAGCGACAATGTCAGAAAGTGATTTTTGTCAAGTGCTGAGAATGTATGGCTTTTTCAATGCAGCAATCATGAAAATGCGTTAAGTTTTTAAGTTTTTTTTCACAGTTTGTGCAGTACTTTTTTGTAATGTTTGAAATAATGAAAAATAGCTTGAATCAAATCTGGAATTAATCTTTCGTGATGGCATAAATCATTTGAGAAATTGTGTGCAATTATAGAAAGCTAAAAAAAAATTTTGATGAGCAAAGAAAGATTATTTCTATGACAAAGATATGGAAAAATGCTGAAAATTTTTCCTAATTGGTTAAAATACAGTTTCATTATAACATGAATTAATTCAGTTAATATCTTTAATTGCTTTTCGATGATCCATTATAATAATAGTTAACATCTACATATGCTAATCTGACACATGGTCTAAACTAGAAAACAAGTGTCATCACTAGAACTATAGTATTAAAATTATTTTACTTCATTTGAAGCATTTATTTTTGTAAACCTTCCCATGAGTTGAAATACAGATTCATCCTTATTACTGTGAAAAATGTTTTATATTTTTAAAGTAAAGAAAATGAAAATTTTCCTGATGAGATTTAGGCCTTAAGTTAGACAATTAGTCACTTGGTTGATTTCTCTGTAAATGTTGATTATCTTTCTCTGTCAGTAAAACAGTTTTGTTTTGTTCTCAAACTTTATACATCAGCAAATTTTAAGACATAGTGGATGAAAGGAACAGTAAAACAGATTCAAATAGTTAATATTTGATTTGGAAAAAGTTTGCTCTTGTTATGTAAATGCCTATTAATGTTATATTGTTAGTCATATGCAGACAATTTTTCTAAATCTCATTTGTCTAAATACAGTTATCATAGACAGGTAATCAGATAAAATTATTTATTTAGAAGTGGCTGATAGAATTTCTGTGTTGTATCTGACAGACAAGTTTTGCTGGCAAACTATTAAGATTTTATTTTTTATTCAATCAAATTGGTTATTGAAAGATAGTTTTTTTTTAAATGTATTTAAGGCTTTGCATCATGGATATAAAAAATGATAAAGAGCATATATTTTCGTAACTCTTCTGTAGGTTTTAAGACAGATTTTTGCTTTTCTGTGCAGTGGTTGAAAATTCCAACATGATATTTGAAGCATAGATATTTTGACTTCATAAATTTAAAATTTCTATATTTACAGTAAGTAAAATTGAAGATAAATGAAGATGTGTTAGATTGGCTTACTAAGAAATTAAATGAAGGTAGACTTTTGTCTCTTAGTCAATATCCCAGATTTCAGAAAATCTGACAATTAAGACTTACTTTTTCATTGCAACAATTATTACAGTAGATCAAGGATTTCCGTCACTAGGTCAATAAAAATGGTTTACAGACCAACCATTTTTGCTATAATGGCATTATATCGACACTTTATTAAAAGTCAGACTAGTTAATGTAGCCAGTTCAAACCTGATAGCATAAATATTATTATAAAATGCCATTTATTTCAAACATGAAAATATTATATCTGTGTCATATTCACACCTAGCACTTCATCACTTGTTGCTATGGCAATATGTGCAGTCATTCTTGCATCTTGCTGTCTCCATTTTCCTTACTCTTTGCTGTTGTCAAATCAAAGGATTTCAAAGTTCATAAATTTTCTAACAGCCACAATAGTTGAACTGAGGAATCCTTTCTCATTTTCAATCTACAGGCTGTAAATGTTGATTTAATTCATGTTTTCAAAACATGAAAAGGAAGAAAGCCTGATTCCACCACCACCACCCGACACACGCACATCTTTTGTATGCCTATTTCTCAAAGTATTTCATATTTTTTCTTCCAATATATATATATATATATACTTCTCATTATTTGTTTTATTAATAACATAAAAACAAAACAAAAATGTTACTGATGTAAGTACCACAAGGAACTTTTCATTTTTTTCTTTACTATTTTCATCTCTTCTTTTTGTTATTTTTTCTTTCATATAAAAACACATTCTGCTACACCTTCGCACTTCCCACAGATATACAGGTAAATACAGGTAAATGGCATAATGTAAAAGGTATCATCACAGAAAACGAATTTGCAATCCAAGTTCAAATTTATGTCTACTTTTGTCTTCTATCCCAGTTTAACTTTCCACAATCTAAAAAAAATCATGAAACATATATTCCCTATGCACTGATTCATTAGCAGATATTATAGCAAAATGTATTGTCATTGGTATGTCGTGAAGAGTGGGTGAGTGGATAATTGATTGAAATGTTTTTTTTTTACCAGCTTATCAACCAAAATTTGTATGCAAGTTAAAGCCAAAACATATTTTGGATTCTAAGAATATTTTTTGTGAGTAAATATTACATTAATAATTTTTTGGAGAATAACAATGATTTTCTCCAGATACAAGACCTGCTATTTAACCCATTCCTGAGGTGAGATATATTTGTAACTTTCACAGGATTATTTGAGCATTAATATTAGCAAATAATTATCATCTTGGTACTAAAAGCAAACATCATTTGTTCTACAGTATTTACATTATTCAGACTATTGTCCTCATCTTTGTTGTCATTTGTACGACATTTCGTTTTTTGTACACTTTGGCCTTCTTCAGGCGCTAGGAATTTTGAACCGAACCCTTTATTACAATCACTGGGGTATATCATTCTTGGTTAGGGTTATCCACTGGGCTATGTGTTCTTAAGGATATAGACATTGGTTAGTTCCTGTGACTTGACCCAAATAGTTGTGAATTCAATACCAGGTTACAGCAGTAGTGAACAAGTAACTTGCAGGGTTAGAGGGTGATAACTCATGACTTCCAGTTGAGGTATTACTACACAAAAGATGAGAATGGTATATCCTAGTGATTGTAATAAAAGGTTTGGTTTGAAATTTCTAGCACCAGAAGAAGGCTGGAGCATACAATGACTGAAACGTTGTACAAATGACAACAAAGATGAGGACAAGAGTCCAAATAATGTAAATACTACCTCATCTCAGAAATATAGACACTTATCATTAACTCTTACTGTTAGCCTTGAAAGGAGCAATAACAAGCAAACATTGTGCTGTCTCTGTCTTGTGTATATGTGTAGATAGCAGCCCTTTTATATATATTCAATCATAAAATGCAAGAGAAAATCTATATCCTATTTCATCAGTAGGAATTTTTTCCAACTAATAATGGTTTTATTGATAAAACTATTATTAGCTTGAAGTTCCTTCTAAAGGCAAAACACATTACATAGATTTTCTTCCTATTTTGCCATTCATTTACCTAGTGTGTGTGTGTGTATATATATATATATATATATATATATATTACGGAAATTAACGAATTTTAATGAAACTTGGTTATAAACAACTGACAATTTGAAATGAATTGTTTGAACATTATTTTTTATCAATAATCATATTTTATTTATTTATCGTAAATAATCAGGCCAGTAGATATAAATATATAATACTGTTTAAATTAAAAACAGAATATCTACTTAAATACGAGTATCAATAAAAAATAATGTTCAAACAATTCATTTCATATATATAGTGTGTGTGCATGGTTTTTATTACTAATGTCATGTTCTCAGTACAACTGTAGCTGATCTCTACTGTGTTTTTTATTTTTGATATCTTATGGCAAGTTCTTGATGGAGGGTGAGTGTTTGTCTATGAATTTAATGAATATTTTTCCTGTTTGCTTTTATGTTTTTGTTATACAGTGGGTTGGGCCATGTGTTTCTGTCCTGTGTTTTTTTTTTTGTTTTTTTTTTTGTTTTTTTGTGGTGTAATCCACTATCTTTCGGCTGATTCAAAATCTTTCCTGGCTTCATTGAAGATTTGTCAGATAAACTGTGATTAATTGTGGGATCAGCTTTTATATTTGCATATGTTCTAACCCTTACATTAAACACTTTAACTCATAATTATATATTTTGATTATATTATATGCATGTAAAGGTGTACTTTGCCAATATCAATAATGGAGGTAACACATTTCCTTTGCACAAAATGAACATAAAACACACATCCAAAATTTAAGATCATTTCACTGGTCATTTTCTGTACTAACCTTCAAACATATAATCACACATACACATCGTAGAAGATGAAATATAATTAGTTTGACCCACCCTATACCTATGAAATTGAAATAAAATATGATTTTCAAGTTAATCAAAAAGCAGTAAATTACTAAAAATTATTAACAGAATTGATATTAAAATAAATAGAAAAATTAGTAAACATAAAATCTAATTAACAATATAAATGATAATATCAATAATAGCTGTAGTATGGTAATTAAGTGCAATATTATTTCATGCAAATATAGAAATAAAACAAAATACCCTCTTGAATATAAATATTCAATTAATCAAAGTTACAGCATAAAAATGGTATAGTCACAACATAAAAACTGTAAAAGAAATGTATTATAATCATAAAATGTCTTTCAATAGAAAAAATATCTAAAATACTATGCTTTCTAAATATATATGGGGAAAAAAAGAAAAACATCTCCAAAATTAAATTAAAAATCATAAAAGGGGTGTGTACTGGCAATACTAATAGTAAAATATGCCAAACTATGCTGAGAAGAAATATTTCAATTAAGCAGTTTCAAAAATTAAAATAAATAAAATTTCTTTAGGCAATTACAGACATGTTAACACCTATTGTCTTATATGAAACAAGATTAATGTGTGTATGCACATGTAAAATTAATTCAGTAATATAACTGTACATCAAATATTATGATCTGAATATCCTTAATATTTAGAGAAACAAATATATCTAGTATCTAAAAATTATGAATAATATAATTAATTTATTAACAATTTTCTTAAAATTTATTCACCTATTCCTATCTATGACTTTGATTATATTAAAGACTAAATAAGAATGATTATATATATATATATATATAATCCTGGCTAGAAGCAATCGGATGTCTAACCGTACTGATGAGCTGTGATACAGCAAAACACAACTGTCTGCCGATAACTATTTACATTCTCACCAGTCGATTGAGCACTATAGAGATATGGTAGACTTTAAAAACAGTAGCTACTCACACATTTATGTATCATTCATTCAGTAATGAATTTGAACACTTGACTATTGGTGTGTGTTTACATTGTGTATAATATGCTAAAACAACCTTCCCCCACTAAGTGTCTATATCTTAGAGCTGAGAATTGCCAATTGATGTCAATTCGATCGGGTTTCAATCCTGGCTAGAAGCAATCAGATGTCTAACCATACTGATGAGCTGTGATGCAACAAAACAGGACTGTCTGCGGATGACTATATATATAATGTTTTATGACTTTGATGAATTATTCTCTACTCTGTAATCCTTCTCCCACAGTTGTAAGGTCGCTATCCCCTTGCTATTTTCATGGCACTTGTTCTGATGAGAGAAATCCCCCTACTTCACTAGTTCAAATGTTTACAGCTAAGACTTGCTGTGCCATATAGAATCTTAACACTATCATCAATTTTCTTTAAAAAACTGTTTTTGCACAGACCCCTAACCTTAATGGAAAACAATTAGTTATATAAAAATTATCGAATACACACAACTGCACAGTTTCAAATAGGATGACATCATGAAAAAAACATTTGAACAAATTTAAAGTAAGTTGACAACAAAAGGTATTTCTTAATATATCCATAGATACATTCAATTTACTATATTGTCACAGCCTACTGCTCCCACTTACCATGATTTTCACCAACACTGGCAACCTTAACCTCGCAGACAAAAATTAGCATTCAGGAGATGTTACTGAGAACTGAAATACTTATTATCAGTGACACTTTCACTGAAAACAGTCCTTCTTGACTTAGGGAGTACGATCAAAGTGTAGTAATGGAGCCACTTTAAGTCAGTCATCCGGTCATTTGCAGCTGATTTTACCCGACAATTCGACCAAGATTGATTAGTTTAGAGGTGGCTATCTAATCAGGAGATAGTGGGGCTGTATTTATAGCTAGGGCCAGACTGGCGTCCTCGATTATCAAGAAGGACCAAGCTCTGGTAGTTAGGGCTACATTAAAAAAATGTCTTCTGAGGCGACAAATATGGCTGCTGAACTGTAACAAAAAGAGTTGCACAGTGCTTCAGACTGATACTTCTTGAGTGTCACAACACCGGATGAACAACGAGTGACCGCAAACAAAGGCATCTATGAGGCCTTTTAGACTTCCTTCAGCAAGCTTTTCACTGAGGAACCCATACTGAGCCCTGCTAACTTTGACACATATTAAGCTGACTTCACCTGCCTTGAGGTGGACAAAGCAGTTGGATGTGAAGGGGCCATTACTGAGGAGAAGGTCCGGAATATGCTGAAGCAAGCTGGCCGGAACAAAACTCCAGGTCTGGATGTTTTTTTTTTTACAAGGTGTACTTGGGGCTGTTGCTCATTTTCGTCCCTCTGCTGGCACAGAGGTTCAACCACTGGTTGAAAATGGAGGAATATACCCCAATGCTTCATTAATCTTGTGCTTGCTAGCTTTGGGTGACAATTTCGCTCCTGGATCTGCTTCCACTACAAGTCTCCAGAGGCCCTGGAAGTAAGGAATGTGAGGTCAGAGCCTTTCACCTTGTCTCACTCCATTCATCAGGGTTATCCACTGTTGCCTATGCTGTACATTCTGGTGCTGAAGCCATTCCTGCACAAGTTAAAGGCAAATCCAGTGCTTTTTGGGATCATCTTGCCTGGTGTTTCTAAACTGGCTAAGTATTTTGCCTATGCTGACAATGTGTCCTTGTTCACAAAGAATGCCACCGAAATACACAAAGTCGGCAAAGAAATTTGCAGAGCCAGTTTCAACTGCAACAAGTCTGTCAGTTTGGAATTGGGCAAGTGAGAGGGAGGCTCTAACCCCAGGCTCTTCACCTGGATGAACAGGCCAGTCAGGATACTCAGTGTCTGGTTTGGTTCCAGTCTCTAGCTGGAGTTGAATTGGTTGAAAGTTCGGAATTGTGTCAAGGAAGCAGTGCAACTGTGAACTTGAAGGAATCTTTTCTTGAAGGTAAGAGTATGCTGCTTGCACATCTACCCTCTCATCCTTTACAGGCTCTTCGTTCTTCTACAGCCATCTACTGAACAAAGTCATTTCATTGGGAACTTCTCCAGCTTTCTTTGGAGAGACAAGTCTTCCCTGGTAAATCACCAGGTTTGTTGCCCCCATCTTACTGAAGGTGGTTTGGGACTGCCAAGCATTGAGACCTGCCAACACATTCTCTGCTTGATGTATACGCAAGAGGAAGGGGAAGATGGCAAACTCTGGAAGGAGGACACTCACTAATTCCACCCTTGGAAAGTGTGCATATAAGTTAAATGGGGGCCAAGCAATCTCCTCCAAACAAATGCGCATTTTACAAGGAGTGTCATGACACACTAAGCTACCTCATGATTGTTAAGTCATCTCTCTGACACCCAGTCGTTGTCTTTTAAGGCATTGTATCGTGTGATTTTTTTTTTCTTACCTACTACTCTAAGCTACCAAATGGACACCACAAATGTTTGCAAAAACTTAGCATCACATATCCAGTAAACAGAAGATATTTTCTTTGAAATTTCATCCTTTCTCAAAGAGACCTTCTGTTTCATTTGGATAATTCCGGCCAATGCATATTTTGCGATAGCACATGGTCTAAGGGGAGGGGGATAGAGAGATGATTTATAATGCTATTAAATATTTCACATTACAAAAATCAATTTTAAATTAAACATTCATATATTTATAAACTTGAGAACAACAAAAAAAGAAAAAAATTAAATTATTCTGAAAAGAGGATATTAAAAACAAAGCATGAAAAACAGTGAAACGAAGAATTTTTTTTTCTTACCTACTACTCTAAGCTACCAAAAGGACACCACAAGGAGTCAGATTAATACTGGACAAAGAAATGAAGAAATGTGTTTTGGAATACTGCCAGTCTCTGAAAAGGTTCTCTTGGTCAAACTGAAAGGGAGACCGTTCAACATAGCAATTGTAGTCATCTATGCACCAACAACACAAAGCACCAAGGAAGAAATAGAATCTTTTTACTCCACTCTAGACAATGCCAATGCTCAATGTAAAAACCAAGAAATCAGGATCATCATGGAAGATTTGAATGCCAAAGTAGGCAAGGAGAGGGAAGGTATGACAACTGGCAACTTTGGTTTAGGAATCCACAATGAACAAGGAGAAAAATGGGTCCAATGGTGCATAGCAAATGACCAGGTAATAACTAACACCTAATTTCAAGAACAGCCATGACATCTATGGACATGGAGAAGCCTAGGAGGTGACACGAAAAACCAGATAGACTACATAACCATAAACAGCAGATTCAGAAATGCAGTGGTTCAAAGCAAAGCCTATCCAGGTGTTGACTGTGGAAGTGACCACATCCCAGTCATCTGCAAACTAAAGGTGAAACTCCAGAGATTGAAGAAGCATAATGCAGCACCAAAACTGAAATACAACACACTCCTGAATGACCTCAACCTACAGAAAGAATACACTAGCAGCATTAAAATCAAATACGAAGAACAAATTGGAAAAGGACACTCGAAATGGGACTCATGAAAGGAAGCAATAGTGACATCAGCAAACAACATTACCCCAAAGGAAATTAGGTGCAGACAGAAAAACGAGTGGATGACTGAAAAGATTCTGGACATGATGCAAAGGAGGCAGAAAATGATATCAAGACATGGAATGGAAAACAGGGAACTACACAAGGAAATAAAAAGAAAATGCAGACAGGCTAAAGAGGGATGACAAATGTGCAGAAGTAGAGAGATTGAGCAGGAATACTAAAGCAGACATGCATAAAGAAATAAACGAACTGACAGGACAAAAAAACTTGCTCTTCAACAAGATGTATAAAATCTAAGGATGGAACAATCATTTTGGAGAAAGAGGAAATACTCCAACGATGGGAAGAATATATAAAAGATCTTTTCCACGACAAAAGAGAGCAACCAATAATACGCAAAGATGAGGACAAACCAGAAATACTAAAGTCTGAAGTGGAATCTGTAATAGCCAAACTGAATAGAAACAAAGCAGCTGGACCAGACGACATAGTCACAGAGCTGTCGATAGCCCTGGAAGAATTTGGTATGGAGAAAATTACAGAAATAATAAATTAAATTTATAATAGTGGTGTAATGCAAAAACATAGCCTTAAAATAAAACAAAAATAGTTGAATTTACTATTCATTCTTAAAGTGTCTTCTCTTAAAATTGTTCACAAATGTCACTAATTTAATGATTGACAGAATCAAATAGCTTCCTTGTATCTTTTTATTTCTTTACGCTAAGAAATATTACATAAAATTGAACATATGCAAAAAGAAATAATCTATCTTCTAAACTCAGCAAAATCACAAAATGCAGTTACTTCTTTGATGGAAATAGTATATTAAAATCTTTCTCTTATGTTACTCTATGAAGCATAACTTCTATGATATTCTAGCAATATTTGAAGTTTTACAGTATCAAACTATCAATGATCATATCTTTTAAGAAATTACACTTTGTAAAGACAAAGTACAATATTTCTGATCATATTATAGAAAGTATAGATTTTTCCTGTATTAATATGTAATGCTAGTTAAACAAAAAAGATTTCATCATTTTTTTTTTTTATAAATAAATATAAATTTTGGATAATGTTGAAAACTAGTGCAGATTGTTGTTAAAAACTGTCAATCAAAAATCTCGCCAAGGATGTACACCTACTACTGGTTGAAAGTCATGCAAGCAGTGTAAAGGTCATGTAAGTGCTTTGCATGTTGTGAAGATTAAAGAACATTGGAAAGGGAATACCCAGGTTTTCTTGAATTTTATTCTATTATTGTTTAGTATTTGGATGTTTGACTATTTAATATAAAAAACAGACGACTGAATTTTCTACAAGAAAAAATATTTTTCAGATAAAATATTAAACACAAAGTCACATTTATTTTGTCCTCCAATTATACAATTTTTTTTGTTTGATTTGCTTCTGATCTGTTTTGCAATGATTTATTTCTCAAAGTTTTCTTTCTTGATTATGTGTGTAAAAATTTCACATTAATAATAAAACTACATTTTCATCATAAATTGTTCGTTGTTTAAAAAAAAATGCTACTAATCATTTACACTTTATTATTAGGGAGGTATTTCTTTTCTAAACCATTTTAAAAAGCCTTTTTTCTTTTTACATATCTGCATCAGATGCTAATGAATAAACTGATATTTACATCTGACAAAAGTGAACTAGTCCAAGAAAGAAAATAATATTTCATACTTTTCATTATTTTCTTGTTTTTATTAATTTTATTTCCTGGTTAGAAATATAAATTTCTTATGGGGAAATTTTGAACTGTAAAGAAAATTGATCTATTTAAATTTTGATCCATGAAGGGTTCTCAAACTGTTTCCACCAGAAACAAAGCCTTTTTTATATTTTCTTACAAACTCAATCCACATCAAGATGATTCCAAAGAAACTCTGCCAATATCTATGAGCCCCAGGTGATCAGATTACATGTCTGTCTAAATCAAGTATTATCTGATAACATATATCCATGCACTCTTGGCAATGACAACAAATCAATGACAATCATATGGCTAATCTCTTTAGGAACTATAAAGCAAAGTTAGAAAGTATTGCAAATGAATTTACTCTTCCCTAGATGCTCTTTTTATTTGGGATTTGTGGCAGGCTATACTAAGTGAATATCTATACACCCCCTTATTTCATTTTCATTTTCTGCTAAAAAGACATTTAGTATATTTTCTTTTTTAAAAAATTAAAAGTAAATTATTTTTTAATTGATTAAAAAACTGAAAAACATCAATGTTTACTTAACCAACCTTATATATCAAATGTAAATTCATAAATTAAAATATTAATATGTTAAATTAATTTCAAACTCTTTTTGGTCATATTCAAATACAGTTTTGTTCTGAAATCTAATCATTCCAAATACAATTCTTTATTAAACAATTTCCAATAAATTTCTAAAATAAAGAAGCAATAAATATTATCAAAAATTGTTATTTAAAAAGTGAATTTTTACAATGTCAACATCACTGATCAACTTTTTTCTTCATTTTTGAAAAACTATAAAATGCTTTCATTTGATCAGCAAATTTCCCTCTAAGCATTTAAGAAAAGCCTTTTTCCTTCCATTACCCAAATGAATTATCAACATTTAATTCTATCAGTGACACAAGTGTAGAAAGTTCCTAGCAGAATAGAATTGTGAAAATAAAAAGGCTTTTACCTGTGTATCTCAGGCCAAATTGGTATAGAAGAAAATTAATCCCCTGATCATTGATAGGATAAGACATGTTCAGGCAAGAGACAATGGCCAAATACAAAATGAATGAATTGAACTCTTTTTATGAAGGTATAAAATTAATTTTCTGTCTGTAACACAAAAGCTTAAAAACTTTACAGTTCTGTTGATCAGATATTAATAATCCTCTATGATTCTGACATTCTAAACTACAATTTCATTCTTTTTTTAAAAAATCCTACATTCATTGAAATATGTCATTAGAAATAAACATTTTTAATACCTTTGAAATTGAATTAATCTCATTTCTAAAAAATATCACATTTTATCTTCATTTATTGAACCAAATCAAAAAACTGATTTTGTATAACATTTTGTAGAAAGACTATGAAAGACTTTGATTTGAAATAATTTTCCTTTTAAATTTAACAAAGTAGTTAAGTCAAGATATGTTAGGTTTGTTGAGCTTCAGAATAAACAGTATTAAAAGTTTTGCTTATTTTTATACTTACCTATGAAATTTTGTGACTGCAGTATAAATGCACAAAAAATGTGAAAATAGATATATGAAATTTTAATAGACAATAAGGTTTAGAAAATGGCACAAAGTTTTTATTTTTTTTAATTGGAACATTTTAAAGCTCAAAATTGGGTTTTAAATATTGCCTTTTGTTCTAATAAATTTAAATTTAATAGAAATGATGATTCATTTGAACAGATGCCAAGTTTGTATAAAAGTAAACTTGTTTTTCAATTATTGTTATCTCAATCAGAAGGTTACTGGTGATAGGATATGCATGCATGAATATATTTTTCTTATAAGCAAATAAGATATACTTTTAAATAATAGATCAATCCCTTTCAAAAAATTAGTTTCAAATAATTTATTTCAATGAGCCTTAATTCATTTTTGTGACCCATGAATCGGAATACCACATTTAATCAATGCATGCAAAAGGATTATATCACAGCACAAAGTAATTATTTAGGTAAATATTGTCAAGTGATTTTTCGAGTTGGTCTAATTTGCTATTTATAAATATTTGTTTTTTTTATTTTTTTCCCTTGTATATCTTGAAAATATTTTCAAGTATGGAAGATACTGCTTTATTGGTCACTTACAAACCTTTGCACTTCATTCATGTTATTATTATTATTATTGTTATTTGCTATTGTTATTAATATTGTTATTAGAATAATATAGTGAAATTTAAAGATAAGCTTAAGCAATTTTTTGCCTATATTTTTCCTAACAAAATTATTTTTTTTAAGTTATAATTATTTTAGGTGTATGCAAAATTCCCAATACTTGATTTTTTTTTTTTTTTTTTTAACTTTTTACTAAAAACTTTTGTACACAATGAATAAATGAAAAATGTAGAAATTAATGTTTTTAAAAACATTTTATAATCAGAAGTATATTAAAAAATGAATACTGGCAAAAATAAAAAATGACTTGCTAAATAGATATTTGTTGATTATTATTTAAGTATATTAACATCTTCTTCATGTTCCATGTCCTTTCAGGACATAGGCGATCATGGACTTCCACATGGTTGTGTCTCCTGTCACTCTTAATATTTTTTCTCTTGTTATCGCTAAGCCTGCTCTGCCATCCATTTGCTCAGATCAATCAAGTAGGTCTTGCACTGCTTTCCCCTGTCTCTCCTTCCCTTTATCTGACCTACGAGTATTAAGTTCTCTAGGCACCCCACTTCCTCATTACATGTCCCAGGAACCTCATTTGTCGCTTCCTGATATTTAGTATGAGTTTTGCACCCTTTCCAACACCTTATTGTTGCACACATGCTCCATCCATGGAATCTTCAGTGTCCTTCTGTTAAACCACATTTCTGCTGCCTGAAGCCCCCTCTTCATCCTTGATGAGATTGTCCAACATTCACTTCCATACAGAAAGACAGATATCACATAACAATTCAGCACTCTTTTCTTTATTTCTAATGATTTTCCTGTCTTTCAGTACTCTGGTTAGCTTCTGAAATGCATCTTTCGCTATGCCAATGCGTCTTTGGACCCCCATGTCGCATTTTTCATCCTCTGTCAAAATACTTCCCAGGTATTTGAATTTTTTTACTTGTTTTATTTTTGTTTCTCTGACTTGTAGTTGGTATATTGGGCTCCTTTTTTGTTGATGACCATACATTCAGTTTTCTTTAAGTTTATGCTCAGTCCTTTCTTCTCATTTTCTTTTGCTACCTTCTGTAGAAGGTTCTGCATTTTCCTTTCCATGCCTACTATCAGTACCTTGTTATCTGCATATCTGATATTGTTGAAATTGTGGCCACCAGTGACAAATCCTGGCAAGGCTTTTATTTCTCTCATAATTCCTTCACTGTACAGGTTGAAAAGTTCTGGTGAGAAAACACATCCTTGTCTTACACCCTTTTTTGTATCCATGGCATGTTAAAATTTTTGGCTATACGGTCTTCTGAATATTTTCTTTTTCCCTTAACTAATTAAAATGGACATCTTATTTTTGTATCTTTTATGATTTTGCTTACAACACTATTTCTTTAAACAATATCAATGACAATTTTCTTTTTTTATACATGGATAAATTGTTCCTAAAACACATGAAACATTTTTAATTTCTTGCAATAAACTTTGATTTCAACCAGCATTCCATACTATTATTGTTAGATTTAAAGGAGTCATTGGGACACTGATATGTTAAGCTGAAATAGAACTGTTACCCTTATCAGAAAATGTACTGATAATTGCATCATGGCTATACACTAGTGATGCTAAGATAGAAATAACTAAAAATATACAACCTCACCACATCCTAGGAGAGGTATACATGATATTTAGTTTTGTTGAAGCTATGGTTAACATTTTTTTGTTGAGATTTACAAACTACATTTCATTCAATTTCAAAAACCAATTGATGAAATTTGAATAAGCTGATTTGTTTGCAAAAATACTTTGACAAAAAACCCTAGTTTGCAGTTTTTACCCACCTTAATAAAACCAACTGTACTTTGTACCATCTTAGCTGTTTGCACTTCTCACTAAAATTTGGTTTCAATCTGTCAATGTATAGCTATTTTATAGGGTGTGACAGATGGATGGATGGACAGACTAACAAAAGTTACAGAATTTTATAAATAGATTGTTGGTTTATTTCTTTGTTTACTATCTTAGTTAATTCATTTGGAAATTTATTTGCATTTACATTTGTGTCTGGCGCTTTTATCGAGTTAGAGAAAATGTCAGCTGTTTAATATTTGATCAGAACATGAACATGTGACACTGAGTCAGTCCCAACATTGGCAAAGGTGAAGTGTATGGCTCAGGCCCATTTGTGAGAGAAGCAGACTGGCCACCTGGAGTTCTGGGGTGTGCATCATGCTTTTAAGCCGATGAACAAACGTTTTTTGCAAGTTAAATTTGACTTTTCTAGAAGCAAGTTAGTCATTAAAATTCCTGTTGTTGAAAGGAGGTGCATGTGTGCCTTCTTTGTTACTTAGATGGATCTTCCTGTGAGGTATCAGTTTCAGGTTTAGCAGCTGGACAGATGCTGAACCCAGAACAGAGTTTATTCATTGCACTGGTGCATCCCAGAAAATTGACTGTAGTCAAAATACTGCTTTCTGATTATCTTTCAATTTTGTTTGTGTTCCATTTTAGTAAATTATATAAATTATCCATTCAGTTCTATTTACTTGCTTGACTACTGGCTTTTCTCTGGTGTATAGTTAGTAGTGAATGGTTCAATTTTTTTTTAGTTATGTACCTAGCAGATGTGCATTGAGGTGCCGTGGATATCGACTTGGAACAGCAAATCGGGGAGCCGAGTTTGAATTCCAGTTGTATTCCTGGCATTCACTTATGCACATATACTTTTGAGAAAGGTATTAATCTGTCTCTTCCCTCCAGTTATGGATTAAATAATAGGACAGACTGTGTTCTATAGCCTTGGCTGGCAACCAGTCTACTGCAGAAAGTAATGGCAACCTTCTGTCTGATAATCTTCATGTCTCTTTTGAGATATGATTGCCCAAGTGTGTATCATGTATGGCACTTGACTGACTGACTATAAAGAAGCACTTTCCCATTCAAAATGCAAATTAAAAAACCTTTTCTGAAAAATATGAAATTATTTTAGTGAATCTTAAATTTTATTGTTATCATATTACTAAATAACTGGAAGATATTAAAGGACCAAATGAAGCTAAATGAGTTGGAAGATTGTCATGCCAACTTTGCTAAATGGTAAGGTGTGCATGTCTTTCAAAATCATGTCAGCTTTCAAAATCATGGTTTTAACTGAGATTGAACACTGAACTTTGGTATCACCCTCATTCTTAATTAAATAACTCTTGGTGCATTAGAAAATATCAAATTTGAAGTTAAACTGAGACTTCTCTTTTGATTAAAACCGTTGGGAATGGCATAAAATCATTTCTCCCCTATATTCTGTGCTGTTATCAAATAGCTTAACAAATTTTCTCAACAATGACATTCCATATCTTTGATAAAAAAAGAGAGCATTTGAGCTGGTACCTGAGTAAACCTCTTCCCCATGACTGATCAAAAACTTTGAAAGTGCCTAGTAGTGCTGAGATATCATTCATAAGTGAAAGTGAAATTTTAGGTTAATAAGCTTTATAATGAGCCACCATCAAGTGAATTTTCAACATTCTGATTCATTGTCAAATGTTATATAACTAAGAATTATCTGTAAGTTCTTAAACTGATCTATTCACATTTTTATTTTCATGTAAAAGTATTGATGGAGGGACATTGACAGAAAATGTGCCAAATTTTTAAATTATCTTTTCAAAAGAAGCGCTAACCATTTTCAATTTTCCCTGAAGACCAGACTTCATGGTATTCAGTTTTTTCTTTTGCTTTAAAGAATCTTCTGGGAAATGGAGTCTGTTAATAAAGTAATTTTTTCTACTTTTCTCTTTTTTCATTTTGCTTTTTCAAATTTTTTTTCCCTAGTTTTTTAATTCTTTACTTTTTCTTTTGAGAGTCTTCAATCTTCTTGTTTCTTTCATTGTTTCTCTTTGTTTTTTTCTTTTGCATTTTCTTTTTCCCCCTCTTTTCTTTTTCTATTTCTCTCTTTCTTCTCTTTGTCATGCTCTATTTCTCTTTTTAGTAAACACTTTGTTCTTTTCTTTCATTCTTCAATGTTTTATACAGGAATCTAATTTTTCACAAAGAGATATAGATTTTTCAATGTGTTCTTGCAAAGATCAATGCATCATTCATGCATACATACATGAATTCAACAACACAGACAATAAAAAAAGAAGATTAAAAGCCCTAAAGATGTACATATAACTATCTTTGCTAATAAGATCATTAGACAAGGTGAAACAAAAAATACACCAAACTAAAAAGAAATGACATAAGACAAACAGGTATTACAGCAAAAGGATGTCTCCATAATGGAATATCAGTTCAACGTTCTCTCCATACAACAGAGTAATAAACACCCCGTTGATGTAAAATGGTAAAAAAATGTATTTGAGTTAAAATTATGACTCTCTTTGTAAAAAATTTTTATTTAGAAAAACTTGGAGATTCTAAAATTTTGGACAAAATTATTTTCAATGTGCTAAAATTCAATTCCAAGTTTCCACTGACTTGGAAGAAAAACCTTTATTTGAAAGGTTTCACTTAGTAAAACTTAATATAAAATGTGAGAGTATAAATAAAAGTAATGATTTCAGATTCAACATTTTTCACCAATGTTAAAATTTGATGGCAATTTCTAAAATTAATTTTCCCACACTGACAGTGATTTCATTGTTCTCAAACTTTAGAAATCTGAATAAGAATAAATATCTATTATAAACATTTTGTCAAATATTTGATCCCAATAACAATTCTTTCTTACTGATGATTTTTATTGGTGCATTTTCTGCTATCACTTGGCAAACATTCTGTTAGATTTTATTAGACAAATCAAGGTTTTTTGCAATAAAATTGACATTAGATAGCTGATCCCCTTAAAAATTTATCCCATTATGTGAGCAATATACCATGTAAGCTATTAAAATATTTCAATAATTTCTTTGTATTGTAGAATTTCAGTTTCTATAATGTAAAGTGAAACATGAATTTTTATTTATAAATAAATCCAAAAGGCATCTGCTGTAAAAACATCTTTAAGACAAACCAAAAAGACCTGAATAAATTCTTATTTTATTTTCCATGTTAATATGGGCTTCTGATATCTTATAACCTTCATCAGTTTTTCATATATTGATTTTTATAAACTTTTCTACTCTTTTGGCTTTAATGTTACTTACAAAATGTTTTATAGCTCTCCATCTTAGCTTGAATATTGTTTGCTGTTCTTGTATAAATCTCTTGAAATTATGAATCACATATTTTCTATTGGATTAATATCATGTAGATCTTTGCCTATTATCCCACTGGGGTCTTTGGGGGTTGATTGCATTCCTTCTGATCCGTCCTCACTGGCTTTACTGCTATAGATTGCTCTACAGAAGTTGGAACTCCAGACGGTTTTGCCCTTGGAATCAATGAAACATGCAAGCTTTCTATCATGACAAAGAATGACCATATATACTTTACACTGGATGTCATAGTAAATAGTCCATCATCAAATATATCATTTTGACTTATTATTTGAAGGACAATAATAGAAACCAATCGGCTGGTATAAGCAAGGTTGACCTTGACAAACTAAGCATTTGGCAGCCTGATGCAACCAGGTTTGCCAAATCTCACCTGTCTTAATACCCTTTGAGCCTCAAGGGATGTACTTTGTAGCCAAATATGTGGTCTTCTCCATAAGAGAGTTGTCTACCAAAATCAAATTCACATGAATAGCCTCATCAATCTCTCTTTGATTTCACTTTCCTCTACCCTTCCACAAGTCTAGAGGCATTGGTCATGTAGACTGTGGAAACAGGCTTGGTTAGCTGAAGTCCCTTAGTCTGCACCCACACATTGACAGAACGTTCATAATGGTCATATTCCTCATGACCTGCAAGGATGTGACAGCTGGACTTGTGAATGTGGTGGCCTATTCAGGATTCTTGCAGCTCACTCCAAGTGGGGAACTCTTACAAAGGGTGAAGTAATCACCAGTCATTGTGAATACATCTAGCTGGCTAACCACAGTCAGCAAGTGACCTATTCTCGCAGTCAAAACTAAAGATGCCAAAATGACAAAACCTCTGTTGCTTTCAACCCCTTGTCTACCAAAGCATGGAACTTACTTACATTGGATATTAAGGACATGAAATGCTCAGAGGGTAAGACAGCACTTTTGTGCTGTGAGCTGACCTGTTTCAACATCATTGCGGCTGCTTTGAATTAAACCAGACTCACCAAAGGAAACAGCAGAAAAATCAGATACAACTATACAATCTTTTTAGAAGGAAAAGAGGCAAGATAGCAATGCATTCATTGGTGCTCAGCTTTGATGGGAAGGCCAAATTTGTGGAACAGCATAACCACTGCCATCAGCAAACACTTGATGACTCCTCTCTGGATTCCATTCAAACAAAAATATCTTTCCTGACTCTCATCTACATCTATGCACCTACCATTGTCTCTGACAATGCCATCAAAAGTTTTTCTAAGACATTTTGGACTCAATAATATGAACTACCTCAGTATTAAATAGACATTGTTTTTGGTGACTTTAACACCAGAGTTGAACATGATAACTGTACATGAAAGGGCATTCTTAGTCAGCATGTTAATAGCAAGTGCAATACAAGCGGACATCTGCTTTTAGGTCTCCATGCAGAACATTACCAGACTGTCACCAACACCCTGTTTTGACTCCTGAAACAAAATAGCAGCACCCAAGATCCAAGCACTGGTACATTTTGGACTATGTTCTCATTCAAATTTAGAACAAAAAAGTGTCCATATCTCTTGTTCCATGCCTGGAGTGGATGATTGCTGGACAGATGTCTTCTAATCTTGCATCTCAAGATATGTTTCCCAACCACATAGGCATCCTGCTGACACTTTAACTGTGTGAAGCTCCAGGACCCCCCCCCCAAATATCAAAGTTCTTTCAACTATTCATTGAATGAATCACTGAACACAGAGACCATCAACAGAAAAATAGACAACCCTGCACAATGCAATGACATCAACAGCTGAAGTACTTAGGTTTCAGAAAATGAAAAATCAGGACCAGTTTGATGAGCATCAGGAAGAAATTGACAAATAAGAATGATGCTTGGCTTTTTGAGAATGTCCCCTTAGTTGAGAAGAAAAATATTTATCGTCATATACTGCTTCTGCTCAAGTTCAAGGTCACACCTGTTATTTTCTTAATTTCAACCCTACTATGCTTGAACACAAATCTTCTATTATCTGCAGTGCATGTCATTCAAAATCTGATCTAGAAAACAATAAACAAAAAAAAAAAATGAAGTAAAATTACCTAAAGGTATGATTGTTTGAACAAGTTACATTTCCTAAATCCATGGTCAGACTCTGCTTGAAATCAAAAAAGTATGCTGTTCCATCTTTAATTTTTTTAAACTAACAACATTTTTAAAAATAAATCATGAGCAGAGTACACAGAGATAGAACAAAAAGTCACAACCCTTGCTTTGATGTTGTCTATTACCACGATCATTTAGTGTTTTCAAAAATGTTAACCAGAAATGTCATCAATGTATATTTAAAAAAAAAACAAAAAAAACTGTGCACCAAATTGTCATATAACACCACCTGGTTCTCTAACAATGACGATCGTCTTGGCCAAAAACTGAGGAACACGGAATTTATATATATAAAAATATTAACTTATATTTTTATTCTTTGTCTTAAAGAAGCTTTATCTCGGTATGTTTGCTTCTTTCCTTATTCCCAGTTCAACCTTTGTTACCTTTTTACTTAATTACGATGTACTAAAATGCATCTCGTAACAAAACCATCTAAGGAATGGCAAATGGCCAAGATTAATGGATTATTCTTTAAATTTAGAAGAGATGTTGGAGGTATAGTAGTTATTTTTCTAATTATCATTAATTTGGGAAAACTCCTTTAAAATGCTTTATATCTTTTTAACATCTCTGAACCTTCATATTTCTGTATACTCAAGGGATACTTGAGTATATAGAAATATGAAGGTTCAGAGATGTTAAAGATATAAAACATTTTAAAGGAGTTTTCCCAAAAGATGATAAACTGAAACCATGGAAACATGAATGTGGTATATTAAATTTAGAATATTCAAATGGTCTCAGTAGTCATTGGATTTGTTGGTTTAAGAAATCTTGAGATTTAACTCATTATTTTGATAGTTTGGTTTACCTCCACCAGAACAGTATATTGAACTTTATAAACCATTAGCTTATAATATAGAGAAGATACAAGATTATGACCAGACTAATTGTGGGCAATTTTGTCTATATGTTCTAGATAAATTAGATAAGGGCAAAGGGTTTATAACTATTCTAAATAGATTAGTCAAAGCAAAGTTTGGTTTGACTAATCTATTAAGAATAGTTATAAATCCTAACAAATTCTGAAATTCCTTCCTCCTCATACACCATGACCCATACTTCAAAGCCTTTGAGGTTTTGAAAGCAGATTTTTTTTTTTTTTTTTAGTAAATCAAATTTTACCTTTTCACCCCCATAAAGGCGTTTATATAAATCTAGTTTATCTGAAGGTAACACGTTTTTTGGGATACTCTTAAGTCGGCAATGGGAGTCAGTTACTTCTTCATCTTTCATATCTCTCAAAACATCAAGATAACTCTTTTTTTCCCAAAGAATATAGCTTCCTTTGTGTATACATCAGTACAACCTTTATCTCGAAATCAGAATGGAATTGCCCTAATTGAGCGCCTAGGAAATCTGGAAACGTTTTCTTTAACACTGTAAAATCCTCAAGACTAATATGTATCGAATCAGTATCTTGGTAGTATATTTTTAATCCCATATCCTCTGTGAGGCACATAACCTCATTTATGATCCTCTCACTTATACTGAGAATCTCGGCCTCAACATGTGGAATATTAAACTATTTATCTATTGGTTTTACTTTTTATAAATGACTTGATTTTTTTTCTTCGGTCAATTCATTTATAAATCTGTATTTTTTATCTTTACTTTTTCCATTGTTTCTTCGAACAAATGTTTATATCAGAAGTAACCAGCTTCATTATACTTTTTCTATAAGTGCTATTCATGATCAATTTCCCAACGAGTTGTACATTACCCTTCACACAACCTGAATGAAGTTTCATGAATTTTTTTACTTCTTCATTATTGATTTTATCGATAGTGAACTTTTTCACTTGATTATTATAGAACACATCATTTTTTCCGCTATTCTCCAGGCAAAGAGTTCTTTGATCACTTCAGTTATACGAGGATTTTTTCCTTTATCAAAATAGAATCCTCATATAATTTTTACATCACTAGCCTTTTTTTTAATCATTTCACCCCAAGCAAGGCATTCCACTGCCACTATTGCGCATGGGGTTACATAGGGAAAGGTAAAGAGAAGGAGTGGTTAGATATAGGAAATGTCAGAAGGAAGGTGATAGATGGGTAAGGATACCGAGGATGAGGTTAGGGTAGATGGGAAGAGTGTTTGAAAGAATGGGAGCAGGTTAGTGTGTTAGAAGAAACTGTTGGAGCAGAAGTTGTGGTTGCATTTTATCGGTTTCACTGTAAAAGGGTGGGATCAAGTTGCTAATCTAGTATCTCGTGCAAATTCGTACCTAGGGGGCACCAGTGATCTAAGTTCATCGGAGCAGAAGCCGTGAAAGTATTTATAGATGAGGCACAGGGAAGCCACGTCGCGTCGGTGAGAGAGAGACTGCAGGCGGTCTGCCAAGTCGGTATCGATCACATTACAGACCCTCCGCTGTACCTTGTCGAGAAGCCCGAGGAGAGTAGCAGGGGCACCCGACCAGATATGGCAGCAGTATTCAGTGCACGGGCGGATGGTAGATTCATATATGTACAGGATAGATTCAGACGGAAAAAAAACTTCCAGGCCCTGCACAGAGAACCGACTTTCATAGCAGCGGATTTAGCAATGGATTCGATATAGTCATTCCACTTGAGGTCCGCTGAAAGTGTGAGACTAAGGAGGAGTAGTGTTTTACTCTCTGGGAGGCAAGCCTGGTCCATGCTAATGGGAGGTAGGTGCGATTGTCTATGATGGTTAATTGATAGTAGCTTCGTTTTAGAAGCATTAAAATTTACGAGCCATTTCTTACCCCAGTCCACTACGGATTGGAGGTCCTTTTCGAGCTTGGCTGCAAGGTTAACATTGTCACCTACACCAGATTTTTGATCGAGGCGAGAGTAAACTGTGGTGTCATCGGCGTACATACCTACTTGGGATCTTATGGTATCAGGGAGATCATTACTGTAGATCAAAAAGAGCGTAGGACCTAGGATAGAGCCTTGAGGGACACCCGCGTTCGTATGGTAGTTATGGGAGGCATGTTCGTTTAATACCACCTTCAATGTGCGGTTAGAGAGAAAAGACTGGATTAAGTCAAACAAATGCCCAGTTACACCATAGCTCCGTAGTTTGCGTAGAAGGCCAGCATGCCAAACTCTGTCGAACGCTTTAGAGATATTCAAGGCAACGGTTCGGGCTTCGCCATTCCTGTCAAGTGCCTGGTATATATACTCGGTGATGGTCGTTAGCATATCAGCAGTAGACCTGGTGTAGCGAAATCATACTGCTTGGCCGAGAGGAGCTTATGTGCTGTGAGATGCTGAACCACCTCGGCGTTGATAATGGCTTCGAACAATTTACCAAAGATCGGAAGAAGGCTGATAGGGCGGTAATTTGCGGGGTCCAAGGGTTCTCCAGTGTTTTTATATTTTTTCAAGTCCTCCAAACCCACCTTATCAATCTATATGATTTTTCCTTCAAGATCATTCGAAAAGTTTCTTATACCATCTACCTTAATACTGTAGAGAAGATATAACAGGTTCCTGGATGCACCCGAACCAACCCTTCCTGAACCTTGATCAATCCACTCACGTTGTGTTTGATCTTGGACTGGCTGAAGTAGGATTACCTGTTATTAACTGGCTAGGTCATTCCAGGCTCACAATATGGCGGTACATAGTTAAAACACAATCCCTGATTCCCACAGGGTGTTAGTCCTTTAGTCAGAGCCACTAGATATAACACGATCCCCGGTTCCTAGAAAACGGAATATAGTCAGTTCAACATGACAACAACATGGATGTTGATATATATCTGTTTGTTATATTCCGTTTATATACACGTTTACAAGCAGGTTCAAATGTAAGTGACGTACAAATTATTTGGCTGGTATTTTAGTATAATTCCCTAAAACCGGCACAAGTCTTCCGTACGTTTGGTAACCTCAAGCTTGTAGCTTGCTGATTTCAGACTGACCGTCTTCTTCAAACTCACAGGCTGAACTCTGCTAACTTCATTTTCCACATGGATTTTATTGAAAAGGCATAAAACCTGGGTGGTAAAGTTAACTACGGGGAATTCAGTTTTCCCTCTCTGTATAAGTTTTACCAGCTCGAAATGAAAATAATATCAATAATCAATTTCGACTGAGCCTTCAGCTCTTCACTGCTGATGGAGAGAGACGTTCCATCTCTATTATCCATATCCAAAGCTGCAAAATAAGCAGGCGGACGAAGACGGGAAATTCTCACATTCCAATTTGATCCGAAGCCATGCAATCGTTAAAATAGGACGACGATATTATGTCTATAGCTCTCCAACATAGATTTAACCCATTCGTCTACCATTACCGACAAAAGTAAATGCATTTTTCTCATTCTATTCAATTATGGAGAAACTTTTTATCTTTTAAATCAATAAAGAATTTCCATCTGGAAATAGGGTTACAAGGGAACTTACAATGTTTTCCAACGTGTGTTACCATTACTTCAAGGAAATAAACATCACAATCTTCCAACTTAACATTAAGGTTCCATACTTTCGGTACACCTTTTAATAATCCTCTCATCCTATTCATTGCACTGGGGTAAAGAGACACTGCATCGAAATCCATAATGTTAGCTTTAACATGACATTTTTAGGGCACATTACCCTTCCTCCAACAACGCATTTTCATAGGAATATGTGAGTTATGCCAGTTAGATAATATATATCCGCATAACATCCTTTCATTTTCTGACAATTGTGAGAGAATGAACTAATACTTATCTCATTCATAGTATCAATCTCGTAAAGATCCGAAATCCATCCCCTGAATTTTGCAAAACCAGCCTGTAGTAGCTCACAATCCATCATGCAATATATTCTCGTATTCTTTCGCATATCCCAACCATATTTATCTAAATAGTTATATTTTATCAAGTTTCCGTAAAATCCTTCGAGTTTAACATTTTCTGTCTTACTCTGTTATTTTTCCCAGTTTACCTTAATATAAAACTCGTAACTGTTTATCTCTTTTTCGATGGGTAGATTGAAAGCCTTAATAAAATCTTTGTTTCATCGGTAAGAAATTTAGAGAGTCCTTAATGATGGAGGCTGTCTTAGCGTATCGAGCGTATACCACCATTAGATGATTGCCTCTTAAAGAGACCATAACGAATAAAATGAAATTGTTGTTTGAGGAATCGAAAAATCATACTCCGCATTATGAGCTATTAAATTAATTATTCTTTCACCCAACGCCATGAATAAACAATGGAGCATTATTTTCCCACAGTGTTTCCCCGTAGCTTACACCATATGATCACCCGTCCAACATACCAAGTAGGCCTCATGAACATGAATGTCTCCAAGTCAAAGTATATCGTTTTTACCGTATTTTTTTTTATTTTTTATCTACAAATTCATTCTTGAGTTCCTTCCACACTTAATTCACATATTTCAGTACGTTTCGAATAGTGGACAGTTTTACACCAGTATGGATATATTTGACGACTCCATCCATTTGTTCTTCAGGTTCTATATACACGAGTGTTACACATAACATTCTATCGGGTTCGATTAATGACACCATGTCTGATCCGAACTGATCTTCCTCGTTAAGTATGTCCATTTCGAAGAATCCGTTATAAGTTCGAGTAATAGGAGGTTTATCTATATAATGGAATGTTACTTAAGCATTTCCATCTCAGTACTTACCAATATCTCTCATACCTGCCACTTTAAAGTTCTTAAGGCTAAATGATTTCTTAGTCTTCCATAAGTTTTCAAGATCAAACATGTGTTCGAATTTATATCTAGACATGTTTACGTTTACACCTTACCTTGTTCGATCAGTTGTTTTATTTTTTCAGTTCTATCATTGAGAGTTGTAAATAATTTCTTCCAACAGTCATGGTATTTAGGGGGTTTTTTTTTTGTAAAGAATTCTTCAAGAGTTAATTCTTTCTTTTCAGTCTATCTAGCAGCATTTTTAATATCAACTAGGCTTACTTTATCGAAGAGATGAACCCCTACTTTTACACGACCATCGCTATCCTTCGTTAGTTGAGTCCCGTAAAGATAGAAACCATTTGTTGGTTTAATCGGAATCAACTTATCACCCTCAAGAGTAAAAATTCGTTGAAGTTGTTTAAATATACGTAAACCAACTGAAACTGGTCTTCCTGCTAAATGATTAACCACCCTTTTCAGACCAGTTGGTAAAGTGAACTTTTCACCATCAAATTTATATTCATGAGCTAGCTCCTTGAAGAGTCGACTGTCACGAGAAATAAGCTTGCGTGTCTTACAGGGGCCCGACAATATTTTTCGGACACTTTGAAAAAAGTACTTCAAGGTGGTTACAAGTGCCAAGAACCTTTGAGATTGTAAGTACGTAGTTGAGGAGTGAAAATCCACTACTAGTGTAATCATTTTTTTTTTTTTTTAGTTTGGTTTTAATAATTTTAGTTTTTTGTGCTTTTTGCGAAAACTTGCGCGACACTATTTTTCGGACATGACAAAAAATCCTATTTTATTAAGAGCTAAGTTCATGTATATGTTGCTGTATGCAAATTTTCTGCTTGTACACTTAGCTGTCATCATTAGAATCAATTATCTGTTCTATTTTACTGGCAAAACAATTAAGTTTAATGAGGTAAAATGCATTCAAAAGAAGTCGTTTGTTTGGCACGGAAGAAGCGGGATGATGGCCTCAGCATCAGAAGGATCGCCATGGATTTGAAGCTGTCGAAATCAACGGTCGAATACATGCTGAAGACAAACTCCGAGCGGAAAAAGAAGAGAGGACGGAAAAGATCAATTGGCCAGAGGACTGAAAGGAGAATGAAGAGGACTGTGACATGGCTTTTTACATCTGGAGAAAAAGTTACAGCAAAAAAAGTGAAGGAGAAATGTGAATTGGATGTAAACGTCCGAACAGTACAAAGAACGCTGCATAAGATTGGTTTGAAGTATGCAAAGGCTAAGAAAAAAATTACACTACCAAAGAAACACAAACGAGCAAGACTGGAATGTGCTAAAAGGTGGTTAACAAAGCATGTTGACTTTAAAAAGGTTATATTTACTGATGAGAAGCGTTTCAAGTTTGATGGGCCCGATGGATGGTGTACTTGGTCGAGAAGGGGTGAGCCTGCTGTACTGAACAAACGACAGATGGGAGGAGGAGGAGTTATGGTTTGGGGTATGATCTTTGCTAATGGAAATATATGGTTGGAGTGGCTGAAAGGACGACAGAACAGCGAAAGCTACAAACAGTTGCTGGACGAGAAAGCCCTACCAAGGATAAGAAGAAAGATAGGGAATGATTTCGTTCTACAGCAAGACAATTACAGCATCCATGTATCAAAACTCATGAAAGAATGGATGGCTAAAGTGAATATAACTACTTTGGAATGGCCTGCAAAAAGCCCAGATCTAAATTTAATAGAAAATGTTTGGGAAATGCTTGCGCAACTTGTCTATGATGGACCTGAAATAACGAAAGAGGTTCAACTATGGGAACGGATACTAGATGCCAAAAAACAACTAATAGAAACACGTAGAGATGTTATTGTGCATATGTTTGATCATTATGAAGAGAAATTGATAAAAGTTATTGAGAAGAAAGGTGATATTACAGACTATTAACAGTTTTTCAACGATGTCCGAAAAATAATGTCGCGTGTGTTTTGTAAAAAATGATGAAAAATAAATATTTTTCCTTACCTAATCGATTTTCTTCCATTTTTATTACAGGTATTGTCTTTATATGTTTATGCTATTCTATTGAAGGAATTTCGCCACTCTATGGTACTCGGAAAGTCGAATACTAAAGTGTCCGAAAAATATTGTCGGGCCCCTGTAGTCGCCATATATATATACCATGATGCCATTTTGTTCAATAGAAGTTCAAAAAATTAAGGAATAACAATTTAACCACATAACCAATATCGGAATCATCATAAGTCATTTTTACGGTTTTATCGTTAAGCATCAAAGCGAAACAACTTGTCGATGCTGGTCCATTTTTCCTGAACATCGTATTAAAAACGAGCTCATTACTCGAAGGATTAAACTCACTATACTGACGCCTCATATCGAAAATAATGAAGAGCAGTGACGTGCTTAGCAACATCGCTCTCCCCGGCAGAATGAAACTTGCGACCCTCACTTCCGAACATACTGAACCCACAATAAATGGTACTTTAAACAAAATAACATACTCTCGGAACGCAGATATTCTGTGATCACGAAAAACGAAAGAAATCGCGGAATTGGCGTTTTAAAGCTATACATTACGAACGTTTTTACGACTTTTAGCTACTTTTTCATGTATGTTGAATCTCAAGTTCATTTTTTTTAATTACAAATGATTTGCGGCCTCTTCGGGGCGAGAAGGCTTCTATCAAAGATATATATATATATATATATATATATATATATATATATATATATATAAGAGAGAGCGAGACGGGTTGATAGATATCTATTTCAACATACAAGTATGATAATAATTTTCCAGTTAATCATAATAATTATTTTGTTAATTTTTTTTCATTACAATAGATCTGCGGAGCCAAGGAGCCTTGCGGCTTCCCAGGGCCTTGCGTCTCCTAGGAATATCCCCACCCTCTGCGGAGGCCCTAATCACGGCCCTGATGAAAGGATAGAGACTCTGCAAACTAGCCGAGTAGATAAGTTAGTATTGCGCTCATCACAAGCTGCAGAGTGGTAAAGGGTAGCAATAGCGTTTGTTGAAAAGTTATACCGAATGTTTGTCACGGGGTATCTTTGCGCGTTAAAGGCAACGTAAGCCGACTCTATATCAACATTATCGAAACAGGCACTATTCGTCTCGAGGTTTCTTAGTAGATCAATCTAGAAAGTAACGATAAACCATCGTGATTCCTCCCCTCAGCTGAAACAAATCCAAGATTCCATGTGAAGTTCTAAGTTTGCGGAACATTAAGCATTTTATAGTTATGTACTCTACAGTGCATTTCGAGTTTCTTTTTTGAGGTAACAGCCTTGAGAAAATTTATTTTTTCTTCAACCTTAAGTTGGATATGATGAACGAAGTCTCGAGAGATTAATGATGGGCTTATTTCTGGTAAAATTAACAGTTCCGTCTGTATCTCAATCGAAAGTAATCTGTTATTTAACGTCAAAGATATTTTCGAAATAATCATCATCGAAAGAAAATATATGATTAAGAGGGATGGCCAATTGAAAAGAATTTTGCTGAGTATAGATCTTAAGTATAGAAAAGCCGTTTGACGTCTCATCATTTTTAGTCTTGGGTTGCCAGCCAAGATTCAACCCGCGTGTCCTGTTAAAATCATCAGGATATTTCAGCATACCCATAATAGTGGTAGCTACTCTCAGAAAGCATACGTTTTCGGTCGTCTTATCTCCCAAGCTGTAGCTGATCGAGTTAAAAAGGTACATTATGCTATTGTTATGAAGACTCAACTTGTCGGTTGCCGTTAATGCGGCACCCTTAGCCTCTTGGTAAGACGACGTACCCTCGATAAGAAGACAAGACTGTTTGGGGTTAGTATGAATATTTTTACTCTTAATGGCTATCCTAATCTCTCCTTGATTAAGCTATCAACTTGAGGGTCTTAAACGAAAAATTCTTCACGTTCTATATATCTTTGTAAAATATTTTTAAGTTATTATTTCAGTATTATAACCTATTATCAAATAAGTTTGTTCTTCTTTAGAGGTTTTAACAAATTCTGATAATTTTTCTTTAGCGACCTCTCTAATTGGTAGTTTCTTAAGCCTTTCGTGAATTTTTTCAGCACCTGTTGTTGTTAAAGCGATTTTAGCTATTTCTGACGTGGGTTCCTTAAGTTTTCCTAAGATAGCATGTGAGTATTTTCTGGGTGAAATCCCAAAACTTACTGTAAAAAGGAACATTTCACCATTATAAACTCGCTTACGTGCTCTGAGAAATAAACATCTTATATATAAGTGAATAATAAAAATTTGTCGAAATAATACCCCTTTCATGAAGAAGTTTAAGAAGATCGTGTTTTTCATTAAAAGTTTCCACGCTATTGTTACCAGCTTGTTGGGCCCGGGAAAGAAAGACAATACGATCAATACATTCGTCATCATTAAAATAAGACATACCGGTTAACATTTTATATTTTTTTCGAAGTTATACGCTTCTTCTTAAGGGATAGTTTGTTATTCCCGACATACCAGTTGTCTGAAAGATCCATGATTTCTCTATAGTTAACTAAGTCTTCGGGTGTATATGAAAATTTACCAGTATTCGTTTCTGTTATAAGGCACTATAAAACTTCAGTACCTGGGAATCTTTTTCCTTCAACGATTATGTCGTTATTACCAGTTTACTTTTACCGATATACCATTCCTCATCCTTAGTGTAAGGACCCAACACTTTATCCTGAACCGTCAAAAGTTTATTACTAGCCAATGTTGAATTAAGTTCCTTGATAGTTTTGAATGAAGGGACAAATATCTTTGTTTAGCATCGTAGTCACTTTTAGCTAAGCATTTTCCGCAGATTCTTTTCTTGCTTTTTTTTAATAACTCTTCTTTGTTGTTGATGGTCAGGACATTCATTCTATATCTATAATTATAGAATCCGTCCAAGTATCAGAATATTTTTAAAAGGACTATCTTTTCTGAGAATTAAGCCGCTTTCATAATATTGGCCATTATAATATACACCATCATCTCCTGGGAAATATTATCACCCGCTTGTGTGACTTTTATACCATTCCTTCGTTTCTTGATATAAAACTCATTTCCTAAAAGTTTTTTGACACCAGAAACAGTGGCTCCCAATTAAAGCGCCTATTCTTAAAGCCGAGAGAAGTGTCTTTAGAAAAAAAGGGCAGCTCTAACTGCCAAGGCTACTGTGGAATCCACTTTGCAAATATTTTATTAAAAAAGCAGATACGACAATTTACGCCTTGCATAACATGTGAGTGAAAAAAAAAATTCCAGGGACGATTTTTAATCTCACGTAATGATATTAAAAGATTTTTGCAAACTAAATGCCAAAAGGATCAGGTGGCTACTTTTATGAATAACCCTTGCTGATTGGTTAATTAATCGTAGGCATGTGAGACACGATAGAACATGTAATTGCGCGTGAAATTTCAACAAATGTTCGTGATTCACTTTTGCCAGTATTTAAAGTAGAAAACCCAGCGAGAACTTCACTTGGCTGGAAGTAGACGTACATACAAGTCACCAAGTAATAGATGAACACAATCGCCCACTTCATTCGGCATGCAGCTTGAACCTGAATTCTCAAGTGAGAAATTTACTTTGCAACTCTATTCCACTCATTTACTTCAATTTTAACGCTAGCACACACCCATTTCAATTGATAATCTCCACATAATACCAAAGGAACATTTATTAACAGATTAAATAACTTCTGCATCGTTCGAACTGTTCCAAAAACAAACCACACCACGTAGAAGATTTATCGTGAAAGACATTCAAGCTTAATTTTCGTAAACCTTAAATTTTGCCACTACATATTGGTTAACCTGATTAAGTTCGATCCACTACACTCCTAAGAAACCATCATCCATATTCTTCTTCAACATTGTTTTATTAATCGTTAATTTACCTGTATTTAAAAATTTCTTATGTTGTGTTTCCTTACTGAAAAAAAAATGTTGACCATTCATTTCTTGTGGAGAAAGTGAAATAGTTATACCTTTTTGAAAAACTTGTGAAATTTTATCAACATATCTCGCAACATCGACAAATGACTTAATGTACATCGCTTTATATATATATATATATATATAATGATAAAGAAATATTTTCACCTCTGAAATTAACACCCCATTTTGATCTGTTATCTTAATATCAAAAAATGGAATTTCTCAGTATTTAATGAGTAGTAAATGGGTTTTGGCGAAATAGATATTTTTCTCTCTGGGTCTTGATTTTGGGAAGAAGCTATATTTTGATCTTCAAAACCAGTGAGGTAACTTCTGGAAATAAATAACTTTACAAAGTTTACTTGAATAGCGTTAATCAAAATCAGCATAACATTAGTAATTTTCTATCCTGTTGTATTCGTTGTGTAAGTGCCTTCGTTAAAACCTAAAATATGACCTAGTTCTTTCGAAATTTCGACACAGTGAGATGTTTTTAAGTCAACTTTAAGGATTTGCTTGTTCACTTTGAGATTAAAAAGATCAGGATTTAAAATTTTGAATTTTCATTAATTCTTTTATCGTTGTATTAAGTTGTTCTAGTTCATAAATATTAGTCAGGATGACAAAAGATTTACCTATCTTTATTACAAAATCAACGATGTTAGGAAAACATACGCTGATAATGAAAACGAGAGCTATTTTTGCATTCAGACTTAATTTCAAGACTGGGTTTGTTAAATGAATAAGATATATAAAAAATAAACGATATTTAATTTATTTTAATCTATGTGTACCACATTTGACTGGACGACTGTAATCTATAGTCAGAAAATCATTTAGTGGTTCCCAAAATTGGTTAAATTCAACTTTCTTCATGTCTGTTGATACATGATCATTACAAATATGGTGAAGCTGTTAGGAGATGGTTAATGTTTATTAAATCGGATTTGTGTCAATATAACCGATCTCCCTAAAACTTACAGATTTTATTCGTTATCATCAGAAGATTGTCAGCAGATTGGAGGTTGGAATGTGCGGATTTGTGGAAGAATAAAAGTATACATTTTTGCATGTTAAAATAGAAATTTATTGATAGAAGGGTAACATGAATTGTAGAAGTTAAAGGTATCAAGAGTTCAATGAAATGTTCGTAGTAGTCATTGTTTGTATATATGTATGAATGTATAAGCATTTATTGGGTAGAAGTGCTTTTGAAGTATTCGCTCAGTGTGAATGTTGAAAGGCAGAAGGTGAAAGGTGAACGATGAAGAAGAAAGAGGTGAGAGAGAAAGATAAGCAATTATAATACGATCGCTTGACATTTGTCAATGTTAACTACGCTCATCTCATTTCTTTCTGGCGAGGGTCAAAATTAGATCCTCTTGAATTGCGTCTGGGAATTCACTCCCGAATGTGATTCTGGGCTTTCCATTAGACGACAACCATTTCACATCGAGGTGTGAAATTTCGCAAGTTTTGTGTGTGTTTGTAAATTCCAGAAAAATCGTTTATTTCTAACAATGAGTCAGCTTTGAATTTTAATGCATAACTTGTTTTGTTCATTACAATGGTTATTTTTCCATCTTGTTTGTCAATTTTATTTGTATCTTCATTCTCCCTAATAGTTTTAAGGTTAAAATAATTTTGTTATCATAATAGCATCAACAAAGGAATGTCTACCATGAGTGAAGAAAATTTCTGATTTTTTAAAATTCTTCAAATCCTCGAAGATAACTAGATTACGATCACCATTAAACGCTTCAGGTGTTGGTATCTCTTCTTCAGAAGCGAATGTAGATGTTATCTTCTCACCTTGTTTAGATAGTGTTTCTTTCTTGAAAGCTACTAAAATATTTTTGATACTCAAACCTTTTATCAAAATATTCCTTTAAATTACGATAAGCTGGTTGATGTAATGTATATTCAAGTAACAATTACTCTTTTCGACTATTAGAGATCGTATTGATCTAGGAAATAAAAGATTATTATTTCTCGAGAAAGGAGTTGACAAGTCAAACGGTGTAAATCTTCATTCTTATATAATTTAACTGAAAATTTTTACTGAACCTAATTTATAATTATACTTCGTTAGAGATAAAGTAAAGATAAGGTGCGGTAGGGTATATTTTGACGACAGAAGATAAAAAAATTCTTTACAAATTTACACAGTTGTAATTGTCAGTAGCTAATTTCAAGACAAGAAATCACACGTTAAAGTTTGTAGACTTGATAAACAGCCAAAGGGGAAAATATTCATATCAAATTATCAGACAAAATTCGTTTTTAATCCAAAAGTATTACAGTTGAATTTAGTATAAACAAATGTTTCCAAAATGATTAAAACAAAATGAAAGAGTTCTTTTTTCACATAAGTGTTAAAGTTGAATTCAATATAAAAGATGTATTCTAGGTACTTAGCTTAACCGTTAAAAAGAGTCCCTGATGTTCTCAGTTGTCATTCTTCTATGTGCCATGCTCCTACAGGAAGTAGGCGATCATGGCTTTCCACTTCTACCTATCCCTGGTAGCTCTTAGCACGCTTTCTCCTGTTACCTCGCCCAAACCCCGCTCTGCCATCCACCTGCTCAGGCCCTTCAAATATGTTATCTACTGCTTTCCCCTGTCTCTCTTTCCCTCTATCTGACCTGTGAGTATCAGATTCTCCAAGCCCTCCTTCCTCATCACATGTCCCAATAACTTCAGCTGTCTTTTCCTGATGCTCAGTATTAATTTCCTTTTCGTTTCTATCCTTTCTAAAACCTCATTATTGCTCACATGCACGATCCATGATATTCGCAGCATCCTTCTGTAGAACCACATTTCAGTTTTTCCTTCATCTTTAATGATATTGTCCAGCATTCACTGTCATATTGAAGAACAGACATCACATAGCAATCCAGTACTCTCTTCTTTGTTTCTAGTGAAATTTTCCTGTTTCTTAATATTCTGCTCAGCTTCTGGAATATGTTCTTGGCTATTCCAATTCGCCTTCGGATATCAGTGTCGCACTTTCCGTCTCCCGTTAGAACACTTTCCAAGTATTTAAATTTTTGCATTTGCTTGATTTTAGTATCCCCAACCTGTAATTGGCATTTTGGGCTCCTTTGTTTGTTAATGACCATACATTCGGTTTTCTTGTAGATTATTTGTAGTCCTTTCTTTCTACTTTCTTCATCTACCTTTTTTAGGAGGTATTGTAGTTTTCTTTCCGTGTCAGCTATCAGCACTGTATCATCTGCGTATCTTATGTTATTCAGATTGTGACCACCAATGACGAATACTGGCATAACTTCTAGGGTCCTCATAATAGTCTTGCTGTACAAGTTGAACAGATCCGGTGAAAAGATACATCCTTGTCTTAGGCTCCCTTTTATCTTTGTATATCTGCTGAATTCGTTTTCTGTCCGTATGCAGGCGGTTTGCTGTCAGTAGAGGTTCTTGATTACTCTGATGTCTTTGCCAAATATGTCGAGGTTGCTGAGCATTTCTATCAATTCTTCGTGGTGTACTTTGTCGAACACCTTGGCATAATCTACAAAACACAGGTAAACTTTTTTCATTTGTATCATCCTTTCTGATAGCATCGTATGCATAAATATCGCATTACTTGTTCCAGTGTCCTTGACGAAACTGCACTGTTCTTGTCCTATTTCCGTTCTGATTCTGCTTTGCGCTCTATTCATCAGGATTCGGACAACGAGTTTCGTTGCGTGGCTCATCAGAGGTTGATAATGTATCAGCATAAAATTTGACACTGGTAATATTTAGAATCATGCTCTCTGCTTCTCTTTCTTTCACGTTTCTCTGACTCTAACTGAAACTGACCGACCAGGCACGTTAATAAATAGTTCAGTCAGGTCACGTGATCGAATTAAACACAAACTCCTTTTTGGGCGGGAAGAAACATGACATGGGTCATTGAAAGTTCAATTTGTTATTTTTTGTGAATCACTCTTTTCATTGGTTAGAAAATTAATTCACACTTTTTTTTATTATTCAAAATAGATTTTCACACTTTGCGAGTTTGCAAACCGTGAAGAAAAGAAAATTATTTTTATTTTGTATTCACCACAGATGAATTAAAATTGAAATAATTAGCTGATTTATTCTTATTTGTTAAGTCATTTCCAACTGTTAAAAACACCTGAAATAAACTTATAATAAAGAGCTTCAAACGTTGTTAAATTTAAAAATACTCTACCCTATCTGAGGGATAATAAACTGATGACATTCTCACACTTGGTGAATGAAGTGATGAATAAAATATTATAAGTCTTGGTGGAAAAAGTTTTTAATTCTCGTTCTCAGTTATACTTACTTGGGATGTTTAATAAGATTATTAACATACTCATTTGTTGCGGCTTCTTAATTAGAATTTGGAAAGGCTACATTAGAAATAGGTTTATTTTTCACATCTCCTGAAAAAACTGAGTTAGCCACTGTTGTGTCTACATATTAATTATTGGCAGTGTTTCTTGACCATTGAGGAGTCACAAGATTTTGAATACATTTATTGATCATATAGCTTTTAAAATTTTAGTGTCCACATATTCCTTTGATGCAATTTCTGAATAATGTTCCCGAAGTGGCAATTCTAAAATTCTATTATAATTCATCCTGACTGTCCTTGAAACTTCATGTCTCAAAAAAGTATTGTCAGTGTAAATTTTGATGCTGTCAACGTATGCTTTTGTAGTGGGGTCTATTGGTTGGGTCAGATGGGCTAATTCTTCCACTTTATTATCCATCTGAAGTGGCCCTGACATTTTAGTGATTCCTGAATGTTTCACAAATGTTTCGTCAAGATATTTATAGATCAAAGCCACTGTCTTCCCTCCAGTTATGGGCTAAATAATAAGACAGATTGGGTTTTATTGCCTTGTCTGGCAACCAGTCTACCGCAGAAAGCAATGGCAGTTGACTGCGGGATAATCTTCTACCCAGTCAGTCATGTCTCTTTTGAGACATGATCACCCAAAGCGTGTATTACGTATGGCACTTAACTGCCTGACTGACTTTTGCATAACTACTTACTAGGCTGAGCATTAGTAGCTGTTGATCCTATTGACATTCTTGACTGGAGCCAATAACAAAATCTATATGACACTCAAACTTTTTTTTTTAAATATCATGGTCATTGATACGCAATAAAACAGAAGATTACTGTCTAAATAGTAAAAAAAGAAACCAAACCCTGACATTATTATTCGATGAATTATTCAGTTTCATATTCACATGAGAATAGAAGTCTGATTAATTCTTGGAATAATGGCAATACTTCATTGTGGAACTTCAGGAAGCATTAATCCATGACACCGCAAATAAAAATAACCCTTGCACCATCAGACTTTGGTAACAATTCTCAAGTGGATCAGAAAAACGACTATTAAAAGCTTTGTTAAAAAAATGACTGAATGATGAAAGAAAATAAAAATATACGAAAAGATAAGATTGCATCACATAAACAGCAAGTCCATAAAAAATCACATTCATAACTTTGTTGCAGAACATTTCAATGTATTTCTTTTAAAGAATTTTGGCAACATTCGCTTTAATTCTATTCAAATAATTTCATTTCCTAACAAATCATAAAAGAAATTTCTCAAGACAAAACAAAATCCCTTTTACGCAAGTCATATTTGAATATTGAATGGTAATAAAACTCATAATCAGTAGTTTGCAAAATGAGTATGAGGTGCAATTTATGTACTAGAATTGTGTGTGTGTGTGTGTGTGTAGATGGTCATCATCCAAAGTTAGTCTATAAAATCGGTGTATGAGTGAGAAAAGGGGGTTCATGAACCCATATGCAATGAACATTCTCCATAAAGGATAGAAAAATAAACATATTTAGAGCTCTGTGTGTGTGTGTGCATAAATATTTTTAGTGGATACACATTTCAGTAGATGCACCATTTATTTATTAAACAGTATGTTTATTTTTGTTTACTATTTTGAGAAATCTTATCAAAGAAAAATACATGCTAAAAAAATTAATCTGTTGGATTGATAAATAAAATCCACACTCATATACACTTACAAAATTGATTAACTCTGACATGTTTTTAATTTATTTGTTTAAACATTATTTTTAATGGATATTAATATTTGAGTGGATTCTCATTTTTTTATATATATATAATTAAACAGTATATTTACTTGCATCTACTGGCTTGAATACTCAAAAAATCTAAGTAAATTTACATATTTCCTAACATGATTTCTTGGTTATTTATTTAGCAATATTTATTGATGTTCTATTAAAGTCCATAAACTTATTAAAGACTACTTTACAAATGTTTTTTTTTGTTTGTATTTTTTTCTGTATTACAAACGTTTTCCAAAATATGGCTCATTTGTTCTGGCAATAAGCATTTATTAAACAGCTTTATCAAAAATGAGATAATTATTTGTCTTCACATAAGTTTTTAAAATTTTGAAGTAATGTCAGTTGAAATTTACAAAAAACAGCATTTAACAAAAGTATAAGGAAAAAAGATGACACTCTACTACATTATTTCACAAACAAGTAAAATGGAATGGGTTTTCTTGTTCTTTTTCTGTTGTTTAATGAGATACTTATGAATCTTTAAGTAGTAGGTTAAAGGTAAATCAGACAGAAATTGTGTTAATGGTTAATTTGAGTCTCAAGAGATATATTGAATATAAACCTGATAGATAAAAAGAGGCTAAAGGTAATACATGAATTAATGGCTAATTAGGGTTTGAAGGGATATATGGAATAGAAACCTGATTGGGAGAAACAGGTTAAAGCTAATACATGTATTAGTAGTTAATTTGGTTTTGGAGGAATGTATTGTGTGTAAGAAAAAAGTGTGAAAAGCCATGAACCATTGCAAAAAATAGTTTTCCAGAAACAACAAAAATAACTAGATGACCCATAGAATTGAATCAAAATCACTGAAAAAATTTTGAAGTATAAAGACTAAATCAAATTTCAGTGTAAAATTTTTTACAAATAATGAAAGGTGACTGAAGAGACCTAACATGTAAGTATAAACAAAAAAAAAAAAACAACCCACATGCATATGAACTTTCTGACCTGCCCACCACTTATCTCTATATTGTACTTTGGCAATCAGAAAACAAATGAATTTCAAAATGTAAAGTCACAAGTTTATTTGCCTGAAGAGAGCAAACTTTAGACTCAAAATACATGTAGTGACACAAATACCATTATGACAACTTAATATATCATACAAAAGCAAGTAATATTAATAATAAGAAAGTTACACTTTAAACAAAACGTTTACAGCTTCTCGCATTTTTTCCTTCTATACCAATTTCTCTCATTGGAACAACCCCTATTTCTGTTTTTAATATATATATATATATATATTTGGTTGATAGAAACAGGCTAAGGCTAATATATATATATATGTGCATGAGGGAGTGTGGAAAACTTTTCTGTTAGATCTCCTTAACATAATGAAGAACTTTTTGTAACCCTTCTACATACAGTGGGGTGAAACAAATATTCGTACACATGAAAAATTGTATTTTAATGATTGTAAAACCCTTAACTGAAACAAAATTCAATATATTTTATGTATAAAGATACATACTACTAAAAAATAATAATCTCAAATAATTCTTATTCTAACAGAAATTAATGCATTATTTTCATTTTAAGGGGTGAAAAAAGTATTCGTACAAAACAACAAAAGCATATTAATTTAATACTTTGTGGAATATCCTTTATTCAGTTCAACAGCTACCAGTCTATTCCTGTACGTCTCAACTAATGATTTGCACAGGTTGACTGGTATTTTTTCCCATTCTTCTTGGCATATTGTCTTCAAATTCTTCGATATTTTTGGGGGCTCTTTTCACAATTTGAATTTTCAAATATCGCCATAAATTCTCAATTGGGTTCAAGTCTGGGGACTGACTTGGCCATTGCAAGACATTTACGTTACTTTCAACAAACCATTTCTTTGTAGATCTAGTGGTATGCTTAAGATCATTATCTTGTTGAAGAATCCAATCAGAAGGTAGCCGAAGCTTCTCAACAGAAGTCATTAAATTGTCTTGCAGAATTTTCTGGTAGCTTTCGGCATTCATCTTACCATTTATTACTGATATTTTACCAACACCTTTTGCAGAAAAACAGCCCCATATCATGATGCTGTCACCACCAAACTTTACAGTTGGCACAGTGTTCTTTGGTAAGTAGACTTCACTGTCTTTTCTCCACACATGATTTCGATAATTATGACCAAACAACTCTATTTTAGTTTCATCAGTCCATAGTACCTTTTCCCAAAACGTACATTCTTTATTCTTATGCTCTTTAGCGAATTTTAGCCTAGCATCTCTGTGTCATTTCAAGAGTAGTGGAGTTTTCCTTGGGCTATGTGATTCCAGACTGTTTCTGTGTAGTTCATTACTTATTGTACGTTTGGTTACTTTAATCCCAGATGCACTCAGATGTTCCTGCAGCTCTTCTCAGGTAACCTGTGGATTTTGTTGGATCTGGCGTTCTAATATCCTTGCTGATCTTGGAGAAATCTTCCTCAGAGCACCTGTTCGTCTTAGGTTTTCAACGCTGTTATGAGTCTTAAACCGCGCAATGAACAAAGCAATTGTAGTAAAAGGAATTTTCAGGTTGCTAGAAATCGTTCTATAACTATTCCCATCTTTCCAAAGAGACAAAATCAGTTGTTTTTGTGAAATAGTCAGTTCTTTCCCTTTAGGCATTATTAGAACCTTCTTGTAAGACTGTCTATTGCAGAATTCTCTGATAGTGGCTAATAGCATTAACTATAGTTACTGACAACATAACTTGAAAATTCTAGAAAATACTACCATAAAATATTCGTTAAAATTGATTTGTACAAATACTTTTTTCACCCCTTAAAATGAAAATAATGCATTAATTTCTGTTAGAATAAGAATTATTTGAGATTATTATTATTTTTTAGTAGTATGTATCTTTATACATAAAATATATCGAATTTTGTTTCAGTTAAGGGTTTTACAATCATTAAAATACAATTTTTCATGTGTACGAATATTTGTTTCACCCCACTATATATATAATCATCATGATAAACAATGTACATATCCCATACATGAGAGAGAATCACATGCAAAGAATTTAGATATTCTCCTTGTGTTGCTATTTTTTTGTTTTTTACATCGGAAAGAAGGATTAGAATCCCCATCTTTGTAGTTTCTTGAAACATTTGTATTGGTATGAAGAGACAAAGAAAATACATAAATCAAAATTTTCTGTTGAAAACAACAATGATAGCGATACTCAGCTGAATAATCTATGAAATAATGTGAGTACATTCATATGAATTTTAATTACTTGTACCCAATTTTGTGGGGATGTGAACTGGGTGTGTTCTAAAAATGCTCTGTTTTGGCAGTTTTAGATGACCAAGTCTGTTTTAATTTTTATATATAAAAATTTTATTTATTATAAAGTCAGTTATTTGACATGTATATATGGCATATAAAATAGCAAATAACCAAACTAAATCAATTGATAGATTAAGTATGAATCATTAAAGAACTTTGTCAAGATCCTTTTGCCAAGTTGTCATGTAGCAATTTTTAGTAAAATATGAATTTTTTTTGCAGTTTATTAATATTATAAATTACATTTACTGAAATATTTAAGTTGAAGTCATTTTTGTGCATTATAATCACTACATAAAAATAAATTAATTTAAATGCTAAGATTACAAGCTATTTTTATGATTTTATATTTTATTTGCTTAGACCAAGAAATTCATTTTGCTATTTAAAGTTAAAGAATCACAGTTTGAGATGCAACAAGCCCCCCCCCCCAATCCAACAACTTGTGAAAGCAGTTAGCAATAACAATAAATGCTTGTTAATCATCTCTGAAAAAATAAATGTCTCAAATTTGTTGCAAGCATGAAGCATGATGCCTACTTAGATATGATTACCATAATTGAAAAAGCAGCCTTGAAAATCCCAACATTAAGATGGAATGTAAAACAGGTGCTGAAGAAAACCAAACCTCTCAGATCAAACATTGCAAGAGAGAGGAAAAAATATCTCAAAACCTTGCAAAGTGATACAAGTAACATTAGACAGCCAGAAGACAGATAATGCAACTCTGGTGGTGGATAAGTTGGCAAACTCTTTAGGGTTTGGTATCGACAGCAAGTTAAAGAAGAATTTGATCCTCAAAACCGAGAAGTTGTCACAGATTCTAAATAAGAAAAAGGATCATGTTCAATGAACATATTAATTCAGCATTACTGTAAACTTCTATATATGGGCATTCTCTCCCATTTGGGAGCTTCCCTGAACACCTTAATCTTGGCTTCAAGTCAAGGATCATTTGTTATCTATTCTTCTTATCTTCAAAATCCCAACTTTTTTCTACTTTCTCTTCCATTCATATCACACACTTCATTCATCATTACCATTTCAATTGTCACCCTCTAACTTGATTCTCAAGCCTTTTTGGAGTGATATTAACTAAAAGATGTTAGCATATTTTTAAAGCTTTATGTTAAATAAGAATGAAAAAATTTGAAATAAAGATTGATCATTAGTAATCCACTACTATTGGGATTTATATGTGCTGGATTACCGATGGTTATATTAGAATACTTAAGCCACCAGCCAATCATTTAATCCAACATTTAAAATATCCTGTAATTCAGTACAAGTAGCTTTATAAAGAAAAAAAATTAAATTTAAATTACCTTATCAGTTACAATGAAAAGTAGAACCACCTTACCAATGTTTGAAAGTGATAAAAAAAAGTTAGATACTAAGTCATTTTTCTGGATTTCTGTTTTTTATGTCATAAATCAAAAATGATTTAATTCTGCATAAATCATGTAAATTTTTTCAGTCACACCCTAGTCAATTTTCTTTTTCCCCAATGTTCAACCTTATCAGTTACAATGTATGATGCATGTGCTTCATGCCACGAGAATCAATTCCTTGTATTCATTAGTGCTATGACTGGCAATAACTATCAGCAGATTATAATAAAAAAATGCATGAAAGACAAATAGAAATTCCTTAGCAGTGTTTGAAAGTACTCAAAAATAGTTGTGGCCGTAGGTAGTGTCACCAAAAAATGTAGTGGCCAGTCAATTTGGCAATCACAGAAATCAGAAATTGTTCTTGTAAAAATTATTACTAAATAACTGATTGAACAGGATTACTGATTAGTGATTAGATGATGGTCAACCTGAACAGTACAAATAAATGTTATATTTTTCCTGATTTCATAGATTTTCATTTGATTTTTAATGTTTACAAGTTTCAAAGTATTTTTCCATTATTCATTAATATTTGTAAAATTTCTAAGAGTACCAGCGTTTAATTTAAAAATACCTTTCCACAATGATATTTTCCAAGTATCCTCTTTTTGATATATCTTCGACAATAAGGCACTGATAAATAAGTCACTCAACCTAAAACAAAGAAGCTTTTTTTATCACAATGTAAAAATATCACAGCACTTGACACATTAGCATAATTAATTTTAAAAACTGCCATTTATAAAACATATCTCAAGAGAATATTTTGCATTTTAATTCTAATTTTAATGCTTTAGAATTTGAAATGGTTTTGGTTAATGTTTGATGGATGAGAAAATCATTATTCTAAAAGCTGTATAAACCATCAAGTATCAATGATACTTGTTAACTAAAATGACTTTTTGGTATTTAATAACTGCTCCTTTCTTAATGAAAATACTTACCAAGTCACTGATGCAACTGTTCAGTAACTAATTCTACTCTCTGTAAATCTACAATTATGACCCTTATCATCCATTTATTCCAGTCACTCTCTCTCTATTTGAAATGTTTCTTTACTTTTTAAACTCCTATCACAACGGTTAGCATGATTATTCTAACTATATCAATATTGACTATTACACATCATAATATTATTTCTACTCTTCTCAACGCTAATCTCTGGTTATTTATTGTCACTAACAACAGAAGAACTAAGCTACGGTCTAACTGCCGAAAGTGACTGCTTATAGATATTTGGTAAAATCATTCAATAAATAACTTGATGCTGCAAGAATTCAAGACTTTGGATATTGATCAGTTATGTAATTTCCACAATATATTAAGTATAGTTTAAAGCTAAAAAAAAATGCAGGTGTTGTTTTGTTGTTTTTTTTTTAGTTCATCAGCTTAAGATATTATGGTGTATCAAATGTATTTTCGTTTCTAAGCCTCTCAAGAGTTTTTATGTTTCGGAAGCTTTTTTTAATGCTCTAAATAACTTTTGATGTTTATGTACTCAAAAAAATATGTATACATGACATATTTTAGAAGCTCCAAAAAATTAACTTTCTTTTTAAATACTTAAAATGTTAGGTAAATAAAAACTGTAAAAAGACAAATTAAAAAATAATCAAATATAAATGAACAAACACAATTATTGAAAAGTTTTAAGTTTGGAAAAAAATAGCAGAAATGAAAAAAAATCACTGATGTTATAAATAATAATTCTCTCTCATCCACACATGCACAAATATACACCATTCATTTCATCGAATATAATCGACAAGGAAGATTTGATTAATTTTTGTAAGTTTTTTTCCAGCATCCTAACATTTTTCTGTTTTGTTAGATATAAGGAATATAAAACTTGTCCGTTATTTTTATTATCCCAAGCATTTTCAGCTACTTCTATAGCCATTTTCAAGAGTGTTTATGTCTCTGTTGTTGTTATGTTTTCCTCGTGTTTTGACTGTAATGTAGTAATTGATTTATTTAAAAAAAAAAAAGGTGCATTCATTCCAAGTTCTCAGAAAACCATGTGAGCATCTTTCTATTTGAAAAAGAAAAGCATTCAATACTCCATTTTCACTATTAAGCAATATAAGGTTGATGGTAGGAGAGAAATGTTTGATATATAATGTCTTTTGAATAGTGAGATTGTTTCTAATATTGTGACTTATGCAGAATTTTTGTGTTTGCAGCACATGAGATTCATTTTTAAATAATGCATGAAAATTATCAGAATTATATTTGCATTCATCTAATAGATAACATTTGAAACAAGGTACAGTTGATAATGCTATGAAATATATAATAATGATATATTTTCATATAGTGGAGTCATAGTCTTTTGAATAAAGATCTATAAATGATCATATACAAACCCAACCCAAAGCACATTTACTCAATCAACTGTGATCAGGTTGCTTAGGCAACCAAATCAAGCATAAACAAACACTGACCAAACACACTCTCTTGGAGATGTATCTGAGTGGCGGTTCTAGTCCATTGCACACTCTCTAAAATGAGTTCATTTTTCAACAGTGATTATCTAGTGGCTTGTTGTGTCTCCCATTAGAGGTGGGGAGCATATTAACTCCCTCCAGGGAGCATGGTAACTTTGTTTTTCGTGTAGTCCTCAGAAAATATAACAATAATATATTGGCAGGGTATATTACATGAACATGCATCAGTTATGCATCTAGGTAACCAAATGATGATCTGAGTAAATCTGAGGTGTTTGGTTTCCATAAATTCTTCTAATCTTTTCGAGCTGTTATTGACAATGTATCAGGTCGGTGCAAAAGTTGAAAATGAAAAACTGTGCATTTTTGAAAATCTTTATTCATAACAATAACGACCTTTGCTCTCTATAACTTGATTCCATCTGTCAATGAACTTATAATTGCCTTGATTGTAAAATTCTTTAGATTTTGATGTGAAATATGAATCTAATTCATGTTCAATCTCCTCTTGTGATGTTAACCTAAGGCCATCTAAATGGTTTTGCAATCCTCAAAATAAGTGATAATCCAAGGGAGCTAGGTCAGGAGAATATGCAGGATGGGGCAAGATTTCCCCACTAAATTCTCCTAGGAGATCTTTGGTCAGTAGTGCTGTGTGAAGACGAGCATTATCATGATAGAAGATGACTCCCTTTCTGTTGACTAAAGGTCTTTTTTGGGTCAAAGCAGTTTTCAAACAACGAAATTGATCACAATAGAGACTAGCAGTAATAGTTTGGCAGTTGTCTAAAAGTTTGTAATGGATGATCCCCTCAATACCCCACCATATGCTCAACATGATCTTTTTGGGATGGAGTCCTGCTCTTGGTTGCTGAACTGGTTTTTCTTCTCGATTTATCCACGATCACCGACATTTAACATTAAGGTAGAGAATCCACTTGTCATCACCTGTGACAAGTCTACCCAAAAATGGCATCTGAAGGTGTCGTGAAAGGAAAGATTCACAACAAGAAACATGTTGCATTTGCATTGGAACCTCTCTGAAACTCATAGTAGAGCGTGCCTAATGTGTTCTTTAGATAGAAAGAACATGGGTGAGAATATTGCAGAAAAATATGAATGATGCTTTAATAATCTGAAAGAGAAAGTTATAAATTAATCATGATGATATGTTTAAGTAATAACAATATGCATAAAATAAATTACGAGGATTCAAAATGCCCCTTTTACAAACTGGCAAAAACTTTTGCACCAAACTGATAGTAGTGTTACTGTCTCAGCCTCATAGCAAGAGTGCAACATGGATGTTCCTTTTTGTCTATTCCATCCACAGCTTCATTATGAGCTTTTCTGGTGACTCTCGAAGCCAAATGCTCCACTAGTTTATATAAACAGTTCTTCTGTTCACCCATTTTTTACATTGTGTTGTATCCTTAAGAAAGGTACAATAACGAATTGTGCACCCAATTGGTAAACTATCAAATACAGACGTCATAGAGCAAACCAGATTATTCTGTACGAGAGTGCCACTGAGAGATTAGTCTACTACAGTATACACTTCCATATACACTCCTTGCTAATCAGTAGCTATAATTCTCATTTAACTGATGGATTTATTCATCATACTGTACCAGAAGGGTAGCAGGATATTTCACTATAACATGTTGATGCATGAAAGAATTTGCACCTTCATTTGGATTATTTAAAAGCCCATTGTCCAAGAAAAACATATGGCCCCAGCAAAACAACATTTCTCTAACATTTAATGAGAATTATCCTATGGCTTTCCCTTTCAGATCCGATTTCAACTTGAAAGCCAAGTAAATATTCATCTTTTTCAGAACAACTTTAAGAAATTCTAAAGTTCACCAAATTTGTTCAACGCTCTTGGATTCCCTCAGCTATTGTATTTTATATATTTCTGATGTAATTTTAATTTTCTATTTCTTTTCCTATTTTCCTCCTAATTATTTAAAATATCCTTTGATGAGTTTTCATGATGTACATTTAATTATCTCAAATTACCGTTTTTGCATTTTCGTGCAACCAAACACCAAACCAATACCAGCATCCCGTAACAGATCTGTCAAAACAAAACAACTTTTGATAACCCAAATCATCCTATAACTGCTCTGTAAGGTTTTAAAGTCATAAAGGTTCTACAATTAAATTGCGACTGGCTGCAATAGCCAGTCTTGTTTTTACAAAGGCTTTGATAAAAAAAAAATACTTGCATATATTACTACTAGCCTAGGTTTTTTGTTAATTTTTGAATTTAGAAAGAGTTGTTAAGATTTTTTTTATAATCATTGCACCCCAAGTAAATCAGTGCTACTACCACTGGTGTGCAAGGGTTACATAGGAGGAAAGTGGTGAAAAAGAGGAACAAGTTATAGGGGATGTCAGAGAATGTGTAAGAGAAGGATGAGAATACTGGTGTGATGAGAGTAGAATGAACAGAAAGAAGAACATGAGGGAAAGGATGCAAGTCAGAGATAGATGATTGTTGACCTTACATTTAAATTCTTGGAGATTGTAGCTGTTGGGGAAGCAAGTATACAAAAGGGAATTCCATAAGAGAGAAGAGTGAGAAAAGAAGCTGATAGAGTAGAAGTTGCATTTACATTTTATTGGTTTTACTGTAATAAAAGGGTAGGACCTAAATGCTAGTCTAGTAGCTCAAGTAAATTCATACAGAAGGGACTCCAGGGAGCTAAGCTCATCGGAGCAGAAGCCATGAAAGTATTGGGATCGATCACATTGCAAATTCTCCGGTGGATTTTGTCAAGAATCCTGAGGTGAATAGCAGGGGGACCCAACCAGATGTGACAGCAGTATTCAATACATGCGCGGATGGTTGATCTATATATGTGCAAGATAGATTCAGACAGGAAAAACTTCCTGGTCCTACACAATGTACCAACCTTCCTAGCAACAGATTTACCTATGGATTTGATGTAGTCATTCCACTTGAGGTCTGCTGAGGGAATTAGGCCAAGGAGGTGCAGTGTTTTGTTTTCAGGGAGACTAGCCTGATCCATGCTAATGGGGGGTAGCATCGATTATCTGTGGTGGTTAACAGATAGCAGCTTCATTTAGGAAGCATTAAAATTCATGAGCCATTTCTTACCCCAGTCCACCACAAATTGGAAGTTCTTTTCAAGCTCAGCAGCAAGGTTTGCTTTGTCAGCCTCAACGGATTTCTGATCGAGGCAAAAGTAAATGGTGTCATCAGTGTAGATGCCTACTTGGGATCTGATTACATTGAAGAAATTGTTGATGAAGATCAGAAAAAGCATAGGACCCAGAATAGAGCCGTGAGGGACACCTGTGTTCGTATGATGGTATCAGGAGGCATGTCCCTTCAATACTACCTTCATTACGCAATTTGAAAGGAATGACTGGATCGAACAATTGTCCAGTTATACCATAGTCCTGTAGCTTGCGTAGAAGGGCAGCATGCCAAACTCTGTCAAATGCTGTGGAGATATCTGGGGCAACAGCTCGAGCTTCACCGTTCTTATTGAGAACCTGATTTTCTTAATATTTGTAAAATATATACTTAAACAAATCTTGCATTTGTTTCTTTAGCTGTTGCTGTTTTTCAGTCACAATTTAATGACAAAATACTAAATACATGCTCATGCACTTACAGTGTGTAATATTTCCAACACTTCTTCAAAACATATTCACAAATTACCTTACTTCCCAAGTATACATTAAAGATTGTGTAAGAAGAAAAACATTTCTATAACAAGAGAAATATAGCTATGTTATTTCTTTCAAAAACAGGCAATTGCAAAATGTAAGAATTAGAGACATGGCTAAGCAGAGAAAATCAGAAGACTGAAGAAGTCATATTTTTAACAAAGACTATAATTCTATAAGCTGTTGAAAAATTAAGACTAAAACTTATTTACATTAAGTGGAAATGTATTTATAAATTGCAAAAGACTATTTAAAACTGTAAATAATATTCATAATATACTATAAAAATATGTAACTGTGTTTTATTCCTAAATGTCATCACATCTTTTATGTGCCATGTCCTTTCAGGACACAGGTGATCAGGGCTTTCTACATCTCCCTATCCCTGGTAGCTCTTAGCACGCTTTCTCCTGTTGCACCATACAACCCTTGTTCCATTATCCACCTCATCAGGTCCTTCAAATATGTTACTCACTGCTTTTCCCTGTCTCTTTTTCCCTCTATCTGACTTGTTAGTATCAGGTTCTCCAAACTCTCCTTCCTCATTGCATGTCCTAGGAATATTAATTGTCTCTTCCTGATGCTCAGTATTAATTTTCTTTTCGTTTCCACCCTTTCTAATACCTCGTCATTGCTCACATGCTCAGTCCATGATATTCACAGCATCCTTCTGTAGAACCACATTTCAGCTGCTTCAAGTTTTTCCTTCATCTTTGAAGATATTGTCCAACATTCACTGCCATATTGAAGAACTAACATCACATAGCAATCCAGTACTTTCCTCTTTGTTTCTAGTGAAATTGTCCTGTTTCTTAATACTTTACTCAACTTCTGGAATGCTTCCTTTGCCATGCCAATTCACCTTCAGATCTCAGTGTCACACTTTTTGTTTTCTGTTAGAACACTTCCCAGGTATTTAAATTTTTGGGCTGCCCTTTTTGCTGATGACCATGTAGTCAGTTTTCTTGCAGTTTATTTGTAGTCCTTTCCTGTCACTCTCTTCAGCTACCTTCTGTAGGAGGTCTTGTAGTTTCCTTTCCATGTTTGCTATCAGCACTGTATCATCTGCATACCTTATATTGTTTAAAATGTGGCCTCTGATGACGAATCCTGACATAACTTCTAGGGTTCTCAGAATAGTCTCGCTGTACCAGTTGAATAAATCCGGTAAAAAGACACATGTTTGTCTTACACCCCTTTCAACCTTTTTATAACTGCTGAATTCATTACCTATCCGTATGCAGATTCTTGATTACTCTCAAGTCTTTCCCAAATATGTCAAGGCTGCCAAGCATCTCCATCAATTCTTTGTTGCCTATTTTATCAAATGCCTTTGCATAATCAATAAAGCATAGGTACAAGTCCTTCTTCATTTGTACTGCCCTTTTAGAGAGCATCCTAATCATAAATATGGCGTTCCTTGTTTCAGTGTTTTTGATGAAACCGCACTGTTTTTGTCCTATCTCTGGCCTGATTCTAGATTATCATAAAAATGCAAATATTAAAGCTCTCACCAATACTGCAATTATTAGTTGTTTGAAAGAAATGTATGGCTCATTGAAAAAAATCAAAGGACTGATAACCAAGATATCTAAGGATCTACTGTAAAAATTGGCAAATCTTGTAAAAGTCTTACTTCAAAGCAACACATTAATGTACTCCAGAACACACAAGCAAAAGTAGGGATATTTATTTATTATTTCTGAATATCTGTCTGATTTATAAATATTCCTTCATCTGAAACAAGGTACAGTTGATAATGCTACGAAATATATAATATTTTTTCATATAGTGGAGTCATAGTCTTTAGAATAAAGATCTATAAACAATCATATACAAACTCGACCCGAAGCACATTATGATAGGACGTAAAGCTGTGATAATATAGTAAGCTGAAGGTTTCATTTCATGTTTTCTCATCTTTCAGACAAAACTTAACACCAAAACAAAAAATTGACTTTTTCCCCTCATTGTATAATTATAATGTTCAAATATGATTTAAATAATTACAAACTTTACAGTTCATTCTAAAACTTTTGAATTTATTAGAAGAAAAAAAAGTGAAAAATAAATTCTTTAATCTTAAGGAATATATGTAACTTAAGTCTGATAAAGACATTAGTAAACATGTCAAATTCTTTCTGCAGAATTTTTTTGTACTAGATCCTACATTCCTTACAAGGCAGCAGAAAATGTTATCTATTACATATATAAATAAATGTAAATTATGTGTGTGTGTGTGTGCGCATTTGGAAATATCAGTGTTTCATTGATTAGTATCATCATCATCATTATTATTATACATTAGAATACATTAAAATATTTTCATTTTTACAGTCTCTTAATCCAAAACTTATAAAATGCTTCCAAGTTCTTGGCCTGACCCACTTCCCAAAATTTGGGTATTATTTTCTCACCTTAGCTGGAATTTTCTTTTATTTCATAAAGTGACAATTTGTAGGATCTTTGCATGTACTTTTGAATTTGTTTCTGATTATTGATTGAATGATGACAATGGAAAGTGGGATTTTCAAGTGTTGAAGAAGAAAATCCCAAAGAAAACCTATGATTCAAAAATGGGTAACAAGTGCCTGCCATATGCAAATATAAAGTTGTGCACCAACTTCCAGTGCGGAGATTTTGAAACCCAAAATGCAGCAAAGTCTGTAAAGCCTTCAATGCTATCAATTCCAGAAATTATTGATCATGACCCAATTTTGACCAATTGATGAACCAGTGCCAAAAGAATTACTGGGAATGTGTATAATTCACAAGCAGTTGATTATGCAGAAGATGTTAATGCAATGAGTGCTAAAATGCTTGAATGCCAATCACAAATATTGGGTGCAAATCTCCAAGTTGATTTTGAAGTATTTTCAGTAACCTAGTGGATATGTGGAATAGCATATAAGTTTCATGGTGTGAGGTCATTCCATTCTTAGTCAAACCAAGACTTTCAACATACCCTTGCATTTTATTCACATATCTAAAGACTATGACTATATTATTATTATTCATTCATTAGGATATATCAAAAATATTTTCATTTTTACAGATCTATATTTCAAATGCTTATTTCACATATACATCTAAATACTATGATGCCACTATATTATTAATACTATTATATATATAATCATAGGATTATCAATACTATTCAAGTGTATGTTTTGTTTGAAATGTTATAATGGTGACCGTAAATGTTGAAATTTTGACAATTTTTCAGGCATTATTTTATATTAGACCACAAAGGCATGGAAACTGCTCACAAAATTCTGAAAGTGTGAAAAAACAAGGAATATCTGACACTCTCTAAAACCCAGAAGTGGATGTTGATTTTAAAATGTAAGGTAGAGAAGAAACTGACCATCAGCTTTTTAAAATTTTCAGAAAAGTTAGGAACCTTGAGAGATACTTTAATCTTAAGAAACGTGAAATTGATTAAAAATCAAAATTACTTTTAACATACTTTAATACATGATAGATTTCATTTAAAAGATTCCATAAATCTTGAATTATCTTCAGAAATAGAAAAGTTTATTACAAATTCTTTTGTGGTGATATATGTGTGTGTGTGTGTGTGTGTTACCTTGTATGATGAAGAGAGAAAATGGAAGGCTATTTTATTCCCTATCATGGAATTCTCTAGCCTATAAGATTGTGTACATACATACAAAATCTACCAAAGGTTTTACTGAAGATGAATTAATAGCCCCAAATTCTCATTACTCTTCAGTTAGATATTATTCTTCATTAATTAGCTTAAGTTTGTTGTCAGTCAGTCCATTAAGTGCCATACATGATACACACTTAGGTTAGGTGATCATGTTTCCAAGAGACATTATTGGCTGGGCAGAATATTTTCCCACAATAGACTGCCATTACTTTCTGCAGTAGACTGGTTACCAACCAAGGTTATAGAATCCAATCTGTTCTGCTATTTAACCAATAGCTGGAAGAATAGATGGATAAAAAATCTTCCCCAAGGGTATTTGCGCATAAATGAATGCAAAGTTATTTGTAGCCAGACAAAATATATTAAAATAATTGATTTCTGATTCTCTTTAAAAAAAATATTGGCATGAATGTTTTAGTTATTTTTACCTGAATTTTTAAATTGAACAGAAAAGAGAAAAGTAAAATTTTCTTTATTTGCTTATCAAATAACAATGTGAATAAAATTTGCTAAATCATTTTTTTATTTATTCATATATTTCTGGCTTTACTGTGAAAATTTTAATTAAAAAAAAAAACTATTTTTGTTCTGAACTCACTTTCCTGTCCAAATTATATAACAAATTATGTAAAGGAATCAAATTAGTCATTTTGACTGCAAAAACAAAAACTATTCACCATTTTATTGTTACTTAACAAAAGTAATCAAAAATGTTATTGTTAAGTAACAAAGGTAATAAAAAAAAAATAAGGAGTAAAAATGCTCCCCTCTCATCAATAATTTGACTATATCTATGGTAATATTTGATTCTTCTTGATTTGTGTGTCTAGACCACAATCATATTCAAACAGGAAGATCCATTAACTTCATGTTTTAGACCTCCAGGTATATCATAGGTCATTTGATGTCATCAAAGAGTACAACATACTATATCTAGTTATCTCTAGAACAGATGCCCCAAAAGCATACAATTGATGGTATATCTGCAACAGTCCTAAAAAAATGTGCCCCTGAAATAGCTCCCATTCTCCCTAAACTTTATAATGAATACCTTGTTGCTTCTTGCTTTTTGGAAATTCTCTTCTGTAATTCCTGTTTTTAAGAACTCAAATGAACCATGCAATTCTTCTATCAACCTATGAGTCTTTTATCTCTTTTTCACAATGGCTTACATGTTTTCATCAATTTCAAATTGGTTAAGCATTAACTTTCAGACAAAAATGATGTATTTCACTTCTCTAGGTCATCTTCTGATGAATTAACAGTTATTGCGGAAAGAGTCTGTTAAGTTTTAGATAAGAATAGTGAAGCTTGGAATGTTTCTTTGAATACATCTCGAAGGCATTTAACAGTTTGGCATGCTGGTCTTCTTCACAAGTTGAAAGGTGATAGTATTTCTGAACAAATTTTTTATTTAATTTTTATTTTGCAATTGTGAAATAAGTTGTCTTGAACAGTCATCTTTCTAAATCGTTTTTTACACTAATGCGAATGCCCCCCACCACAAGTCTCAATACTTGGACTAACTTTAATTATCCCCAAAAACCAATTATTTACGCCCGTCTTTACGGCAAGTCATATACATCTTATAAGGTCAAATTGGCAACTGATCTAAAAAGAAAACATACCTTTTAATCTGTTGTTAACTGAGGCAAAAAATGGCTTGTTAATTTTAGCACCTCCAAAGTAAAATGACTCTATTTTGATCATTTTTGAGAACCTTTTTTGTTTTACCTTCCTTCAGCATGGCTGATGCTAACATCCAATGACATAAAATGGAACCATTCTACTGAATCAATTGCTGCTACTTTTAGTTGTTTCACTAGACAATTTTTTTCTTGCAGAATCTATCTTAACCTTTATAAACCTACCATTTGTCCATCTTGCTGCCACATCTGGTCTGGTGCTTCTGTTATGTATTTAGAGATTCTTGATAAAATACAAGGAGTCTGTAATGTTATCGGAGCTGACATGGCATCTCAGATTCAGTTACTTTCCCACCATGATAGCTAGGTTTTCTCATTTTATTGTTGAAATTGCTCGACGTAACCATAAGTTCTAGGCTAACAATTTCTTCTCACACTTATAGAACTCTCTTCTGGCTTTTTGCTTTCCAAACAACATTGATCTTCAAAAATTTAAATGCAATATCAGTTACCATCTTCTGTTTCTTTGAATCTTGCTTTTTTATAGTTCTTTCTCCTTAAAATATTTTTTCTCTGGTTCTTTCACACTCAGTAACACCTTGGATGTTAGTGGCTTTTTTGCTTTGTTTGTGGTACAATGATTAAAAACATGAGTTTCCAATAAAAAGAAGTAAAATACTGAGTTTGCTATGAAACACAAAAATGTTTTGGGTAAATATCGTCAAATTGAGGTTTGAGGTCAGAAATTAAGATCAGATTAAACTTTGAAGATAGATTTACTATGGCTTTCAGGATCTGTATGGCAGCCAAAAAATTATATTCTTAGTGGTAAATTTATAAGTTGATAGGATAAATATTGCAGGTTATTAGACATTAACTGAGGTTAATTTGGAATAAAAAGCCTTTTCCAGCTAATTAAAAATCTTAAGTAAATTTTTTTTTCTTGTTTTGTTTGTAAAATATATAACCCATAAATATTTTTAAAACAAAAATTCTAAAATTTATAGGATTAAGTTTTTTAGCAGCTATTTTAAATGTAAAAATGGACCAAAACTATAGAACCTACCATTAGTTCTGAAAGTGCACAAGCCAGTTAATGCAGTTCCGAACACTTATGAGGTCTTGCAGAATCCAAATATGTTCCCTGAACTGTCTTGTCTAGAAATGGCATGCTATGTTCTTTCCAACAGCCTTTACAAATAATCTATAATGCAGATCATCCTTCTCAGAAGTCACAACCTTTTAATATTGTACAATAAAATTTGCCTATCTCTCAAATAGCTTTTCTTGTAATTCATCAAGGCAGTAATCCTAATTAGGGATAATGAAAAAGACATATTTTTAGGACACTTTTAATTCCAACAAACATGTTCTTTGAATTGCCTTCCCTTTGTAAATGAAATCTTTAGTATGAAAAATACTATAGAAACTTTGAAGCTATAACAAAAAGAAAACTGGACAAGGAAGAAGTGTCACTTAACATTTACAAATGAGTTTAGGATAATTATAATGATGTAACAATATATTAACTTCAAGCAATAAATGATTATCATTTATATTTAAGATTTTCAATAAAGTTTACAAGAGTTAGTGTATGTATCTTTTATTTTCTCGATAGAATCTATCTTACATTTTTATAAGTCTGTCAATCATCCATGCTTAGAATATTGCTGCCACATTTGGTTCAGTGCTCCTGCTATTTACCTTGAGCTCCTTGATAAAATCCAAAGCACAATCAGCAATATTATTGGCCCTGATCTGTTTTGGCTACAGTCACTTTCCCATCACCAAAAGGTTGCCTTCCATTGCCTTTTCTATAATTACTTTCATGGTAATAGTTTGAGGTCTTTGCTATGCTGCCTAGACTTTTTGGATTTAAGCACATTACTAAATTTCTCAAATACCCTTGTGAAAGATTTTAATTCATCACTTCTCCCTCTAGCTATGGGTTAAATAACAGAATAGATTGGGTTCTATAACCTTGGTTGGCAACCAGTCTACCATAAAAGCAACAGCAACCTACTGTGGAAAAATCTTCTGCCCAGTCAGTTATATCTCTTTCAAGACATGATCACCCAAGTGTGTATTATGTATGGCACGTAAGTGACTAAACTTGCAACACGGTCTCACCAATTTGCAGTCAAGTTTGCTAGATGTAACTGTAAATTCAATGCTAAGAATTTCTTTTCTCGTACTTCTTGCTTTTGAACTCCCTTCCAGCCCCATACTTTCCTGCCAATTTTAATCTCCAAAAATTTATATGCAATGTCAGTCACTATTTATTGTCTTTCTGATTATTTTTCTGTTGTTCTCACTCCTTATAAAAGTTCCTGTTTTTAATTCTTCCACACCCAGTTTTCCCTTTATGTTTCAGTGACTTTACTACCTTGCATACGCTGAACTCGATTAAAAAATATATAGATCTGTTTTTGCAGGCTTTCTGTCTGTTAAAAACTAAAATGGGGTGCTATTGTTTCTATTTCCCTTTCTTTTGTATCATTGAAATTAACAGGATTCATTTTTGTATGTTACTTTAAAGGCCCAGTATGGCAAAATTGAAATGTTATCAAGATAATTACATTAGAGTAAAATGCATTCATATTTGGCACATATACCAACTAATCAATTTTTTTACAGCTTCTTGTGTTTGGATTTTTTGTCAAATAACCCTTCATCAGTAAACTCAGAAGATATTTCTGTATAACTAGATTGATTCTTTATTTCATCATCTGCTAACACTGTTTGGTGGTAAGGTGTTTACTGTCAAGGTTTTCTGGACAGATCAAATCTGTCTTACCTTGAAGAAAGTTGGTACCAAAAGAGGGTGATATTCTTGATATTAACAGAAAAGGCTAAATTGTCACATGATACACTAGCTGTGAAGTGATTAGTCTAAGTTAGTCAATCAGCATCCAACTTCTATGTCAGTCAAAGCTGACTGTAGAAGTATCCACAGGATTTGTGCCAGTTTTATTTTGTTTAACTCCTTCCACCAATTTGGTTTTAGTGTCATCTTTTCATCATTTGGTTTTGTTTTATTGAGGTTATACCATAACAATCACTGCTTAATAAGTGGAACTAGAAAGTAGTACAAATTTATTATATTTTCTTCTATCTGACTTGGATTTGTCTGTTTTAATATGACAATTTGTTACTGACATTACTATTCATTACTGCTTTGTTTTTACTGTTGTCTTCTGGGTTCGGTTTATCTTCTGTGCACATGTTGTGGCTTTGAATGAGTTATTATATGGCTTCAATATATCTATTGAAATGTGCATATACTTGTCAGAGTTCATATCTGATGTTTTAACGTCAAGTCAGAATCTGCTTATAGAAATTCTAAGAATTTACTCACCCAATCAAACCTGAATCATACTTTGTCAAAGACATCAATGTATTTTGGATAAAGTGTTTAACACGGGTATGATATCCCTTACCAAAGTTATATAAATTCAATTGTGACATAGCTTCAAGTAACTTGCTAATAAATGTGCTATTGAATCAGTTGTCTGTACCTTATTCTAAACTGATACACCAACAATTGAGAAATTAATATAAGGAAACCAGTGACTGCTGTAAAAAGAGAAAAGGCTAATTCATTTAATTTACTGCATATGCCAAGGAAAACAATTGGTATTACTTTCATTTGTGACTTTTTATGGACTACTATGGCTGTCTTGTCTGATGGGCTCTCACAATGAAACCATTATTTTGAGAATGATGATAAGTTGTATTTAATCTGTAGAAACCAATGATTTTGGACAGTTCAAGAATCAATTTGTTTTTGAATTAGCATTTGGCTACCTCTATTAGTGGCAACATAGAGTAAGACTTCAAATCTAGTGCCTCATTTATTTACAATGGCTTTGGCCTCTAATTGTGCTGTAATCTGAGTTAGTGGCTGAAATTTAATTCAATGTATTTAGCAGTCAATACAAGCTAGAAGATACCTGTAAGCACTTAAGTACAGATCTAATTTGTTGCAGAGTAGAGGTAGTGGTCTGACAATATCAATATATACTGTTGAAAATGAGGCAAATAAATTTGGATTGATGGCTTTGAACTGTTGACATACACTCTGCACAAAACCGTTTTATAGTTTGCACAATATTTTGTCAAATGATCAATTTTATATATGATTCTATTTCTGTGTGTGTGTGTGTGTGTGTGCAAATGCAATCCACTTTGAATATATTGTCCAATTTGGTGGAGCCCTTCCCTCTCCAGGTTAGACCACAGCCAATTTCCTCCAATTAAGGTGGTTCAACTTGGTTGCAAATATGTGGTTATTACAGTTACTCTGAGAAACCATTCTGCTGTGGCTGGTGACCTGTGTTAATGAGGTTCTTCATCCATGTTAACATCACTCTACTAGCTGAAATGATTTACCAGGATATGGCAGCTTAGAGCCCTCACATGAGATTTAAAAGATAGATGGCCATCACTGGTCCTCCATCTGAAGATGCAGTATACCAGACATCAAAATACTACCTCTACCCAGAGACCTCCATGCCCACATATATCCCAGTGACTACTCTATGTTAACTGCTAATAAATATAATATTATGTTTCTGCCAAAGTCATTCACCCTAAATGACACAGAATTCAATGATAGGAAACCACATAGTCGCATCAATCTCCATAAACTTTAATGCTGAAGATATGCAATAGTTGTTTTTATAGACATTTCTTTTTTGTAATAAAAAGGTAAATTATTATTCTTGTACTTATCATTTTAAGTTCAATAGTCTGACAGCAATGGAGTAATGAAATTAACAGACAACAAGTAATGTGTGTGGTGTAAATGGAAAGAAAATGTTTGTGCCTGAAAGAAAAAGAAAATTGTACACATGATTTTTGTCTATTTTTTTTTTTTATCTACTGATGCATTCTTGTTGTGGACAAAGTCAGTTATAGAAGGTTGTATTTCTGTGTTCTTGTAGGGCAGAATTGAACATTTTTTGATGTTATTTATTTTTGCAGCTGCTCCAGTTATGGTCCCAATATTTGGTTCACAGCCTTTTCTCACTTTTGTTGCTATGCAGCTCTTCTGTTTAATTTCATTGCACCGGTCACTATAGTGAATATGTGCATATGTTTGTAATTGGACTTTTGCTGTAGCAAAGGTATGATATGTTAGCTTTCTTAATCAGAGGTCACCTCTCTGGTGTGTTTGGATTATTTTGTTGAATAACGCTTTACTAGTTTATGAAAGAAAAAAAACTTCTTTGCTGGATCTTTTTTTATTTTTTATTTTTATTTTTTTATTTTTTTTTGGTCTAACTTGTGGGTTTAAGACATTCCAGTACGGATAAATATATTCTTCATTGTTTTTTGTTTGCTGTGTTCAGTGGTAAGGAGATGTATGTTTACTGTTTGGGTTTTCTGAAGAGATCAAATAAGCATTTCCTCTCAAAGAATGCCAACAGCAAAAAAGAGTGATAGTTCTTGAAGTTGGTGAAGAAAGCCAAACTGTCATGTGATACTCTAGACATACAGTGATTGGTCTGTACTAGCCAATCAAGGCCTCTCGTTCATGTCAGTCTTGGCTGACTGAAGAGGCTCCTATGTGAATCTGTCAGTTCTTTGATTATCTCCCTTCCTATAAAGTTTACATTTTTCTTTTGTTGTCTTTTTATCAATTGTTTTTTTTTTTTATATTATTTGAGTTATGCTATAGAGTAATTTGTACTATCATACACATGTACTAATATCTGGGCTTGTACAAATATATTCTTATACAAACTGTATACATGAGCTATTATGGTACTCTTACTAAAGCAATGAATATTAAAAAAATAAACTTAATGCAGTGGTAAATGATAAAACCAAGTGAACAAGATTACTGCATATTTTTTCTTTTTTGTAGTTTGACACTTCAATAGCAATGATATCATTATCAAGGTTTATATGATTGCTGATTTATCTGATAACCAAAATATTTTTATGTATATTATAATGTATAAATTTAACCTAAGTTTTTAGAATTCATTTTTATATGTTTTTATTTTTCATTTTATTTAATTACTTTCAAGAAATAAAATCTTGTGCATGCAAAGTTTAAAATCTAATCGGAAAAACTTAAAAATTCAAAAATAATAACAATGGTAATAAAAAAGAAAATTTGATTTCCAAATCTAAACACAGGGAGAGGCTCAACTTAGATTGAACTTTTGATAATATGAAATTATCATTGAAATCTTACAATTACCCTTAATTTTTTATGAAAATCTTCAAAATGAACTTTAAACCAATTTTCTGCTAGGGAATCTCTGCAACTATATCTCTGGTTCTAAAGGAATAAAAATAAAGAAACCAAAAATATTGGTTATTGCACAAAAATGTGCAAGTCCCTTATTTTTAGACAAAAAAAATAACCTTATTTACCTAATAAATGTCTTGAAAACAAATTGTTGCATAAAAGGCTCAGGATAATTAGAGAAAATGTAGATTCTCTTTATTTAATCCTTAACTTATTTTTGAAACAGAAAACAAAAAATGGGAGGAAGCATCAAAATAGAAAAGTTTCAAATTTATAATTTTTTTAGTTCTTTTGTCTGCTTTAAGTATAATTTATTCTTATATATATACATATATTTAGTTATAATTTAAACTTTTCTTAGTTTTTTTATTCTTAATATATATAGGAAAACTATTCAAAAAAAAGTATACAAAAGTAACATTTCAAACATTTGACGAAACAATGAAAATCTGTTAACAATATGTGATCATGTTCCTCTATGGGTGTAAAACTTGGACACTCTTGTTTGAAGTAGTAAAGAGGATCAAGGTATTTGAGAACAAATACTTGAGAAGGTTCCTCTACATCTACTGGGAATGCAAAATCCATGACTATGGACGAAGTTTGGTCAAAATCCTGGACTGACAAGAATCTCTTCTCACCACCATTAAGTGTCAGATGTTTGGCTACATCACATGGCATTACAGCCTCTGCAAGACCATCATGCAAGACGAGTGGGGATGGCAACACAAAAGCTGATCAGATAAAATCAAAAGTTGACCGTCATAACAATACCTAAACTCCCGACAGTCACCACCAACAGATCTTCCTGAAAGAAGTTGTCTGTTTCTTTTGTCCTTAATCTTCCCCAACCTCCACAAATGATTGAAAAATTCAACGAACTGATGACGATGACCATTATATAAGAGTTGGGGTGTACAGTTAGAGTAACAGTTGCTTCGAATGAGAAACTGGACAGCTAAGTTCAATTTTGTAGCAGAGTAAGAGACTTACATCAGGTGGCAAAGTGGGCAAGGACATGTCTCACATGTAGGTCCATAATTTAGAATGACAAAAAAAATATGGCTTGCCTCTTGTGAGATCAGACATGACTAAAAGAGGTTCGCAAGAGAATGTCCTAACTATATGATTAGTTGATCGTACTGATTGGTCTGACCAGCTAATCAGAAACAAGCCACAGCGGTATAAATGCAGTGTTGCTTGAGACAAAAGGATGGAAAAGGTTTGACCTCGAAACAAAATGGAAAGTGAATGCTATCAAGAAAAGAAAGAATTTTGCTGCTCCAACAACCTATAAACTATTTTGGTATTGGCACAAGTACAGATTACCTGTGATATAATATAGCCATTTAATAGCGAAGATGATGTGATGGTATGGCTGAAAGTGAAGCTGATGGTGAGACTTCTGATGGTAGATGATGTTGCAAGTCTGCTGTCATTGTACCTGGAGGGGAATGCACATGCCCTCTTCATTGAGATGAAGGAAAAAGACCACCAGGACATGGATTAAATAGAGGTGCAGCTGAAAGAAGCGTTTACTAATGGGGATTTTTACAGAAAGCTGACTCTGGGAAGGTGAACGAAAAGATGTGTATGCAAACAGGATAAGGAAGTTGGTCATATTGGCTAGGTGCAAGGGAGTTTGGCTGGAGAGGCTTGCAAAGCTGACTTTCATCACAGGGTTCACAGATGATATCGCCATTGAACTCCAACAGGCACCAAATATTAGACCCTAACAATGAGAGGCATAATAGCAAGGGTCAGAGTGCTAAGTACTAGGGACCAAAGCCAGGACATAGCAGCAGCTGTGAAAATGGATACAGCATCATCTCAATGAAAGGGGAGTACTGTGGATGACTCAAAAGTGCCACAGATGATTCACAAGAGTGGAGGCCTCATATGTTATATGTGTAGCCATCTCAACTATTTTTTGAGGGAATACCAAAGCCAACATAATCCCAGACATCCCAGACATAAATTGGAAAGCACAAAAAAAATGCATTGCTACCGCTGTAATGAGCTAGGTCACATATCACGAAACTGTTTGGGGAGAAACAGATTCATAGACTGTGTGAAGCGTTCAGCACTCATCAACATAGGATGTTCCTGGGTGATAGTGTGAACTTCTGCCAGGCATCAAAAAAGCATGAGGCGGACATCACAACAATTGAAGGTACATCCAAGGCATGTTGTGGGGTCAGGAAGATCACGATCCACACAGAAAAAGGTGACAGTGTTAAAGTTGATGTTCTGACACTGCATGAAAAGCTTCTTTGCTATGATCTGTTGATTGGAATTGATTCAATACAAACACTTGGCAGTGTTAAGGTCACACCCACTGGGAGTTTTCTAATTTGCAGAATAAGAGTCCTGTACAGCTCTCTTGATTGAGAAACCCGACTCTTACAATACCTTTGACCATAAACAGAGGGCCTGGACTGCACAGTGGAAGCAGGCCATGAATGAAGCACCAGATCAGCTGCACAGTGCAATTCCAGAGTGTTCAATGTCTAATAAAATCAGGGCTGCATATGAAATGGAGGTAGACGTGGATTGCTAATGGTTGGTTAGTACTATATCCAGAGGAGCGGCTTTGACCCCACCCCAAGGGTTTGATTCTATTAATGGCTGTTGTACAGCCCAACAAAAACAAAACTAAACCAACATGTAGGTGCCTTTACTGCAAACACAGACGTGTGTGCCACCAAATTATTGGAGTGGCATCAGCAGGGGTATAATGTAGCCCTGCTTGACCTGAGGAGGGCTTGTCTGCAGATATTTGTTCACAAGTCATTGTTGGCATTTCAAACTATAATTGTCAAAGGAGAAAGATATTGCTTGACATGCTTGGGTTTTGTTCTCAATGTAGCACCACAAAATTATGAAAACCATCATCAAGACAGTGTTGAGATAAGAGGAATCAATGATGAAAGCCACATCAGCCTACATTGACGATATATATGTGAATGAGGACATATCTGCAGATAAGGTCAAGATGAGACTGGAGTTCTTCAGTTTGATCAGCAAGGACCCAAAGCATCTGAAGGATGGAGCTCTAGTCTTGGGCCTTGAAGTTTGGGGGAACACAACACCCTGGTGGAAGCAAGGGTGCACAGTTCCAAAACTCTCAGTTACAATGATGAGATGTACCATATTTTCCATTTGCACTTTTCTGCTTGCAGGTGGCTCCACACAGCAACTGGAGTAATGAAGAGACAGGTGAGTATAGTCACAAAGGGATGGGACAACACCGTGAATGACATTCATTTTAAGCAGATAATGGTTGAAGTGGTGACCAAGGTGTGCCAGGATGACCCTGCCTGAGGTGTTTGGTGGGTGGTTGAAGGAGAATTAAACATATGGGTAGATGCAAGCTCCCTGGCAGAATGTGGCACTGTTGTAGAGGACACATGCTGGCTTTCTCACAAATGGTGCTCAGCATATAAATTTGGTGAAACTTGACACTACGCTGAAAGGTTTTAATCTCATGCTGCAATGGCAAGCTGAGGTAGTGCATCCCTACACAGTCTCTCTGTGTGTTTACTATTGGTTGACTAACACCCTGATGGGCAAAGCCAGAGTAAAGACCAAAGCCACAACTGAAATATTAGTGTGGAGGAGATTGGCGATCTTAAAGAGGCTGATCGAATAATACAACTTAAGGGTCAATCAAAGAAGTAAAGAATTTTGCTGCTCTCACAACCTATAAATTTTTAGTTAGGTTCATTACATTTTTTTTATGCTTAAATATGCTTGAGAAATGTATGAATCCATCCCCCCAACCCCAGCTTTTAGGACTTGTATCTGGAAAAATCATTATTCTTAATTGTTAATAAAATATTCACTAACAAAAAAAACAATTATTCTTACGATTCAAAATGTTTCAACTTTAAGTAACAAAGGGTTGATAAGCCATAAAATACAAATCGATCAATCAATACATAAATCAAAAATGAAAAGGAAGATTTTATAATTGAGCTTATGTTGTAGTCTTGGGTTGTCAGAAAAAAATTTTTTTTTTTTCCATGTTATTTAAATATGCAAAATATTTTATTTAACATTTTATTACTTTTTTGGCTCTATTCTTTCTCTACAATTTTTGCTTATCATTTTATATTATTGACTGATTTGTTAAAATTGTTCATGAATAATAAGGATTAAGATAAATGGAAAAATTAATAAATTTACATAATGTAATATTAAAAAATGCAAATTTTGATTTATCATTTCACTTGACATCAAAAAACTTTCTGTTATCCAAACAAACAATAGTGTTCCAGAGGATGATGGTTCTAAATTGGTATTCAGAATTGTCCTAGCACCTCAAGTTTTTAAGATATTGTCTAAGATAATTCTGTCTACAGATTCAGAATCTGTACTCTAGGACAGAATTATGACCGGGCAATTGATAAAAAGATTTGTTTTTGCCAGTTGTTAAATATTGAATTGTCAGGTATGCAAAAGTTTTCACCTTACTGCTTGAAAAATATTTTTCTGTATGCTATTTTTTTTATGTTATATTGGAAGTGATATGAAGTTGGGTTAAACATTAAAACTTGCTTTACTTAAATTACAGCAGATTTCATAGTAGAAACACACAAACATACCAAAATTAACACAAAATTCCAAGATTAAAGAGTTAGTCTTCAATATAGTTTCTTCCTTTTCAATCAAGAAATTCAACCTTTGAATGAAGACATATTTCTGCCTCCAAAAAGATTTTTGGTTGCTTTTTTAGATATGTACAAATTACCTTTTTCACCTCACCATAATTGGATAACCATTATTTTCTGAGTGTTATTCTTGTCGCACAGCTTCAGAAGTTCTTCAGCGGCAACAACACTTTGTTCCTCCATGACATCTCTCAGCATTCTGAGAACCTATTTTGCAAAGACATCTGAATAGGCAAGAAAATTCATTAAGCCACATACACTACAATGGCTCATCTAAAGGCTTTCAGCATTTTACAATAGTGATTCATCTGGTAATTTTAATGAGAGCATCACCTCATTTGATCTTATTCACAGCAATCACAAAGTAAACGTATTAAACAAATCCTTTGAATAATGCACAATAATGTTCTCGGAGTAATTCACTCAGAAACAATCTCTTCAATGATGCACAACACAAAACGCACTCAGACTTTATATACTAAATATTCATAGTCACATGATCCCTGTAGCAGAATTCATTCAACAGTTACCTTTGTTGCCTGGTGATCCGCGTTCGACCACACATGTCGGTATCAACACTTTCTTCCTACATAACAAGTATATAACAAGTTTACAACAGAAGTAATTATTTTTCTATTATTCTTTTTTGAAGATTTTAGAATCCTGAAGATCATAGCAGATATAAATGATAAATGAGGTCAGTGAAGATTAAAAACCTGTCCTTCATACTGTCTTTTCAACAAACTTGCATTACATCATTCCTCAAACAATTAATAGGAATTTATAGACTTTCAGAATCTTTTTGTTTTTTTCTTGTAACATCATTTTATAGTTGAGTAGTTATTTTTTAACACTTTATTAAAAATGTAACAAAAAAGTACACATGCTTTGATTAAATTTTGACAATATTTTTTAAAGTAATATTTGTTTATCTTGAGTGACTGCAGTTAAAAAGTTTGTCTATTTTTGTAAACATGCAGTACTTGGATCAGAAGATTTCCTGATATACTCCAAAATAGAAATGAACATCAATTAAAACTGTCATCTTCTTAATGCAAAAGCAATTTTTTCTCTTAGAGAAAGATCTTCATTGTTCCTCCTTGTCAGTCACATAAAGCAAGAGCTACTTAATTAGTCACCATATCTTAGTTCTTACCAAAGCAAATTTTATGAAAAGTTCAAGTTTCTCTGAAAGTCAATACTATGACTCACTACTAGTCTTGTCACTTTTTTTTTTTAATGCTGTTGCTTTTAGCTCGTTTATTTAAAAATTTTATTCAAGAAGGAATTTTTACAAGATATCAGTAATGTCCTTTTATGTTAAAATAATAATGGTCACGTTTGGTAGATGAAAAACCTGACTACGTTCATTAGTCAACTTGAAAATTAGATAAGTGGAATTTGAGGTGTTCTCTAATTAAAAAGAAAATTTTGAATGCAAATAATATTAGAATTTTACAAATATTAAATCAGCTTTTTCAATTACAGAAACGTTTGTTACTTATATTTATTACTCAAGACTGAAATAATGAGTTTTTTAGCATTATGAATCTTGCAAGTCACAATAAATTAGGGAAGTGGTGATGTGTGCAGAAAAAGTAATGGAAATTATTTTTTCTTTTATTAAACCACTGATATTAAATGTTCAAATTTAAAACTCAATTAAAATGTTACTTGGACATATTTAGGTAGTTTGAATGTTGGCACCAAATTCAAACTCACTACACTAATATTCAACCATATTTTACTTCCCGTTACTTTTATGTTAGGTACTGTAAATTTTTTATTAATGTGATACAAAGTTACAGCATTGGAGCACCATTGAACGAATTAATCTACTGATCAGCTTTGAGCCATCAATACTCGAGGAAGGCTTCCTGTCTTCTCTGCTTGGGTAGATGTTATAAAACATTTTAAAATGAAGAAATAAGTAAAAATAACCCACATTTTTGTTTGTTTATATTCATGTTGCTAATTCTGTGCCTTCAGTTCAGTTGTTTTTAGTTTGTTTACAATGGATTCCACTCTCTCTCTCCCCTTGAATGCAGCTGTACGTCAAGTTGGTTTAAGCCAATTAATTTAAATTACTGCTATTATTACTAATTTAACTTTGTTTACTTTATTAAACTTTATATTGTACAGTTTGTGGTAGAAATATCTTCTACATAATATCTTACCATTATGTGGGAGGTATTTGTGTCGCACACTGTAGTTTACATTCTCTGGTTATCCTGCTTTGTGTTGTTAGTAGTAGTAGTATTAGTTCCTGTGAAAATATGTTCTTTATTAAACATTAAACAATATTGGAAGTTGAAGAAATTTCACTTTATGGCTACATCTTTTTACAGTTGTTACTACTACTACTACTGAATATGTTTTTTTTTTCACTTGTTTTTTTCTAAATTTTCTGATAGACAAGGTTTTTTTTTAAGTTACTACAATTTCTTGAAAATAAAACATTTTATTTATTCAGAAAAATAAAGACATAACATCTGACACCTGAGCTTAGCTAAGTATAGCACTAAGCCACAAGTGTAGGACCCCTAGTGAGAACTGAAAATCTCTATTAATGAGCCATGAAATGAGTATTAAAAACCACTGCTTAAAGGCAAGACACCTATGGAGAGAAACAAGAAAAATAAAATATCAAGAAAAAATTTGTGGTAAGCATTTTATTATCATCATCTGAAAATTAATAATGTCAAAAAATGTCTAGATTATTATTTCACTTTATATCTTGTAAGTGGTTTCTATGTTCTGCAACAAAACACTGCTTCCGTCTTTACTATTATGGGCTGAAAAATAAGTAAGTATGCTCAGTTTTAGGGTCTCATACCCTGGGTAGATCTTCTTTCACTGCACTAAGAGTAAGGTCAATCCTTGATGCATAAAGTGTTCCAATCACAGAAGTGCACCAATTCTAACCTTCACAGTTAAGACCTCCACCTTCCATGCCATGCAGGTTGGAGTGAAGGCCTTCCTTGTTTCCCACATATTTCAGTGGTGAGATGTAAGTTACACTTCAGTAGCTTCTCCCCATAAATTGTTACTTTGTAGAACCAACTCCCAAGAGGATGCCCCCCCACCGATCACTAAAATCTTAACCTGTTCAAGTTGAGGGTTAATCATTATCTTCCCCTCATATATCCTTGATTAACTGTGCCTCTTACTCTGTAATCTTTCATCTCTGTCAGAATTTTTGAGATGAGGAATTATCGTTATTATATGATTTGCTATTTGGATCAGCATACTCATCTTGGTTGTTATACTCACAATGTTTCTGCAATTGTACTTGCTAGACCTCTTCAGGTATCTTTTTATTCAGTAACAGTCTTTCAAGCTAAACCCTTTATTCAATTCAGTGAAGGGGTGCAGAGATTGTTTTCATTTCATTTTCTATACTTATAAGATATTTTGTTTCAGTTAATACTCATCTGTCTTATTCCCTTATTGTCACTTGTTGAAAATAGATGCCTGAAGATGACCAGAAAATATATATTGGCTAAACATTGTGAGTATAACAATCAAGATGAACATGCTGAGCTGAATAATAAAACATATAATAAATCAAGTTTAGTAAATATCACAAGCTAGTTTTGCAGATCAATTAATACAATCCTCCTGTGTTGTCACATGTTTATGAATCTTTATGAAGTTCAGCTAATCTTAGGAAATACCTTCCAAATGCAATTTATAAAATGTTTACTTTGATATTTCAATTAGACTTTTGTTTTTATTTTTGTACCACCAACACCCGGGTAGAATTTAATCTCTCTCTGTTTTTCTTTTAATCTCTTCTTATATTGATAGTTTCTCTGGCTTTTCATTGCTAATAAAAAGATTTCTTGATGCATCATTACTCCAAACCTTGTGCCATACTAAGTAAATAATTACAAGAATATTCATATTTACAATTGCAACCATTTACAGGAGGGTTCAGCTCTTATTTAAAAAAACAAATTACAGAGAGATAAACCTTTATAATTTTCCACCATTTTGCAGTGGTGATTTTTACAGCCTGCCATGATTTTCATTTCCACAAGCCATTGATAGTAAGTTTAAGTTTCATGCAGGACTCAACAGATATAGCATTGAGTCAAAGCAAATTTAATAAATATTAATATATGGAAACAATTAGTTATTATTTATTAAGTTTATCTTAGTTTGGCACAAGGTCACAATTATGATGCACCTAGTAAGGACCAAACTCAATATTAAATAGTAGTGAGGATCAACCCCTTGCCAAGGCATCCATTGGAACAAAGAAAGTTAGAAGACTCATTTTAAATCCTTCTTGCTTTACAAATTTAATTTTATGACAGATTAAGCTACATTCAATAAATCTCTGTACATACAAGTCGTAATGATATCTTTTAAAGGATCTTTCTAATGTTTTTTACAGTTTTATACACAGTACTCTACAGTCCCAAGCTTAGTAAATATCTATAAAAGCACTTAATGCAGTGATTACTGATTGTAAGTTAGTGATAATGATTTTAACTTTACTGTTGACTCTAAAGATAGATTTAGTCAAAGTAAATCACATTTTATCCAGTATCTGATTTCTGTTTAAATTCCTCCTACTTAACAATCATGTCTACTTGTAGACAATGGACAAGTATCATCTCATAAGCTATGCTTAGTAAGTTGCATAGGTATACGCTGTATTTTAAGCAGTCACTAACTAAATTGGAACTGACACCTTCTAAAATTGATATCCTTTAATAAGTATTTTGAGATAGTTTTTTTAATTTTAGTTTTATAACCATTTTATAAATTTTTGTTTCATAATAATGATGCCTTGTTTTCAGTAATTAAAATCAAACTGCCATTTTATAAGAAATTATTGAATTTTTCATAACTGCATTTTGATAAATTTAATGTTCTCTATGATTATAAAATAACTGTAAATCTGGAGTATAACATATCTTTATGAAAAACATTTTGAGATTTGTTGATTTTTATCATTTCTATACCACAATTTTTATGCAATTCTAAAATTTTATGCAGTCTTAAAAATTCAAAGGAGTTTTCAAATGTTAGTATATTTAATGAACAAAACATTTTAAATAATTTTGTTTTTCTCTTTATTATCAAAATCTAAAATGGCTATAGAATAAAAAGTGTGTTTATATTTGTCTCTTCTTTATCAAATTTTGTATTTATTTTATTAAAATATTCATTGAATAAAAAACTTTTGCCCCTAATAATAACATTAGTCATTAACGTATAAGGATGTTACCTGTTTATCTTTCCTCTTGTTGTTATTCTGATTATTGTAACCCTGATTTTTTAGTAAATATAATTGTAAATAAAAAAAATTAACTGCATATTAAAAACAATGTCAGATATTAGTTTTACTCTGTTTTTCAAACTGTGCCAACATATTTTGATCAATTTAAAATTTTTGATTAAAATAAATATAAAAATTTTACCAAAAATAAATAATGCATGTACTTATTACTGAGGCCTTGTGCCACACTTGACATTGTTCAAGTAAAGCAATGCTTCCAACCTGCACTCTTGATACCACTTCTACTACAACTTCTGTCTTGTTATCTGTTGAATACTTCAAGTTTTCATTGATTGATTTTTCAACTCTGATCAGCTGTTGTTGGGGCATCGGCAACAACATGTACTGTGTTAGGAAGTGGGTTCAATGAGAGTAGTAGTAGTCATTTGGAATGTTGAGGGAAAGAGGAAAAGAAAAATAGAGCTCAGCTGATGAAGAGAAATTGAAAAGAAAATGGGTAATAAAAAGTCACTATTTTACTGGCATATATATTTTTAGACATGAATTAAAAAATCACTTCAGTTATGAATTAAACCAACTCATCAGACTATTTTATTATTTATTTAGAAAAGATAGAATTATCATTGGAAGCAGAAAGAAGTTTAAAATAAAATCTGTATTTTAAATATGATTCATTAATTTAACACCTAGTTTTAAATATCTTTATTCATAGCTCACAATGATTTCAATCCAAGATTTGCTTGATATATGGAGAAAAAGACTAAAATACAATGTGAAAAATATGTTATATCTTTTAGTGGAAAAAACTTTCTAAAATTCAATTCATGACATCCACCAAAACAATTTAAGGATAGACTTCTTCAATATAAAGAGAAATAGAAAGAAAAAATAACCTTTTTTTTATCTAAATGTATATTTTAAATATTTAATATTTATGTTCTTATCAGTTAATGATAGTTTAAATTTAACCTAGAAGAGTTACATAAAATTTCATAAAATAAAGTTCTTACTGATGTACTTCTGTTTTAAGCTTAAGATAAACAACAAAAATTATATTTTTTTGTTTTACATTTATTTAAGTTTTTACACCTCATTTTTAGTTTTGTCAGATGATTGAAAATCTTTTGATGTTCCATATTTCACATTTTCTTTTAGTAATTTTTATGATTTTTATGGTAAATGATATGCAAAGTTTTTAACACAAAACCAACATGTTTCTAAATATTGCAATAACTGAAGAGAGGAAAAACTTATTTGAAAATAGTTTGATATTAAATGTTTTATATTCATCTTTGAGATAAATAATAAACAGTCATACAAATATATTTAAATTTGCCTGTTAATAGCTACAACAAATTTATTCTCTTTCATTTATTTTAATAAACAAATTCTTCTACTCCTAAGTCAGTCAGTTAGTCAGTTAAGTGCCATACGTGATACACGCTTGGGCGATCATGTCTGGAAAGTGACATGACTGACTGGGCAGAAGATTATCCCGCAGTAGGTTGCCATTGCTTTCTGCAGTAGACTGGTTGCCGACCAAGGCTATAGAACCCAATCTGTCCTGTTATTTAACCTATAACTGGAAGGAATAGATGGATTAATACCTTTCCCAAGGGCATTTGCACGTAAGTGAATGCAATGAATTCGGCTGGAATTCGAACTCGGCCTGCCAATTTCTCGTTCCGAGCCGATATCCAATGCTCCACAATGCACATACTCCTAAGTAGTTCACCTTATTTAATAATTTTATCTTTATTCTTTCATATACTATGTAAAAATGAAAAAAGATAAAATCACTTCAAATGACTAAGTTCCTATAGTTAAATTCAATTCAGATGAATACAAAGATGTTGCTATAAATGGAAGAGAACAAAATCAATTTCATTTTATATCAAAGCAGTAATTTCACTTCGCTTACACCTCAGTTAAAGAAATTTCTCAAATTAAGTTGAAGTATTGTTTTATCAACAAATTTTACATGCCAAACAAACTTAGATTTTATTTAGAATTTTAATAAGTATACATTTCAAATCCTGCTACTTTCATCTACCACAATTATACAGGTGAGTAATTTGTGTACATGTGTAGATAAATGAAATTGAATCAAATTTTCCTTACAAAATATTTTATCAGTTTCTCAAATATACAATCTACATTTTTAATTCTTTTTTAAATGAATGTAAACTATTCATGAAATTTTCACTTTATTGCTAAATATTTTTCCTGGGATTATAAATCTGCAAAGAAAAATAGACAAAATATGTGTGTGTGTGTGTGTGTATTTCTGTTTTATAGTTTAATTGTGAGATCAACAAATATTTTGTCAACATTACCTGCTACCTTTCTTGAACAATTAATAAGGGTGTTCTATGATTTTTGTTTCTAGCTATCTATCATTAGTTAGCTTTTGGTCATAATTAAATTAGACCAGTACTCAGTTGTATTAAAAAGTGTTTAATATTGTTGAACTTTTGAATATTTTTCATTTGGAAATGAGTTATTTCCGCAACCTAGGTTTCAATCTTTCGGTATCTTCAGGCAATTTATAATAACTGATTTTTTCAATGTTATTTAAATGCACAAATGGAGATTTTTATGAACCTGTGACTGTTAGGGAGGAGTTACTTAAGGATCTTAAAACACTTTCATCCAGGCAACATAATGACAATTGAGGAAAAGTTTGCCATTATGTTGTTTCCAGAACAAAAAAATTTACTGAATGAAAGATCCGAAGTAATGTCCAGATATAATCACACTTATAAATACATATTAGGATCATACAAACCTGAATTAACTGTTTTAAGATCCTTAAGTAACTCCTGCCTAATTTTGAAAATTTTCTGTTGTTTAAAAATTTTAGTCTTGCATCTGTAAAAATTCCTGTTTGTACGTTTGAAAAACATTGAAAAATCAGTTATAAATCACCTGAAGATATAAAAAGGTTCAAATGTAGGTTTCAGAAATAACTCATTTCCAAATTATAAAATTTTAATGTTTTTGTTTATAATTTACTTATTTCTATCAGTCAGTTAAGTGCCATACGTGATACACGCTTGGGCGATCATGTCTCGAAAAAGACATGACTGACTGTGCAGAAGATTATCCCGCAGTAGGTTGCCATTGCTTTCTGCGGTCTTATTTCTATACTTGTTTTTAATATAACTTAACAGAATGTTATGCTCAAAATCATTTAATTTACATTTAACAAGCATATTTTGTTTATGTACCTTTTAAATAATGAATTTATTAAAATACCGAAAAATGATCTATAAAAACTGTTTAAAAATATTGGTTTAAACAATGCAATATATAATGTAAGTTAATACTACTACAATATAAAAAATGGAATATTTCACTTATTTTGTTTTTAATTTAATGACAAATTTGCATAATGTACAATTTTTTATTTTTTTAAATACAGTTAATATTTTGTTCTAATGGATAAAAGATTGGAAATTTGTTTTTGTAAAGAAAAAGAGCCTATTGTACTTCATGGAAAAATGTTTGTCATCTGAAAACAAAATTCATTAAATATTAGCCCAGAATAATTATGTATATGTATGTATACACACACATATATACATATATGTGGTTGAATCAACTACATATATGCACGCCATTTTGTTCCACTGCTCTTTTTTTCATGAAGGCAGTTTCATGATTTCATCCTCCAAGAACTTGACATCTTTCTGGATAATGCACTGCTCTAATTCATTTTTACAGGCTTCCAAAAACTTGAACTTTCTCTCATTAAGAGAATTTTGTAGGGATCAAAATATGTGGTATTATGATGGTGCAAGTTCAGGTGAATATGTTAGTTGCAGTAGAACATCCCAAACAAGCTCTACTAATTTCTGCCAGATCTGCAAAGAGACATGAGATCTCGTGCTGTCCTGACAGAAGATGACATCATTCTGATTCTGAATGCTTTTTATTGATTAATGTCTTTAACTGATTCAACATCTGATTTTGCAGAAGTTTATATTGCACAATACCCTTCCAAATCCTGCTATATAGACAACATCACATTCAGATGCAGACTGGCTTTGGGGTTGGTTAATAGTGGCTCATTTAATTTGCCCAATTTAATTTCACTCCACAATTGTAAAAAATTCATTTTACATCACCATTTTTATTGCTTTTGAATAAAGAATCATATGGAAATGCAGTCCATTATTTTTTTTTTCTGTAAAATCATGAACACAAGATTCATGTATACAAATGTTTTCAAATGTTCTGCAAGGCTCACTTTAGATATATGGAGTATTTCTGTGATGTCACATGTCATCTGACCTAAATTATTAGTGTTTCAATTTGGTCATCATCAATGACTGCAGTCCTACCAGAACATTCTCAGTCTATCAAACCAAAATTTATACTTTTGACCCTCATGAAACACTTACCAACATTCTTGGCTATAACAACATCTATTTTGCTGTTTGTACAGCATTTTTTGCCTTTCCTGAAATAAAAGAGCATCAAATGATGAAAATATGTTTCATTTTCCTCCATTTTCATTTTAACATAAAAATATTTCAAATTCACAATTCCATACAAATTGTATAGAAAAATTCATTAAAATGTCACATTTCAAAATATATATATCTACATTAAATTCAGCATTTCATACTCTTGGCTTAGGCAATTTGGGACTCATGTCAGAGTATACAACACCTACATAAAAACTAAGAGCAGACTTCTTGTAACAAAACTGACAACCCCATCCAACAAAATAGCTCACTTTTACTCACATAAACCTTGAATGTTTCCTCAGCATATTATCCATATTAAAAAAGTAAAGAATAATAAACGATATCTTGAACTTCTCAACTTCATGAAGTAAGTTTGCAATCAGAAATGCCTCCCAAAAAAGGTAGGTATATCACACATTAATGGTGTATGGAAATAACAAAAAAAAGTTAATCTTCAAGACCCACGTATATAGAAGAATTTCATCTGGATCTAGTATGGTGAAAGTAATAATGAACAATTTATTAACTACTCTCATTTTATAAAAGCCAACTCTTCAGAATCCAATTTAATTTTTGTTCTGGTAAGAAGTGCAATTATGGCATATATACCATCAAATGTCCTAATATTTGTCGATACTTCCTCATCTTTATTGCCATGTTTACAACATTTCGCCCATTGTACGCTCTGCCCTTCTTTAGGGTCTAGGAATTTTTAATCAAACCCTTTATTTTGATCATTGGGTATATAGTTCTCATTCCATGTGTGATGTTACTTCCGGATGCTATGTAATTATAGTTAGCACCTGAAGAAGGCTGGAGCATACAACAGCCAAAACATCATAAACATGGCAATAAAGATGAGGACAACAGTCTGAACAGTGAAAATAATGTAAATGTTTTAATTTACAAATGTCTTCACTTATATAAAGAGCACAGAAATGACTCATCAAAACCTTCCTTGAGATGCCAAATTAGATGTATAGCATTTTAAGAGTTGAAATATTGTAGTTTAAACTGGACACAAATACACACAGACTAATTATCTTTTATTATAGAATAAAAACAACAAAATTATTTGTTGTACAAAATAAATGTTTTTTTTTTCATCATTAGGCTATGGAATTACTGATGAACTTACCCACAGAGAGTTTGGAATGTATAAACTAAGTTCTTTATTTATAAGCGTAATTGATTTATGAAGAAAATTACTAAAAACATTTTTATAGCAATTTTTACATTAGAATAAAGTAGCAATTACACTCTTTGACTTTAATCACTTATAACAGAAATAATATTTTAGATATTCTGTCTTGTTTTTGGTGATGCAAAGTAAACTACATTAATTCTTGATTTTTATAATTTTTTCTTTGAATCTTTTGTGTCTTTAAGAGTTAATCACTTCACTAAATAGGTATGCATAATAAACAATTTTTTCTTCAAAATTCAAATTTAATGTAATCATTTTGTTTATAATCTATATATCCTGACCCTGGTTTAGATAAATGCATTTTGTAAGTTAGAAAATGTTCAAATATGTTTGATACACATATGGTTTTTAATAATTTTTTTCTTTTTTCATTTTCAAAAAGAAGTTGAGAATTAATTAACCAGTGCCATTGTCAATTTAAACACTAATGGTAAGAATAATGAGTTTAATAAACATATCTGATGATACATTTGATTTCTCCAGGAATAACGTTCTATCATATTTTCTTTTGTTTGACTTTAACATATTTACAATAAAGTTATTTGACATATCCTGAGGTTAAGAAAGTACTAAGGCCAACTAAAACACTTTAAATTTATTTCTATTAACTGCCAAACAAGATGTGAATATCTTAAGGGCTCTAATCTAATAATCCAAAAATACGAGTACCAATCACCTTTGCTGTCATAGGCAAAAAAAAAATTCTTTTAAAGTATTTTCATATTGTACAGAGAAGTCTTATAGTCAAATTCTTTCTCTCTTTCTTTCTTGTTTGGTGGGGAGAGGAAGGGAAAAGTGTCAAGTAAATATTCAGCTTTAATTGTAGGTCTGATAAAATCATTATTACAAAATCTAACATAGATTGAAAGGTTAGTTCTTTAAAAATGAATTAAACTAAATACAGTGAGCACTGATGAAAAAAATGAATTCAAAATGTATAAACAAAAATTGTACTGGTTTCTTTATTTATTCAGTTCTAAATTACTTTATTAAAAAGAGTCCATCTTTAGAAATAAAATGGACTAATGGTTGTTTTTATCTTTCAATTATATTGAAATTCTGCTAATCTGGATGTAAATATTTCATAGGTTTTACAAAACAACTTTTACCATTTAATGGCAATTTTAAGTAAAATTAAATCAAACTTTATCATCAATATATCAGTAGGTAAAGCGAATTCATTATATTTTTCTAATGAAGCTTCATTTAAAGTTAAAAAATCGTTTTAAAGATTTTTTTTAACTAACATATTAACAAGTGTAGTAAAAGAAACATGTATAGTAGTTAGTTGCAAGCAATTGAGAGTAGAATAATCTCAATGTTTACTGAAAAATCTAAAAATGACTATTTGTAAAGAGATTTTTTACAGCTATTTTTTTAATTTTGCAATTTGAATATTAATTATTTTATAAGATGAATTCTAACAAGTATATCTGTGAAGCTATTTTGTCTGAATAAATTAAAACATTACAACATTTAAACATTTCACTTGTTTCAGTTTAAACAAATTATTGGCACATCTGTCTTTCCTCCTGGTTAACTATATCTCTACTAGTTTTTCACAATTGTTGAATAAGGATTTGTACATTATAAGATTGAGAAATAATGCAAAGATCATCATTGTGGTTATTATTTTTTTAATTAATATCTGAAGGAATTTACTGTTTTCCATAATCTCAAAAAGAATAAGTATTACCAAACTTTTTCATAAGTAAAAGTCAAAATTATGATACAACTAAAAGAAAAGAAAATTTCCATAAGTTAGATAATATACACCTAAATGTAGTAATTCAGTGATTTCTAAAGTAATAAGGCTGGTCTGAAGATTTAGAATTTGGAATTACCACATGTTAATTGTTCTATGGATATCATACTGTGTTAGAAGCTAATTTATATAAACAAATGGGATTTATCACCAAAATTTATTTCATGTTTGACAACTTGATGACAGATCTAATGTTCTAGGGAGACTTTCTCTGTAATCAAAAAAATTGATGATTTAAATTTTCCAATGAGTCCTGTTTTCTTGGTGTAGGATAGTCATGTTATCCTATACCAAGAGAATAACAAAAGCAAACTACAGATCCTCAAGACAATATTCATTAAAAAAACTTAAGCTGTCAATTAATAGAATCAGCTATGAATACTGTTTGTAGCTTTCGCTGTTCTGTCATCCTTTCAGCCACTCCAACCATATATTTCCATTAGCAAAGATCATACCCCAAACCATAACTCCTCCTCCTCCCATCTGTCGTTTGTTCAGTACAGCAGGCTCATCCCTTCTCGACCAAGTACACCATCCATCGGGCCCATCAAACTTGAAACGCTTCTCATCAGTAAATATAACCTTCTTAAAGTCAACATGCTTTGTTAACCACCTTTTAGCACATTCCAGTCTTGCTCATTTGTGTTTCTTTGGTAGTGTAATTTTTTTCTTAGTCTTTGCATACTTCAAACCAATCCTATGCAGCGTTCTTTGTACTGTTCAGACATTTACATCCAATTCACATTTCTCCTTCACTTTTCTTGCTGTAACTTTTTCTCCAGATGTCAAAAGCCGTGTCACAGTCCTCTTCATTCTCCTTTCAGTCCTCTTGCCAATTGATCTTTTCCATCCTCTCTTCTTTTTCCGCTCGGAGTTTGTCTTCAGCATGTATTCGACCGTTGATTTCGACAGCTTCAAATCCATGGTGATCCTTCTGATGCTGAGGCCATCATCCCGCTTCTTCCGTGCCAAACAAATGACTTCTTTTGAATGCATTTTACCTCATTAAACTTAATTGTTTTGCCAGTAAAATAGAACAGATAATTGATTCTAATGATGACAGCTAAGTGTACAAGCAGAAAATTTGCATACAGCAACATATACATGAACTTAGCTCTTAATAAAATAGGATTTTTTTGTCATGTCCGAAAAATAGTGTCGTGCAAGTTTTCGCAAAAATCACAAAAAACTAAAATTATCAAAGCCAAACTAAAAAAAATGATTACACTAGTAGTGGATTTTCACTCCTCAACTATGTACTTACAATCTCAAAAGTTTTTGGCACTAGTAACCACCTTGAAGTACTTTTTTCAAAGTGTCCAAAAAATATTGTCGGGCCCCTGTAGGACTAGTGCAGTAAATTATGGGAAGGGTGTATTGAAATTGAGGGAAACACTTAAGTAATAGCTACCCCAGTTGCTACTGGAGTAAAAGGTAGAAAAAGAGAATGAATAAGACAAGAGGTAACAAAATGACACTGCCTCAGAAAACACAGCTACTTTAGGAATAAAGTGCTCATGAGACTGTCTTCACAAGTCACTAAGTCTTGTGCACTGACTGATGATTTTCCCATCACTTTTACTGATAGGAGACACTGGCAGAAACCCAGATCTAGACAAGTTGCAGAGAGGCCAATATCAGGCCGTCCCACTGCTAACAGGGAAAACCTGGATGTAACTGGTTTTATCAGACATGTCTACATGCGATCTGGGGCTTCTTTTATATCTGTATTGATGCCTGTTTGTCACACACTCTTTTGATCTCCTGATCACAGTTACAACAGCTTGGAGAAGGTCTCTTCTATCAAGGGCTTCTTTAAAGTGGGGCTGGTTCATGTTCCTCCAACTCATCCCCATGTGATTCTTCTTCAATGGATTCATCTAGCCTATCCACTAACACAAGGATTTCCTCCTTACTTTTGAATAGATCATCTTCATTATTTGTTGAAGATCTTGAACTCAGGAAAGGACGAAGGTCCTCGATATGGCACAGCATCCACCAAAACTGATTGTGAACTAACAAGTCTAGTAATTCATCTCTTTCCAAAAGTTGTTGTACACTGGTTGTATAAGGTCTTCACCCACACAAAACCTCCCACCTTGTATACTTTGTGACACACTGCAAACATCATTATAGACACTGAATCCATCCCTTGTATCTGTAGATTTGATTTTCAGGTGCAGTCAATGATAAGGTGCCATCACTGGGGGTTAAACTGTACCCAACACTACACTCATCTTGGCCGCAATCCTCCTGATGCTTCTATGACACTGGTCTGTTATTCCTTTCCTGCTGGAACATGCACACATCAAAATCAGAAATGCATATCTCATCCTTTGGCAAGGGCCCAGAACTTCCTGCTGCAGAACGTAGTGTCATTGTCTTTGAGTAGTTTACATGGTAGTCCCCTTTTACAGAACACAGTAATGGCTGCTACACAGAAAAAAACATGATGAACCACAATATGTTAGTGTTGGGTAATGACTGCCATGGCAGTGTGTAATGTCCATGTCAAACCATTGTCAAGTACTGTTCACTACCTGTCTGCCCTTTTGCCAATGGACTATTGTTGTGCACTTCACACAGGTCCCAATGGCTAATTTTACCATGGTCTTTGACATGAAAGGACAAACTTTCTTTACAAAAGATGTGGTATGCCACATTCCTGAATACTCACTGCATCAATGTACTTCCATTATCTGACTGGGACTCATGTCCAAGGAAACAACAGACAACTGTTGCAGATGTTCAGCCCCATTTTTTGCTGTATCAAACCACCTTTAGGATATGTGGGTCATCTTGTTTGCCAAGTTCTGGTCTGACACAACCAGTACTATGTCAACAGACAACTTCTATTCTTGGACCAGTTCCTTCATTATGCTCAACATTCATCACACCAGAATCTTAGTTGCTGCTTTGGTACATGCCTTAGCTTTACTCATGAGGATGTCAGATAGCCAGTGGTAAAGACGCAAGTAATTGCTTTTAAAACTCTTTGCCTGCCACTGTAAGGCCAAATTGAGGCCTTTGATTGCATCATCCATTTAGTTCAGCCAAGTTGATAGGCTGGGCATCATTTGTTGGTCAAAGCCAGCATGCATCCAGCATGCATCCAGCATCATTCCATCTTTTTCTACTACCAATCCTGTTGCTAAGGAGATTGCTGTTAACATGGTCATCCCATCTCTTTGTGACTGCATTTGCCTGCTGCTTGATGAACCTGGTTGCCACACCCAACTATCCACCCACAGGGAGATGTTCCACCAGCTTCCCGCACAGTGAGAAGACATTCCAGTGATTCATGACATCAGTGATATCTGGGATTGCATTTCCCCATGTCTATTGCAGAGTGTTACACTCTTCCCAGGCTTACAACCTGAGCGCACAAGCCCCATCTTTCAAACATTCTAAGTTTTTGCACATAGTTGGCCATTTTTGCTCTGCCATATTCTACGGATATGATGTTCTCATTGACAAATATATTGTCAATATACACCAATGTCACTCTCCCAACTGACTCCTCCTATGACCGCATAATAAACTTCATGATTAGAGGTGCCATGTTTAGCCCAAATCTCAACTGTGTTAGGCAAAAGTGCTTCCTCTTGATCATCATGGTTTGATATGGCCACAGCAGCACATGGACGTGTACTTGAGGACATGCTTTTCAGAAATCAAGTATGGACACATTTGCCTCTTGCTGATGCCACTCTGACAGTTTCACTCAACAAATGTCTGTGTTTGCAGTGAACACATTAATGTATTCATTGAGCTTGCATTAGTCCATCACTGGGTGTATCTTTCTTTTGTTGTGCAGCACTAAGCCCTTAGCTATCCCCAGTCAGTTTTTAGGGTATATGTAACTGATCCAACACCACACCTGCTGTCCACTTTCACAAGAACTTCAATCTTGGGTGAGTTGCCACTTTTTGTGCAGATATTAATGGTCCTGACACCACAGCATGCCTGCATTCTGGCACCAATTGTCTCCACATCTACATTCTTTCTGATCCATGACTCACATTGCTCTGCACTGACAATTGACTGAGAGTGGCCAGAGTTTATGAAAGCTGAACAACATTCCTTATTGACTAATAAGCTGACTACAAGCAGTGGCACATTTACATCTGGTAGGGGAATAAAACTGGCACTGATGTTTGTTCTCTGAGCATTTCCATGCTAAATAGCCAAGTTTGTCACAGTGTTAGCAATTTACTGTTTTGTCTCCTTGCCAGTTTTCACTTTGCCCAGCTTCTCAACTTGAACAATATCTAGCCAAATGATTAGCACCACAAAATCTGTGGCAGATGATATCCCTCTACAGATCATTGGTTGAAGTTGTTCAGGCCTTGCTGCTGCTACCATAAAATTTTAAAGCTGGTTGATATTCAGTGCATCCATTCAAGAAGTACAAAGCAGCCTCCTGAAATCCTCAGGCAAACCTTGCTACAAATTCATATGCAATTCCATGGTCAGATACTCCACCATACAAGGTTGACAGCATGCAATGGTCTGCCAAGTAGACATCCATAGATTCATTTGAATTCAAGCATCTAGCTACAGATTTGCATGTTACGAATAGATCTGTGGTAAAGGCAACATACGTGATATATAATTGTTATGGGGAAACACACCTATTCCTCAGATAATGAACTCTCCCTCTTATATTAATAAGAGTTAACAGGAAGTTCTTGGGAAGTTCATAGGAGTTCTTTTTTTGACTTGCGTGTTCATTTCAGACTTACCTGACCTTGGTTTGGCGAGTGTTGAACTTTTTGTTGGAAAAAAAAAATCCCTTATTTGGATGTTATTTTTTTAAAAAAAACAATCTTTTTGAATAGATAAGTTTATTTTTATTTATTTATTTTCATTTATTTACTTTGTTCTTTTCTGTTTTATTTTCATAGCTTTTTGTTTTTAGTTTCGTATTTTTGGCGGGCATATTTGTTTTTGTTTAGGTCGACTGTTTTTGAATTTATTCTTTTTCGTTTTACCTTTGTTTTCAATATCTGTTAGGCCTTAAGTGCCAGTTTTTATTTTGTATAAAAAAAAACTCTTTTTAACAGCATTTCCTTTATTTTTTGTTGACCAAGAACTGATAAATTAGTTGATTTTTTTTTCCTCGTTAACTTTTCTTTTTCAGCCCCTCCTCAGTTTTCTGTTGCGGAAGTAGACGTTAGGAGACTTTTCGCTTTTTTGTTTGTTTTCTATGTGCATTTGATTGAATTGTAAATTTGTAAAGTTTATTCATTGTCCAAATTCATTTTTTTTAATTCATTTTATTTTGTAAAAGTCTAGTTAATCCGTTTTAAGTTAACTTTAGCCCCTCCTCCTATTTCTTTTTTTTTCGGGAGTAGCCGTTAAGGCAACTCTTTGTTTTGCTGTTTGTTTTATTTTTTTAATTCCTTGTGTAATCGTAACTTGTAAAGTTTATTGTACAAATTTGTTTTTCTTTCATTTAACTTTTGTTTTATTAAACCTCTCAAGAGGTTAACTGTTTCTTGCCTTTTAAGGCAATTTTTATTAAAAGTTTATTTGTGGCCGTTAAAGGCTAGTTTTTAATTTACCAGTTGTTTGTAATTTAAATTTTTGTTTACCGTCATTGGCTGATTTGTTCGTATTTCCTTAAATCCTTCGGGGTTTATTTTTTGTGTTAAAACCGTTATCTTGTCCTTGCTGTTAAAAGTTTACATTGTGTTTTTTTTCCCCATTTTACTCCCACTTTCTCCCACCCCTCCCATACTTTTAATTAGATTGGGAAAAAAAACAAAATTACTGAGCTGATTCTAAAATTTCAAAATGGCCGACAGTAGTCGGTCCATAAAGAAAAAATTGTCATTTGACCTCCACTGGAAGAAACCTCCAGATAAAAATGAGGAGACGTTCCCTCCTCTTCCTACTAAAGAGAAGGAAGTTAATGATGCGACCCAATCAAAGATGGCCGAAAATGGTCATATGAACGACAAAGGAAAAGAGAATGACAAAATGAAGGAAAACAAGACACCGAAAGATGCTGAGGCCGGGGAATCGCCCTGTGGCTGGAAGTCCCCTCCAAAATGCAAAATCAATCTGACGGAGTTCTTGGAGAGAGCTAACAGCTACGCTCACCTTGTAAAAGAAGGTGGGCTCTTAGAAGATCCCCAGAAATTGAAGAGGATTGAGAAAAGAATAGTGTCGGTCTTCGTGGTGGACAAGCGTTCGCGCAAAATTTGTCGCAGCACGAGAGACACAGTGATCAAAACACTGAAGTCAAAAGAGGTAAAGCCCTTAAGGATAGTGAAAGGTGCGGGCTTCTTCATGTGGGACGTGCTGCTACCCACACCAGAGGATTGCCTGAAAATGGCCAAAGACCTGATAACTGATGAATACATCTTCCGCACAGAGTACGAAGGCAAAAGAAGGACCAGGGTAGCAGTATATGAGGTTCCTCCTCAGGTCATCGGGGAGCATCTTGCTGCGTACTTTTCGCAGTTCGGCGAAATTTTAGATGCCTCCTGCGATGACCTGACCGGGGGATGGTCTTTCGAGTTAATGATCGACCGCCACGCCTTCCTGACCATCCCCAACTGTCTTGACGTAGGGGGCATGAGCTTGCCGGTAATCGTATCCGGCCGCAAGCCAAAATGCTGGAGGTGTGGGGAGACTGGTCACCTCTCCTCCTCCTGCCCAGAGAAGAAGGCCTCTGGAAGCCAGGCTCCAAAAGACCAAAATCCCCCTCTGGCCGCTTCTGTTACATCTGTCTCGCCCGTAGTGGGCATGCCAACACCCAGGACCGGTGAGCTAGTTCCCCCGGTTGGGAATAAAAAAGTTCCCTCACCCCCCGAAAAACCTTCGCCAACTGCTAGTGCAGCCATGGAGAAGGAAAAGGGGGAGTGGCTGGTTGTTGGTAGGGCCAGGGGGAAGCGCCAAGCAGCGGAACCTCGGTCCCCAGAAACTCCTAAGACTAAAGGCACAAACAGCCCCACTCCCTCCACCAGCAAGAAGGGCAATGCCTTGGCCTGGTCGGCCCCTAAATTGGAAGACCTCAGGAGGGCTTACGACCCAGGTTACGAAAAATTTCAAAAAATAAAAAAGCTCAAGAAAATCCTGGAGAAACGTCCATTTCGTCCATCAGAGGACCTAAAAAAACAACTGGCCCAACGTTCACCCTGCCCTTCGGCTTCTGCCCCATCCTCTCCCGAAAAAAAGAAAATCGGAAAGAAAAACAAATCAGCTCAGCCCAAGCCCAGAAAAACCACCCCTCTTAGTAGGGACCCCAGCCCTTTCCGTATACCCTCCCAACCGTCTCCCAGTCCTTCCCCCAAGGAAAAATTACCCCTGCCTGCTAAGAGGCATAGGAGCCCCACCCTAGAGGTTAGAGAGCCAAAAAAAAAACATCAAAAGCCCCACATTTAATGGGCAAAGACGTATGTAAAATTTCTTATGCACAAGAAGAAAGAGCGAAAAACTTTGGAAATCGCATCAACAAGCTAAAAATTCTTCTTGCAATGAAGAAATGTAAGGAAAAAGACATAGAGATTCCCACCAATTTCCCAGAAGCGCAACGCGTACTCACAGTGGTTCGCACTGGGACTGGGACTGCCAAAGTTTAGGACATGCTCCTAGAAGCGGAAAATTTTTTTAAAATGTCTCCGCCTATCGTCTCAAAGGATGACGAAATGTTAGAGAAAGCTAAAGATTGCTGTGTAGGACGGGTCCCAATTTTGGTTCACCCCTCCCTTTACAGGGCTCTCAAACTAACATTTCCCTGGGATGTTGGTGGCCTCTCCCGTGACGGCTCCATTGACAAAGAAATGGGCAAAGGATCTATGGGAGAGGCTGTCGGCATCCTTTCCCCGTTCATGTTCTGTCCAGGACCCCAACCCTAATTACGGATCACAATGGCTCTTTGGTTAGCAAGTGTAAATGCCCGGGGGCTGAGGTCAGAGTCTCGGAGGGTGAGACTCACTCATGATCTCCAGCGCCTCGGGGTTGATGTTTGTTGTCTACAGGAAACCCGGTTTTTAGCTGGCGACTATGAGGGCATACTGTCTAAGGATTACGATCTCTATTCAGCATGTTTTGATGGTCGTTCGAGAGGTGTTTCTTGGCTAGTGAGCAAGTCATTAGGTGCGGTGTGTACGCTTGTCTTCGCGGATCCAGCGGGCAGGATTTGTGTGCTGGATATTACCATAAAGGAGAAGTCTTTTCGGCTCATTGGGGTTTATGCGCCCAATGTCCATGCGGAGCGTCCTGCTTTGTTTCGGCAGCTCGAGTCGTTCTTTGGAACATCGAGGCGGGTAATTTTAGCGGGGGATTGGAATGCCGTCCTTGACCCTGAGAAAGATCGGATAGGAGAAAGATCGGGTACTAACAACCCGGATGTGAAACCATTTCGGGAATTTCTCGGCAGGAATGATCTTGTCGATAAATACCGAAATGAACACCCCCGGGAGGTAGTGTGGACTTGGACTAATAGGGGCAGCTCGGATTCGAAGGTACGCGCCAGCTACCTCGACCGAGTCCTAGTTAGGAGAGTCGACGTAGGGCTCTTAGATTGTCCAAGTTTCCATTCGATAGTTTACACGGATCATAGGCTCGTCCGGGTTCGTGTAAACTTAGATAAGCCTAAGGTTAAGTTGGCTGGCTACTGGAAATTGAACGCGTCATTATTTGATAGCCAAGATTTCCAGCACCAGCTTTTACTAACACTAAAGCGGGAACTGACGGGGGCTGTGGTTGGGAATAAGTGGTGGGACACACTAAAATCCAAACTTAGGTCGTTTGCTGCCGACTATAGCCGTCGGCTCAATTTAGCTAATTTAGCGGCGCAAACGGCAGTAGAAAAGAAAGTCGATCGGGCAGTGAAATCCCGTAATAGTGGGGACGTAGCCTTAGCTAGGGCCGAGCTGGCCTCCTTGCTTATCAAGAAGGATCAAGCTCTGGTAGTTAGGGCTAGGTTAAAAAGAATGTCTTCTGAGGCAACGAATATGGCCGCAGAATTGCGTGCAGAAGAAGCAAGGCGAGCAGTCAATCGGCATATCAAGGACATCACATTGCTGGATGGACGTACCGTGACTACAGACGTGGGTATATGTGGGGCTTTTCGTGATTACTTCCAGGATCTTTTCACCAGGGAGCCCGGTCTGAGCTCGGCTCAGTTCGATACCTATTTGGCTGACTTTCCCCGCCTCGAGGCGGCTGAAGCGGCTGGGTGCGAGGGGCCCATAACAGAGTCGGAAATCTGGGATGCTCTGAAATTGGTTGGCCGGGACAAAACTCCAGGATTGGATGGTCTTCCCTACGAACTGTACTTGAGGCAGTCGTCCGTTTTTGTTCCTCTGCTGGCTCTTGTTTATAACAACTGGATGGAGCAGGGGTCTATACCTCGACGCTTCACCAGGGGTGTAATCAAGTTGCTTCGCAAGAGCAAGGACGGTGGGGGTGGCATAGATAATTATCGGCCTTTAAAGATGTTAAATACTGACTTAAAGATTTTTGCCAAGATCTTGGCTCGCTGTTTGCACGCTGTCCTCCCTAGTCTGATTGGCCCCGAGCAGACTTGTGCTGTGAAGGGCAGGACTATTCAGGACAACCTTCATTTGGTACGCCTAATCATTGAGAAAAGCGACACTGAAGCCGCGCTGATCAATTTGGATCAGTCCAAGGCATTCGATAGGGTTGACCATCGGTTTTTGGAGTCTGTCCTTTCCGCCGCCGGTTTCGGGCCGTACTTTCGCTCCTGGATCCGACTGCTGTATGAGTCCCCCGGTGCGCTGGTGGAAGTGAATGGGGTAAGATCGAAGCCTTTCACATTATCTCGCTCCATTCGTCAAGGTTGTCCACTTTCGCCTTTGCTTTACGTTCTTGCGTTGGAGCCTTTCCTTCGCAAGTTAAAGGCGAATCCGGTCCTTCGCGGAATTTCCCTACCTGGTGCTACCACCTCGGCCAGGTACTCCGCCTATGCTGACGACGTTTCGGTTTTTGTGTCGAGCAAAGCCGAGATTGACGAAGTTAGCAAAGAAATCAGATGCTATGAGACGGTGACAGGGGCCAAGATCAATCGCGATAAGTCTGTTGGCTTGCGATTGGGTGCGTGGAAGGGAGTTTCTCTTCCCGGACCTTTCCTCTGGACGGACGGGCCGATCAAGATTCTCGGCGTCTTTTTCGGTCCTGATCTCAAGTTGGAAATGAATTGGTCGGAGGTTCGAGAGAAGGCCGAGGGCGCAGTTCGTCTGTGGACTCGGAGGAATCTTTCCTTAAAGGGGAGGGCGGAAGTATGTGCCTCGCACATCTACCCGATTCTCCTTTACCGACTTTCCGTACTTCCTCTCCCGTGTGCCATTCGTTTGGGACTAATACAGCTCTTGTTCTCCTTCCTTTGGGGAGAAGGCAAGGCTCCCAAGGTGCGTCGCGAGATCTGTTACCTTCATCCTTCTGAGGGCGGTCTGGGCATGCCTAGCGTTGAGATTCGTCAACACACGCTTCGCATTAGATTCCTGGATCGAATGTGTATGCTGGCGGATGAGAACGGCGGCCTCGTTCAAGAGGACGTCCATAAAAACTTTCCATCCTTGAGAAATGTGCATTTGTCGGAGGAGGAGGCCGGCCGTACTCCTCGTGGCGAGTGCTCCTTCTATAAAGAATGTCGTTTGGCTCTCCAGTTTCTCTTGCGGGCTACGGATGGCCTCTCCAACGCCCAAGCGTTGTCTCTTAAAGCATTATATCGGGTGTTAGTTAGGGGGGCCGTTCAAGATTAACTAATTGGCGAGCTCGGGCTTACGAAGCAGGAGGCTCGCTCCATATGGCCTTGGGCGCCTGGGTTGAAATGTCTCACTAACGATGAGGCATCACTCACCTGGCTGATGATCCGGAAGGCTCTCTGGGTAGGCAAGAGGCTTAAGGCAGCGGGCCTAACACCGAAATCAACCTGCGTGCGTTGTGGGCTGTCGGCGGAAACCGTCGATCATGCCTTCTTCCACTGCAGTGTTGTTGCTCCGTTGTGTAAGTTTCTTGAAGATCTCATGGTTCGTATCCTGCGTGGAAAGTTCTTTGTCCTTGAGGCTAGTTCTGTTTGTAGCAATGTCGTGCCTCCGTTATCTAGGGCTGAGCACTATGTGCTCTTTTGCTTACTAGGTGTTATGCGAGTCGTGATTTGGACGACGCGACAGAAGGAATTCTATGGTGATGAGAAGTTTACCTCTTCCCAACTGATCTTGTTCTTTAAGCATCAGCTTAAAGTCAAGATCAGGACGGAAAGGAAACGACTCACTCCATCTGAATTTGGCAAAAGGTGAGTGAGTCTTGCGCGTTTCTGTCGAGTGAAAGGTGCTGACCTGGAGTGGTTGTTTGATGCTGGTTAGGCATCAGGATATTGGGTGTGCTGGGCAGAACATGTGCACCCCTTCCCTGTTAGGTTAGAATAGGAAGCATTTGATTTTCTGTTTTACGCTTTAAAGTTAACTTAGCTAGGTTATGAGTGCTCATTGCCCCTTTTTATTTTTTGTCCCCAGTCTTCTTTTAGTTTAATCCCCATCCCTTCCCACTTTAGGTGTTCAGCAATGTTAGTTCTCCGGTGGATGCGTGGCGTCTTTCGTTGTTTTTCAAGTGTGCTTTTTGTTTTTGTTGTGGTGTTTAAATGTGTGAGTGATTGTGTGAGTAACTGCTGATTGGATAAATGTAGTTATTATATTCCTTAAGCCACGCATTATTTTTCGTCCGGAGAAGTGACTTTGCTATCACATTATTAGAGTAGTGGGGGGCTTTTATTACTAATACGATTTTATTTAGTTTCTTGTATATATCGTTTATTCATTGTATAAAACCATTGGGGATATTTTAATGTTGTTATTTTCTGCCCATGCCCTCCACTGAACATTGTAAATATGGGAGTTATGTAGGACAACATAGAGCAGCTGAGGTATTATGATGAACGTGGTAAGAATGGTAAGTAAAAATGTGGTATTATGGTGTAAGGATTATTATAAGTGTGTCAGGGTCGACGAAAGTGAATAGCTAAGTTAAACTAGGACAGATGAAGACCAGCCTTCCCCATCCCCAATTTCGGCCTTGTGCCACATTTTTTGTATTCTTACAAAAATAAATACGAGTTCATAGGAGTTCTTTAGACTTCTATTTGAGTTCAGTAGAACTACTAGGCAGTTGTTATTAGTCGGCAGTTAGCCGAATACTCAGGAGTCAGCTTTCAGTGGAAGATTACCAAGTTCCTAACATTTTGGGTACATTAAGTTGATTAGCAACTGACATAGCATGATTATAAACTTCAGTGCAAAAACTACTGTTGTATATCGACAAACAACAAACACGCATATATATAAAAATATAAGTTATATTTTTATTAATGACGATGAACCGTGTAGCATAGGGGACAGAATTGAGAGAGCGCGCCTCTAATGGGTTGACGGGAGTGTAGTCTTATCTGTTGTGTCTCTCTTCACCGGCCGATCTCTGTTGCTCCTCTACTACTGGCGAATCCGTGTGCCGAGGTCTTTTTATAATCTTCCAGAACCGGGACTTTTTCTTCCGGTTTTGCCACGCCCACGTAATTCTCAGAGACACCTGTTCTGTTTGCCTCTGTAGCCATTTCCGCTACTGCCGGAAATAAGGTCAAACAAACATCCGTTCCTTTCAACGACCGGAAACACCCCCGCTTGCATCAGCCTTTCTCGGGTGGGGCCAGATTGTTATATTACACTACTCCACAACAATAATATGGCCTACATCTTTTCTTTTTCATCTGGAACACAGTAAGCATGCCTCTCATCAATCAAAGTAGCAGAATGCCACACAGATCACAGACCATTTCAGCATTTTCAAGCTATTTAATAATAGTGAAACAGCTATCTGAACCATCATATTTGTAGATTAGTTTCAGGTTGAATTTGCCATATGCCATGAGTGCTGAAATAGCTTGTTGCAAATTGCAACAAGGGCGTATTGAAGTTAGAGCAAACACCTAAATGATAACTCTCCCAGCCATTATGGGGATAATAGACAGAGAAACAAAATGATACTGCCTCAGAAGTCACAGCAACTTTAGGAACAAAATGTCCATGGGACCAATTTCACAAGACACTGAATCTTGCCCACTGCTGACTGCTGGTTTTTCTTATCAAATTATAGACAGGAGATGCTGACAGAAACCTGGATCTAGACAAGTTACAGAGAGGCCCATATCTGAACATGCCATGCTGTCCCACTGTTAACAGGGGAAACCAGGATGATATAACTGATTTTGACAGACATGTCTACATGTGATGCAGGGACTGAATGAAGATTGGGACTGAAAGGAAGCCATTAAGAAAGGCTTAAGACTCAAAAACATCCACCACCCCTAAATTACACATCAGATAAGTCAAAGTCAGATATTCTAATTTAGTTGAAGAGGGGGAGACACGCAATATTAAGGGTTCAAGTTTTTGCTAACAAATTGTCTCAAGGTACACATGACCTGGTAAATGAAAATTAAGTTACCTGATTGTTGTGTTCAATTTCTGGATTGGATAGTAAGAAAAGATTATATACTCTGGTCTTTCTGGGTGGGGAAGACAATATCACAAGGACAAATTAAGATAGAATTAAACATGCAAAATACCTGCTAGCATGAGCATGAAAATGAGAACAATCAAACCCCATAAATCGAATAAAGTTTTTGGTTCAAAATTTCCATAAAATTATCAGTGTAATAAGTTGGGACTCTCTAGTATTTATTTTATATATTTTTAATTTACTGATAGTTCCATGAGGTGTACATAGATATATGGACCTGGGCAGTTTGAGTGAGGAAGAAGCAAACTGTTACATCCCACTCCATAGAGTATGAAGCTTGATGGGGTGTTAGTAAGGAGTATGTGGGATGAAATAGTGTTTCTGTGTGTGCAATGCAATAATGTGATCATGTGTTTCGTTGGTTTTTGATATATCAGTTGTCTTGATGGGGTATCTATTTTATTTTTTTTAACACTTGTATATATCTGTCTATATTGCTTAGATGAATTAATGTAACTATTTACATTGTGCTTTTATGTTTACATATATTGGTTTAGTAATACAAAATAGAACAATATACCAAAGAGAACTACAGGCTTTGGTTTGAAATTCCAATGTATATCACCTGACGAACAGTTGAGTTACAAAAGGGAAATAACTGAAACTGAAATATCCAAAAAAGGCATGGCATGTGGAACTAGAACAATCTACCTCACTGGTAAGTTTATGATAACAAATTTTGATTGCTTTGTTTAGATCCTTCAGGTCAAGGCATATCCTTAGTTTTCCATTATTTTTCCATTTATATGCCAAGTCTGCTGTTGAACCATTCTCTTCATTCATGCTATTTTCTTATATTGTCATTCCTTCATCATCTTACCTTTTTTTAAATTCCTTTTTTAGATGGATTGGACATTTTTTTAGGATGTGTATTACTGATGCTACTACCAGGACAAAAAGCCAAAACGGCATTTACCTGTGAAATGTCCAAATTGTTTGGGGTCGACTTGTATCAGGCTATCAATGCCTCATATTGGTTTGAGTGTCTCACAATATAATGTTATCATTTTCAGATTTTCAGTAACTTGGCAGTCCTGATACCACCATTCCATTTGTGTCTACAATGAAACATTTGGTCAAATCTCAATTGGAGACAGATGGCACCAATTTGTAGGATCATGGTTTAATTGCAAGCTGTTAAAATGATATTTGACTTCTTTCTTAATTTTGCTTGAGTTTAGACATACAGTGGAACTTCAGTTCACAAATTTAATTTGTTCCTGAAGGCCATTTGTGACATGAAATGTTTGTAAACCAAAACCATTTTCCATAGAGGAATTAATGTAAAATAGATTAATCCTTTCCTAGATTACATATTTAAACTTTTACAACAGTACTTTGTGCACAAGTTCTTATATAAAATCAATGAAAATTATTAAAGCAACTAAAAAAAGATAAACACAATTCTAAACAGATAAAATATAGGAAAAACCTTAATTTTATGGTATGTGTACAGAGGAGAGTAGCAGAGATGTCATGGGGAAGGGGAGAAGTATTATTGTTTGGCGTCCCTTTCCATAAAAATGTCAGGTAAGGTCTTTCTGGAGTTTCTTCTCTTTCTCTTTTGTTTCTTAGCTCGACTTGGACCTTCTTGAAACTCACTGGGTTTTGGTCTGACTAAAAATTAAAATGACTATAAAGAAACATCTAAGATTTAAATGTTTTGAACTAAAATCAAGCGTTATTGGCTCAAGACACAATGACACAAACCTAAACATACTTTTCCTTGCTTTGCTTCCTGCAAAATCAAATAAATATGAGTTTGTCATATTGATATCATTTCAGTTTATGAAACTGTTTAAAAGTTTTATTGATTTTATAAAAGCATAGGGTCCTAGGCTGCAGCCTATATGCACCTAAAGAATAATCATTAATCCAGTCTTGGGTATGGCAGCTTGTCACAATCACCTGTGACAGACACCTGAAGAATGTCGAAGTGTAAAATGTTTGAAACATTGGAAATGCAAACTAAGCTAAGGGCCAAATAAACCTGTATGTGTTACAAGTGAATTTTTTAAATGTATTTGTCTTTTGCCTTTAACTTTAATTTATCATTTGTGTTTATTTACAATCACAAGAGAAAAAGACACGTCTGACCTCAGTTTGAGGGGCATCTTAATTTTTTGTGGTTTACTAAAATCAATCAACCTCCATAGTCCATACCACACCTGACACATAGCTTCTTGCCTAGTGTGAATACCAAATCGCTGTGAAAAAATTAACTTTTTTTTTTGCGTTTTATATGAAAACAAATGAAAATATTAATTACAATATGTAAATAATTATTAAATACCAAATTTAATTTGACAAATGACCAGTTTTTTCTTGCTAACAACGAGTCTCTTCTTTACCGATTGAAACAGTTTCTTTAAAATTTTACAATACCATTTTGTGATTTTCGGAAGAAAATTTTTTTTGTGTGTTTGTTTTATTTTTATGGTGAAAAAAGCAAATTTAAGAGTAAAATTGTCATTTGAAAAATCATTTTTTGAACCTAGTTCTTCATTTTCTTTCTATTTTTATTTTTTATCATAACCAAGGAAGGTGTTACTGTTTTTTTTGTAATGTGCTCTCTTAAGTATTTTTTTTTTTTACTAACCTTGTACCGAAAAGAAATTCAAGCATTGTTTAATGCGCTCTTTCCAGTGCATTCTCTTATCAGATATAGCAAAATGAAGTTTGCTTCTTTTTTTGTCTATGAACGAGAAATTGTGTGCGTGTACTTACTTACATGGAAAAGATCTTAAAATGCCTTGGAGAAAATTTGATAATTTAATTTTCAAAAAACAGAAAGAAACGAGATTTGTAACAATATTTTTCTAAAAATTCTCATTCACAACATTAAGATTAGAAAGAAACTGTAAGTTGTTTTTATGACTTAAATTAATAATGCGCTGTAGACATAAAACACTAAACAGGAAGGGACTTTGTTTTGCTTGAACTGATCTTAAAATTTACCAGTTTTAATTTTTGGATAAATTCGAAATGAGAATATTTTTTTAAAACCTTAAGATAAACGTTTAAAACAAATCTTGAGCAAGATAGAATTTTTTAAAAAATTGTATTGTAAAAAAAAGTAAAGCTGCTGCAATTGTGTGCGTTATGCATACGTGCAAAAAGTCAGGATGTGGGAAGGAAGCAATATATGAATGAAGGAGAGAAAGAAAAAATGAATGATAGAGGAATTTCTAGCGGATAGTAACAAGGATAGAGGAATGAGACTGAGTTTTGTGGGCAGAAAAGCGCAAATTAGGGAGAGGAGTAGAAAGAGATAATAAAAATATAGTCGAAGGGAGTAGAAATGATAGAGGAGAGAGAAATTAATCAGGAGGAAAAATTTCCAGAGCGGAGGGAGTGAAGTTGCAACAGTGAAAATACACTACGGAAGACTTGAATAGCAACAAAAGTATTAGTCAGCCGATAGAGAAAAAAAATGTGGAAGAGATAAGAAATTAGTTACTAGACAAAGAATATAAAATATTTCATATCGTGAATAGTATGTGAGTGAAAATGTCGACATTTTTAGTCTTTTCTGAAATCATAAAAGCATAAATGAGAGAAAAAATGCGATTAAAAAATAAATGTACCTATAATTTTTCTTGTTTGCTTATTTCATTTTGTCCAGTTTTACTTATCTTTCTCAGTTGTCTTTTAATCTTCTCATAAGAAGAGGTTTTATTGGGTTGGAGGAGTCTTATGGTTATTTCTTCATGTCAAAAATTAAAATCATTGAAATATGAGAAATGGCAAAAAAATATATAAGGTCCTACACTACAGTAAGGTGGAAGTAAAACCGAACGGAAAATTGAAGTGTTCTCAATACTAAAGAATTTTTTTTTAAAGACATTTATTTATTTATTCATATAGAAAAGTGTGTTATTAAATATGTCGAAGAATGATTACTGTTTTACATTTTTTTGTTTCACTTTTCCAGCCACCACTCAAAACCACAGGAAAATTTTAAAAAGACTAAATGAGTCAATAATGCATCTGCATTTACGATAGATCATATTCATAAGCTTAGTTTTTTTTCTTAGTCTTTTTACTCTTTTTAGTCTTTTTGTACATGTGTTGAACTTGAAATTAATTAAATTTTTAATTTGTCTGAGTAATTTTGCTTTTTGAACGGACCTCAGTGCTTCTTAAAATAAGTTCTGTGATAATTGTTAAAACTTTTAACAATTGTCACAGAACTTAAAATGTGCGTTATTTGTAAAAAAAAAAAAAATATATATATATATATATATATATTACTTATTCGTATTTTAATTACAAAATGATTTAATTAGTTTCTTAAAGTTTTCTTATCTAGAGAAAAAACCCAGGTAGGTACTTCACCTTACCTATGGTGAGCTGACTTATGTTTTTAGTTCGTTTGTGTCACATCGGGAAAAATTTAAAAAAGCCAAAACGATTGAATTCTCACACAAGAAAAAACAACTTGAAAATCTTAAAATTGGTTGATATTTTTAGTATTTACTTACAAGTTATTTATTTATCAAGAGACACACTAAGTGTAAAAACATCAGATCCTGAACTTTATGTGGACGTGATCGCTAACTTAAAATTATATTTTTTTTATACGTGAATGCATCTTAAAAGAATAATTTTTAATTTTTATTATTTGTCAATTTATGGAAAGTTTTCTAATTCGTTCAATCAAGTGTTTGTTTTTTTTTTTGTAAATTTTTTTCGTTATGATAATTTGTAACTTAAGAGAAATCTGCAAATTCTATTTGTCTCTCTCTACAACTCCTAAGTAGTTCCAGCTCATAAGTGGCTTTCTTTATTTACCACTGACCTCAAATAAATTTTAATTACTGCTAATGTAGTCGAATAAATAGTTGTCCACAAACATAATTATGTTGTTGTGCAGATTGAAGAAGTAGAAGTGTATTACGACTTAGAAAGCGTTGAAAATGTGTGTGAACAAGCCGGAGGAACTTTTTTAGCGGGCCTCATATTATGAACACTGGTTTTATTTCTTTTCAAAAATATATTTTCTTCTGGAAAAAAAGACATACGAATGGATTTTAGAGCTCAGAAAACGATGAAAAAATAAAAAAAATTCACAACAGTGAGTCATAATTTATTGTAAAATTTCCGTTCACATTTGGAAGAGGGAGGTGTTTGGTCACATGATCACTTGCCGTAAGTCGTTCTGTAAAGATAGAAATATCTTCTTTTCGAAGAAATTCTCGAATCTGCTTCATGTTTTGATGAAAATGTTTACCAAAACATTTCATTCTACACCAGAAAGTCTAATTATACTGAGTAACATTGTAACATTTTTTTTTTCAAAATAAAGTTAGGCGAAAAATATTTTTTGAATCTCAATCAATTTAATCAATATCTTCCTTGTAATCATAAAAATTTCGTTTGAATTATCGTAATTTTTAAATTCAAATTAATTATTTTTTTTTAGCAAAACAGTATTGATATGTTTGTGACATGGTTACTCACTTTTCTCTTGTGCCGGAATTAATTCTTACTACATTCTGTAATTCTTTCTATGTAACTACTTAACTTGTGTCTAAAAAAATATCTTAGGTTCTTCTTCAGCCCGTGATTTCGTGTGTACACCAGGCCTGCATTTTGTTTTCACTTGAAAAGGAATTAAATAAAAAAGTGTGTTATTTAAAATTTAGATACAAGTGAAAAAAAAAGTCTGACGACAGTTCATTTAAAAAAATAATCACAAATTTTAAAGAAAAAAAATGAAAATTTCCAAGATTTATTCATTATTATTTTAAATCACTTTTTGTTTGATCGAAACAAAAATTTATTATAATTTTTAACTGAAAAATACTTGATCGTTAATTATTTTTTCCAGTTTTTAGTAAATCGAATATTTTTAAAAAATACTAAATAAAACTTTGGTTGGAGTAACGCACGTGTTAATTGCGGATGTTCTTAGAAAAAGTTGTCGAAGAAAGAATTTTTTCCTGGTTCAAACAAAAAAATCATAAATTCTAATTATGAGAATTTCATAATTGTCCAAGTCAATATCACTGTTTTAGTCTTCTAAAATCAAATAGAACTTACTCTTTGTCTTTCAGGTAGCAAGAGACGTAAAACGTGATTTACCGTAAGTCGTACAGAAGACAGGCTGAAAAATACGTCATTGAACTATTGCTCAAGTTTTCAGTGAAAAATTTTCTAAAACACTTTCTATACTCGTCTTTAACATTTTCAAGATCTTTCTTTTTATTTTCCAGGCTAAAAATTGCTCTCACACCTTCAACAAAATGAAAATCCTAATCACTAAAAAAGACAAATTCAGTTAAATTGATGCTACATTGTCTTGAATTACTAAAAAATAAAAATAAAAACTGTTTTAAAGTTTATTAGCAAAGATAGATAATTTAACGAAAAGCTAAAAAGCTACTAATCATCATTGACACTTTTAAGTGAGGTTTTTGTTTGATCCACACATAACAAAACTGAAAATTAAAACCAAAAAAAGATTCTCATCTTCAATCTTTCATAAATCGATTTGTTAATTTTTTATAAACTTTAATTTCCGTTAAAGTGAAAAATAAATGGTATTTATTTTTTACTTTTATTAAATTAAATACCGAGACCCCAAAATTGTCACTTGAAGCGATAATCTTTCGGTGCCAAGTTCGTAATAATAATCATAAACTCACTCGTTTTTACTTTTCAAAAAGAAAATGATCTTCATAAAATGCGCGATACTCTATCTCAGAGATTAGTGAGAAGTCGGGCGACAGCCACAAAATAAATAAAGATAACTGTACGCTGTGGAAAAGAGAAATAAAAAGTGTTTTGGTAAAAAATCTAAAGTGGAGGGTAAAAGACTTCAGCGGCCGAAGAGAGAGAGAAAGAAATATTGTGCAAAGATGGGTACAATCAACATAGTACATTGCATTTATTAATAAAGAAAGAATAATGATACATGTGGGTGCCCGATAGGTTTTTAGGATACTTTTTAACCGTAAAAAAAATCAAATCGGATGAAAACGGCGGGAAACGACTATCGCTGATTTTGCTAGTTTAGGAAATGAGTGAGTACGAAAGAACTGTTGTCAGCTCAATTTCAAACTTATCAACTTTAAATTAAAATCTTAACAAACGGAGAAATAAGATTTTTTTTAAACTTTAATAATAGACACTAACAATTTCGATTTTTAATTAAATGTCACAAAGAAAGCAATCGAAATTGAAAAAAAGTGATTTATCTAGAAAACATCAATTTTTTAACTTTTGAATCTGAACCACCTCCAAAAACAAACCGACTCCGTTGTTGACGAAAAATAATTTATGTATTATTAGGCCTACTTGATAAATGTTTTTAAAGAAATCAATAAATGAACATATTTGACAACTGCGACACTAAAATAATCATTCATGATGCAATTTTTTAAAGCAATCTTATAAAAAAAAAGCAAAGTAAGAAATACGTATTATTTTGAAAGGTTTTAGTGAACCAAAGCAAAATTACATACAATCTGTTGTGATACAAAAAGAAGAAAACGGCATTTAAAAAGCCTTTTTAAAAAAGGAGAAAAAAAGGACATAAAAAGCAGTTCAAGTATGTTTTAAAGAGCGAAGAGTTAGTTAACTTGATAGTGAGTGACTTTGTGTCTAGAGACCAAACATATTGGCAAACGTGAATATATCAGTAAAACAATAATAAAATTATGATGTCAGTTTTTTACGAAGTTTCACAAATTTCATAAGATAATCGATAAACTCTTCTTTTTCCGTTTAGATACGTAAATATAGTAAACATTCAAGCTGTTTGCAAATTAATATAAACAAAAAATGAAAAACAATAGGAAGTGTAAAAACAATTTTCTGCTAGTCTGTTTAGAATTACAAATTAATTTTTATCTTTATTCTTCATTCAGCTTCATGAAAAGAATTCAATCATTGCATACTTAACTGTTTAGAATGTTTCCTCAAAGTGAGACCCTCATTGCATTGGCTTTTTATGCAAATGGGAAACTCAAATAGGCTCATTTTTAGTGTGTGGTCTTTGTCAAAAAGACATTTCATAAGATCTGGACAAGTATCTTTGCTAGACATTTAATTACAGATAGCACACATTATCCTAAACAAAAGTCACCAAAATTAATTAAAATGAGACAGAAAACAATGTTTTACTGTTATTAATGTTTTGTTTATTGTTAACTTGATAAACTTAAATAAAAATTCAGCTTTAAATGATTTCTTGTTCATTAGCTTTGATCCAAATTGCTTTGAAAAAACATGATTTTTATCAAAGTTTTATTACAGTTTTGACTTTAATTAATGACATGAACTTTTATTAAATTTTAAAAATAAGATGATTATTAAGAAATGTTGCTACTCATTTAAGCTTCACAGACAGCTAATTTAAATAGTTGGCTCAACCTACAGCAGTGGATTTCATTTTTGATATCCCGAAATAGCAATGACAAAAATATAATCTTAAAACTTGTAGAAATTAAGAGGTTTTTGAGTATGCCAAAGAAAGTCAATATAAAAAACCAAATTCTCTTTTCTTTTTTTTTATCATTTTACCCCAAGCAAAGTATTCCACTGCCACTATTGTGCAGGGGCTTACATAGGGGAAAGTGATGAGAAAGATTGGTTAGTTATAGGAAATGTCGAAAGGAGGGTGATAGACGGATGAGAATACCAAGGATGAGGGTTGAGTAGATGGGAAGAGTGTTTGAGAGAATGGATGCAAGTTAGTGTGTTAAGAGGTGTCTATTGACCTTACATTTAAATTCCTGGAGATTGTAGCTGTCAGGGAAGCAAGTATATGGAAGGGAATTCCACAGGTGGGAAATGCGAGAAAAGAAGCTGTTAGAGTAGAAATTGCGGTTATATTTTATCTGTTTCCCCTGTAAAAGAGTGGGACCTAGTAGCTAATATAGTATCTCATGCAAATTCATACCTAGGGGGCACCAGTGATCTAAGTTCATCAGAGCAGAAGCTGTGAAAGTACTTATAGTAGAGGCACCGGGAAGCCATGTCATGCTGGTGAGAGAGTCACTGCAGCTGGGCTGCCAAGTCGGTATTGATCACATTACAGATTCTCCGTTGTATTTTGTCAAGAACCCCAAGAAGAATAGTAGGGGCACCCGACCAGATATGGCAGCAGTATTCAATACATGGGTGGATGGTAGATTTATATATATGCAGGATGGATTCAGACGGGAAAAACTTCCAGGCCCTGCACAAAGAACCGACTTTCATAGCAGCGGATTTAGCAATGGATTTGATAAATATCAAAAACTGCTCTAATATTTTTAATTTTGACAATATTAATTTTAGTAAAGAATTAATTATAAAGAATTAGATAACTTGATTGCATTAACTTTATATTTTTTGTTGACAAGCTGGGTTAAATGTAGATTATATACACCTACCTATGTATGCACATAACATTTGGTAAAGAGAGTGAAAACAACTGTGAATTTATAAGAGTTGTTCTAAAATACCTTCAGTTTTCTTTATATTTCATCAGAGCTGAAAATTCACAATGACCTTTGCTCACCTTTTCAGTTACTGTAAAAATAAACTATATAAATCTAACTTGATATTTATTCATCTAAGCACAAGGGGTCAAGTGACAGAAAGTTTGTGTTGTCCTAATTTTCAAATTGGCAAATGCCTGACTTATGTTCAAACATTATTCTCTGGTCCCAATAAGAAAGACAACTGTTTCACTTATAAGGTAAACAACCATGAAGTTTTTTTTTTTCAATTTAGCACTTATATAAGGTAAACAACCAAATGAAATTATAAAGTATCACAAATTGGTAAATATTTATAATGTAGCAATTTTTTTAACTCAATAATTTGAGTCTTCTAAAACATTTTAAGAATATCTTTTATTTAGTGGCATTTGGTATTGTTTTTCTCTTCAAAATGACATTTGTTTTTGCTAAATTACTATTCAATGAAGTTACCAACATTCCTTTTGAAAAATATTTTTCTTTTATCATGTAATTTTTTTTTATTTACATTTCATAATGCCCTGAGAGTGTAAATAGTAAGTTTTGTTAACTATATTCTAACCTTGCTAAAACATTAGTATTGGTTTTATATATTATCATCAAATAATGTAGAATTTTCATTCAATAGAATCATTAATAGATCTACAGATAGATAATTTTTAATAGTATAATTTGGGGAGCATATAGAAATACTAAATGTACTATAAGAGGTACCTGTAAGATGGTTAGTAGATAAGCAAATTTTATTGCTACTAGATTAAGTGTTTGTCCTTAAATTATTTTAGGTATTACTAAAAACTACATAAGTACCAAGCTTTAACAGGGTTTCGAAATATCTTAAATAAATTCAATTTCATAAGTTAACTCTACTTTGTATGAATTGCTTTAAAAAGATGCTGAAAGTCTTCAGAATTGTTACTTTTAAAAATTGTAATTCTAATTCTTATATAATGAATAAATATAAATTCTATAACAATTTATACAAAATCCAGAATAATTTTTTTTTTTTAAATATACTCCTAAATTTTGTACTTTCTGTATGTGAATTTTTTAATCAAGAACATTTTCAATTACATCATTTGTTCCTATTCTTATCTTTCCCAAGGATATTAGTAAAAGAGATTTTAGTTGGAGAGTGAACTCAGCTTACTGATTCTATTTTTCATATTTCTTGGCCATTAGCACCTGGCCATTTCTTTTTTTTTTTAAGAAATATTTACATAATCTGCTTACAATTAGGATATTTCTACTTCATGTTGTGTCGTGTAAAGAAATGCTTTTTGTTACAGTTTGACCAGAAATAGCAGCTTTAACTGTAAATTGACCTGAAACATCAATCAGATAAAATGATACTTGAATTTTGTCATCTATTATTTCATGATTCCCTGTTAGAAATATGTGCATTCTTAGAGATTGTACATTAAAATCACTTTGGGATCTTGTAAAAAATCAATCAAGTCACAATCTAGGAAGTATTTTAACTGATGACACAAAATCCAAAGATACATTGGAATAGTGAAACATGTCTTCCAGAAGCTAAACAAAGTAATAAGAAACAGAAAAATATCATTAATAACAAAGAAAAGACTGCTGAACTGTGGTGTACTATTTATGTCCATGAATGCTGGACAATCTCTTCACAGATGAAGAAGAAACTTGAAGCAACAGAAATGTGGTTTTACAGAAGGATTGAGCATACCATGGAGTGAACATATAAGCAATAAAAGAGTTTTAGGGAAAATGATAAACAAATTTAGAATCAGAAAAAAAATCTAGAGCAGATGATGAGGAAAGAGGGCTTGGATGATTTGTCACTCACATGACATTGAAAGCAAGAGGGACAAAAGAAAGCAGGGAATAAGCTACCTAATGAACTTATGTCAATGATTGGAAGAATAGGGATTAGGATTGATGGCAAAAATAAACCTTACCAAGAGCTACAAAGGTCAGAAAGTTATAGAGAGCCATGATTACTTACATCTTCAAGCAATATGCCATATAGCAGAAGTAATTTGATTTTCTTTTTAAATATTTGGTTTTCAGGCATACAGATGCTTTATAATCTGATGTTGATAGTGAAAAATAATAAAAACATTTAAAATAAATTATTCTTCGAGCACGTTATTCAAAAACCATTAAATTGAAATTGAATATCTGATTTAAAACTCTTGATGCTGTAAAGTTTTTCCTTTGTTCTGTATAATATAAGCCAAATAAAAATTACTTAAAAAAACTTTTTTGGCTTTTGAAAAAGTATGAAAAAATATGGCCAACCCAGATGCTTGAAAAATACAGAAAATCTGTCATTTAGGGTTAAATTGACTTAATTGGATGAATTATTTATGATTAATGTTGAGGAGACTTATCTTCATAATTTTTTTTTTTTAAATTTAGCACTTATAGAAAGAATATAATCTGAAATATTTCCAGACAATTCAAACACATTTTGGATCTTGCAAACACAACATTTAAGCCAATCTGTTCTCTGGCCTTTCTCAGGTATATTGTCTATATGTAATTTTCAAAGTCAATTTTTATTTGTTTTATTCTTTTTTTATTAATTGTTCTGTGATACTTTTTTCAAGTTTTTTAAGAATTTCAAATAAGTAAATAAATTTTTTAAGTCTTCTTCAAAATTTGACAGTACATAAGCATTGACTTCTTGAATGATAAAATACTTCTAGATATTGATCATCAAATTATCTGCACATTCAACTGCATTGTACAAGGATTATTCAATAAATAAGATAAACCCCTCGGCACAAGGACCTCTAATACAGATAGAAGCTTACTTTCTTAAATTTTTTTTTCTTTTACTTCTTTTTCAAAGGGATTTAATTTTTTTTTGCAGATTGAAAAAAATCTTTGACAGTTTTGGAGATTAACAAAGATGGTCAACCATGAAGCATGTTCTAGGATTGAGCAGAGGTCAGTTATCAAGTTTTTGGTTGCTGAAGGGTGCAAACCAGTTGAAATTCATAAGAGAATGTCAACTGTGTATGGTGCCACATGTTCCAGCCCAAAAAATATCTACAAGTGGGCTACTGCTTAAAGAAGGACGGAGCAGTGTTAAGGATGAAGACAGGCCTGGGAGGCCTACAGAAGTGAGGTCTCCCAAGGTGATTGAATCAGTCAATGACCTCATTCAGTCTGACAGAACAGTGACAGTGGATAACATTGCAAGGACTTTGAGCCTATCTGTTGAACAAACGCAGGGGTCATCAGTCACATGGAGCCGTCTTGCATCAAGACAACGCAAGGCCTCACACAGCAGCCCAAATGGTTCAGATCATCAACGAGCTGAGCTGGGAACTGCTCCTTCATTCCCCTTACAGCCCAGACCTTGCCCCTTCAGACTTTCATCTGTTTGGTCCCTTGAAAGTGTTCATGAGAGGCACGAAGTTTGAAAGTGGTGATGAAGTCAAAAGTGCTGTGAGCGATTGACTGAGACATCAGTCCAAAGATTTTTACACTGAGGGAATACAGAAGCCTGTTCACAGATGGGAAAAGTGTGTGACACTGCTGGAAGACTACGTTGAAAAAAAAAAGTAAACTTCTATCTGTATTAGAAGTCCCTAACCCACCAAAAAATTCACCTTATTTATTGAATGACCCTCGTAAAACCAAATTAATAGAACAACAAAATTGGTTTATGCATGTATAATTTGAAAAGGAAGCAACCTTTTTCAAGGACATTTTCATTACATACTAATGTTAAAATAATAATCTTTCTAGAAAGCGAGTTGAGAATATAAACACCCTTGCTTTGAAATTGACATTTTCAAAACAAACATGTGTAGAATTCTTTAACACCCTGATATTGATGGTTTTCAGGACCTAAATGGGGTGGAATTTTTTATTGAAAAATTAAACCATAAATAGAAAGCTATTTTGTTTTAGTTCGAGTTTTCTTTTTCCACTGTAAGTTAACAGACCTGCTTGGATTTAAAAGTTTATTTTCCTGTTTATATTAAATGGAAAACTTCATACTTTTTAGTTTTTTACTTATATCAGAACTGTTGAAAATTAACATTTTTACTGTGGAAATATTGTAGATTTTACAAGTGTACAAACACAGTTACTCTTTTTGTGTCTGAGTGAGAGAGAATTTTATGGCCCCTATCATTTTTTATGAAAAGTTCTTACTCATTTCTATAACTGTTTTGTCAGTGACATTTAGTGTAGTTTATGCCAATGGTATATCCCACAAAACAATAACTTGTCATTTGATTCAAATAATTGAAATCTAGTGATGTAGGCAATATTCAATTGATCATATGTTAATATTTTTGAAGAACTTGAAATCCAAAGAAGAATCACAATCATCCAAAAAATATTACTAAAACCAAAATACTGATGATACTGAGAGAGTATTGAAGAGCTATCTACAGAACACTAATAATGATGGGTGCAGTTGTCACGTTCATATTTCATATTTTCTGGTTCAAATATGTTTCCAACATTTCAATTCTGTTTATCTTGTGATCTGTTTGAAGATATCCATTACATCTTTTACTCTTTATTTACACTTACAATCTGGTCTTTTGAATCAGGTGATCTGCTTGAATTTCAATGTCTCATAGGATCTTACTTCATCTTTTTTCTATAACTATAATTATTGCATATACCACTGAGTTATTCAAGTCTAAGGTATTTGCATAATTCCTAGTGTACCACCATTCCTACCCAGTCAAGTTCTTGAACTTTTTGGAACATTTGTTTATATGATTGATGTCTTCACCTCATCAACATTTACTCTTTTGTCTTGGTTTTAATATTATTGTTTTCAATTTTCTTGATTTGCTGTTTGATGCAAACTTTCACCAAGTTTTTTACCAAAGATCTGAGGTAAAAGAAAGTTTTTCTTTGAAAGTAATTGAGCATTGTTAGACTTTTTGGGGTATGTGAATGGTCTTCATATGCACAATCATTTATAAAGCTGAGAATGAGGGATTTTCTGGAATTTTCTTTATGAGTATACACTTATTCTTTTTAACCATTCTAAGTGATTCTATTATTATTGGAAAAGAGGTTGTGTTTAAATGTTACATTCTTGCAATTTCTATTTCCAAGTCTTTATATTTTGAAAGCTTATCAAATACTTTTCATTTGATTTTCTTCTTTTCATTATTACTGGTACTACTACTAATGCTAATAATAATGCTTTCTCACTATTCTCATTAAGTGTCTTGCTAGAAGTTGAGTAACAGCAGATCCCTTAAGGATTCTCCTTATTATACCTTTCAATAGTGCTGTCATCTTGATAATTTCAGTTGGTCCTTGGCTCTCCAATTCACCCACTTTTTACAAGACTTTTTTAAAACAGTTTTAAAAATTCCAACAACAATGAATATGAAGGTCACTTTTATGTTCCAAACTTTTTTCATTAATTTGTGAATTGTAGATATCCATTCATTATTATTATTATTATTTGAAAACTGTCTCATAAAAAATTGTACTTCTTAAGTCTGTCAATTTTCTAAGAATAATCTAATTAATTCTTTCCCTGTAAATGTCTTTAATCTTTTCTACAAAACATTATTCAATAATATATTACCTTTCTGAAATTCCAAGGTTTCCATCATAAAGAACTGTTTACTATTCATTCAACAATTTCTATTGCTTGAATTACTATTTTTTGTATACCTATGAAATAGATATTTCTTTTACATATTTAATGTTTATTTAAATTCCTCATAAAATCCTTATGTAATAATGGTATTTAAAAAAGAGATAATCTTGCCTGAAAAATAAAACTGTTAAAGTATTCTGCCAAAAATATTGCTTAACACAAGTAAATCTTGTTTCTGAGAAATAAGTGCTTGTAATATTTGTATTACAGAGTAAATTTTTAGTAGGGACACTTTTGTGATGGGAATTAAATAATATGTCATATGTTTTAATGCTTTTCAGTGATAAATAGTTGATGCAGCTGTTATTTATGATCATAAATTCCTTTTTTTTATTCCCAACAAGTGCTGTGTTACAGTGAAAACTAAATGGAAAAGAAGAAATTTCTTCCATAAAAAATGCATTATGGTCAACCATCAGATAACATATTCAATGTGCATGTGCATATTGAATCTGCAATGTAATTGATCCCAACCTGGTAACTCAACTCCAGTCACTTTCTCACTGATGTAATGTGGCTTCCCTCTGTCTCTTCTACAAATACTTTCACAACTTCTGCTTCGATGAGCTTAGCTCCCTCTGCAGTAGACTAGCAACTAGGTTCCACTCTTTTACAGTAAAACGCATCAAATGTAACTGCAACTAAAACTCTATCAGCTTCTTTGCTCACACTTCCCGCCTGTAGAATTCCCTTTCCATATACTTGCTTCTCTGACAGCTACAATCTCCAAGAATTTAAATGCAAAGTCAATTGCCATCTTTTATCTCTTTGAATTACATCCTTTCCTCGACAACCCTTGTATCATGTTCTTCTCACTTTCCACTCTCCTCTCATGCAGCTCTCTTCACACAAATATTCTCATCCTTCTCTTATCCATTCTCTGACACCCCCTTTAACTTTTTCCTCTTTCTCATCACTCACCTGTTATGTAACCTCCTGAAAATATGTTGATGAGTGACAAAATTTACACTGCAATTCATTTCAATAATCTTAGTAAATAAAAACTGATAAAGAGAAACATTTTTTGAACATAACTGCAACAAAGCAGACAAGAGAAATTGTTTGTCTAAACTCTTCCATTACAACACATGATTAGCTTAAATATCAGTTTGAAATTACTCAAGAATTATGAATATTTTAACTCTCTGCACTCAACATCTTCAAAAGAGCTTTTATAATTGATGGCATGTTTAGATCAAGCAGGAGAATTGAATAGTCATCATTTGTCTTATTTAAAGGTGTTGGATAATAAAACTTAAAGTGAAATTTTTAAATGTTTCATTAAATTAAGCATCAATAAATAATATTACCCAAAATACATTAAACTTTGATTTGATAATAAGAAAATCCATGTAACTTCACATGAGAAAAAAAAATCTGTATAGATGTATAAGTATATACCCACACACATCTTACCATATATTTAAACAGTAATTCTCTTCAGGTTTTTTGTTTTCCTAAATTACCATTGATAAAACTTTTAATGATTAATATATCTATTAAATATACAAATAGTCAGTCTGAAGTAATTATGGTAATAGCATAAACCTCAATAACAAGACTTGTCAGGTTTTAATAGATTAATTTACACCTCAAAACAAAGTTTGAGTTAAAGCTTTAGGTACTTTTAACATATTTTATTAAAGTTATTGGATTTATTATAGAAACTGCAATTTGAAGTTATTACATAAAACCAGAAAATCACTTTTTGATTTCAATAAGATAATAAACTTACAAACAATTGATTAACACCTATAATAGGACAAATAGCAAACATATATGATAAGTATTTAAAGCATTTACATCTTAATATAGTGACTTTTCTTCTCAATAACAGCCAGCAATATATTTTCCATCAGTTTTGTTAATGTTTTTTTTTTACTTTAGCAGATTAAGTTTCTGACATGGCGGTTTTAATTGCTTTTTATAGCTCTGCTTTACTGTTATATTGTTTACCACTTTTATAACATTTCATATTCACAATTGACTATAGATTTTCGACCAGATTCAGATCAGAAATTCATGGTGATCATTCCATTATCTTCTCTTCTGTAAACCTGTTAGATTCAAATATTTCCCAAGTAACCTTAGAAACATGAGAAGGACGATTGCTGTGCGTAAATATGCACTTCACTTTGAAACCACGAACCTGAGACTTGTCATTCAAAGAAAGTCTTGTCTATGAAATTTCTGTAATTAACACTTTTCAGTTTAAATCCTTCATTAATTTTAAATGCTTCAATAATTGTTTGGTTGACAACTTCAACCCATATCATCACAATGACTTCTGGCTACAATCCTTTTAATCAATTTTTCCTTTGGCCCATCCATCAGGTTCATCAAGTGTTACCTAAGATTTGTCCTGGAAAATTTAGAAAAGTTAATGTTCATGTATTTTTAGCCCAATTTTGACATTTTAAAATATTTGCTTTAATAAGAGATTGTCTGGGAGATTTTTTGACCAATATGCAAAATATTTTATACCTTTTGTTTTTGACTCCCTTGATTCCAACTTGTTCAAAGATCTGAGCACTGATCAAAAGTGGTTATTTCACTATAACTCACTTTAGTTTTCATTCCCCAGAGTATTAGTTTAATCTGCATAATTTCAGATAGCAGTTTTTATAATAAATCCAATAACTTTTTAATAAAACATGTTGAAAGTAAATTACAAATTTAACTCAAGCTTTGTTTTGATATCTAAATTAATCGTTGAAAATTTCACAAAAATGTTTCAAATTTGAGCTATGGACTGACTGTATGTAAATGCCTTAATCAAACTCTTGTCATCATAAGAAATTGAAGGATATTTTAAGTTAACTTTTCTGTGAAACTTACATTGCCTGCTGTCAACTTATATATTGATATTTCCAAGATGTCATGAAATGTTGGTCCCTAACATGTCTTCTAAACTAACTAGCACTTTGTTCTATTTCCAAATCAGTGTAGGCATATTGTAACAGCAGCTTTATCTTTAACAAGAAAATAAAGGGGAAGTGAAAAAACAACAAATGAAGATAATATAGTTGAGATAAGTAAAAATGTTTTTATTTCCCCATGATTTACAAGGTTGAATCATTTGCTTATTGTGGGGTGCCGTTGTAAGTTGTGGGAGTTCTTTCAGGATATAACACAAGGTAGTAGATGAGATAGACATGTGAAAAAAATCAACACGCACTTATTCGAGTAAGATAGATTTGTGGGAGAAATATTTTACAACTTATCATTATCATGTTATAGTAGTTGACAGTCTGTTACTGCTGCTGGTTTCATTACTGGCCAAAAACTTTGTTGCTGATGGAAGTGCCTTGATTTCACTGCTGATGGTCAGGGCAGTCATGTAATTTACCATGTTCAGTTAAGCTTGCTTACTGTGGGAGTCCATCACTAATGTCAACTTAGTCAGATCTGCCTTAGGTAGAATCAGCATGGGCTTTATAGCAAGTCAGTGGCTCAGAAATGACCACAGTGAAAACCCTGTGGGATTTTTCTGATTGATCAGAAAAGATGTCTTATGATCATGATATTTCAATAGAATTAATTTTTTTGAACTGCAACAACTTGTGACCAAAAGATCTGTGATTCTAAATTTTAATTAGATTCATTGGAAGAAAAACCATCTGAAACTTTTGCAAACAAAAGTAACTCCAAATATCTTTGGCTTTGGCTATCACAGAATATATCAAATATAATTAAAATTCATGAATTGATAAAAGTTAAAGCTAAAAAGAAAAATGGATTGATTTCTCCAGATTCATTTTCTATTTGATGTAACATTTTCTATCTGAGCTAATATTTAACAATCCTATTTTTTTTAAATCCATAATACAGATTAATTGATCAGTGGTAAAATAATTTAAAAAATTAATCCATTAGGTTGAGTAAAGAAATTTTTGTTTTGTGGGAACCAATTTCAACGATTGATGAATGTTATCATCCTGAATTCTAATCAGATATGTTAGTTACAATTTCATCTCTTACTGAATAAGTTAAAATGACAAACCAAATCTCCTTTTAATAAAAATCTTTGTACCTTATGTCATCCTGTTTAATGATTTAATACCAAACAATTAGTTACTAATGTATGAATTTCAGTAATACTTGATGGTTATACATCTTGACAAAAACTGATCATTAAAAAAATGAGTTCTATCACAAAGTAGCGTCTATATTCTAAATTGTATTTACCTTCTGTAAATTTTGTGATTGTCTCTGGCATATCATCGTAATGAAATGAGTGTTCCTTTTACTCTTAATTATTCTTGATTTATTTTCCAAAACCAAAAAGCGCTTCAAGAGGTAAAATATCTGTGCTGTTAAATTAAGGCTTGCTTTTTAAGGCAGGTTAAATGCTCATAAAATTCAAATATTCAGTATGATGGAATAAACATGTTTATTTTGAATGAATATATGACTAGTCACTTCTGGACAATTTTATTTTATTTAGTAGAAAATATTTAATACATTATGGTAAAACCCATTTTTTAAAAAGTTGCCAATTATACTGAATATATTGATTTTCTTAGTGCTGCTTAGATGTGGCACAAGGTCAAAAGTATGGGGTACCCAGTGAGGATCAAACTCCCTACTCAGTTGTAACAGGTTCTAGCGAGACAAGCTTGTTAACCATTACATCACATCTGAATATATACTAATACTAGTCTTTTAAAAAAAAGGTTGATTCATTTTAAAGAAAAAAATGTCAAGTTTTAACCTTTTCATTGCTGCATGCAACTTTAGCTGAATTAGTTGCAAGCTGCAGCATCTGATTTTGATTTACGATCAAGTAAAGCAACTCCTCTTTTTTACTTTAGTGAATTGCTGAGCCTCACCAAAGATCCTGTTTCTATTTTTTTGTAATTCTCCAAAGAAAGCAAACTAACATTAATCTACTTTTCTTTCTTGTAAAAATTTCCAAATTCTTTCCAAGATCTACATTATTGATGATATACCTGACTTAATCTTATTGTAATTAAGAAGTTTTGATATCACAAAAAAAGTACCAAGAATCAACTTAATCCTCGTTATGCACCCTGTATCAAAGTTATGATTAGATTATTTCAATGAATAATAATAACCACTCGTGGAATTAGCATCATAAGAAAACTTATATCACCAAGTCATAAAGAATGAGATTGCTTCATTCTGAGTACTCAACAAATTTGGTCTTTCTAAGTTTGTTTCATTCCAAAAATATCAATGTGTCAATATTTTTGTTTTTTTTCTTCTCAAAACCTTTTTCTGTATAAGAAGCTGAAAGTTGATATGTTATTATATGTAATAATAATATAGTAATTTTTCTAACAGGGCAATACTATTCACTTTTTCATTCTTCAGGATTTGTTAGCACCTCATTTTTAGTTGTAGTAGACAATGCTTATACATCTAATTTAAATATCAGTGAAGATTTGGTAGAATGCAAATAAATGACCATAGAAAACAATCATTGTCAGAGTTTACACTAAACTTGCACTATTTGTTAAAAAATATTGGTTTTCATTTGGAAAGGTTTTGATTTTTCATTTTATAAAACAAAATATTCTAAAATGTTAAAAAAACATCTTTAATAATGGCTAAAAGAATAGCCAAAAGCATTTGGGCAAACAGAAAATTCAGGCAATTTTTACACACTTTATGTCCGGAAAAGAAAAATATGAACACAAGAAAAATTAAATAAAAAACATAACTGTAGCATCTTGTCAGTTATCTTGAATGAAACTTGTATAAAATAAGGATTGCTGCTTAAATACACAATTATATATATATATATATATATATATATATATATATAATGATAAAATAAAGAACAAATAGGAAACATATATCAATCAAGAGGGTTGGAGGCAGGATTATGGATTTTGTTAATTCTTGTCAGAAGTATTATTGTTGGTGTCTGTTCCTTTGGCTTTATAGACTTAGTAAGTTCATTTTTTTTAAGTGTTGAGGATGAAGTGATGTGGGTAGTGAAAAAAGTGTTTTATCAATATATTTTTCTTCATGGAGATATTCCAGACTATATATCATAAGAATTCTGAGGTAGAATTCTTTGACCAAATTTTATTCTTTCATTGTGAGAGGAACAAAAATTGATCATTTTGATTATTGGATTTACATCTCTTATGTCTCAGCAATGTTTTTTGGGCACGATTCACCAGTTGATGACAATTAGGCCATGAACAGGATCAACAGTTTCAGGAGTTGACACTGTTGATGGTATCCTAAACTGAACTGCACTGCAGGTTCCAAAATCTTCATACTGGAAGTTAGGACTCCATTTCTTCATAATTAAATATACCAAACAGTACTTGATGCTTGCATCATACTCTCATAAATTTTCTTTGAAGTTTTCCTTTGTACAAATGAGATCTTTGTGTCAGCATTTGGAAATTTGACCCATTCCATACACGATTCAGACATTGATTTTAATAAATGCAATAATAAGCACAACGATCTTGCAAATTGGCACTGAACACTATGAAGCTGCACTCTTTCCAGCCACAATTACAAAATAAAGCTCAAATACTGGATGAATTCATACTGCAAAGACCAGTTGGAGAGCCATGTACCCAGGTTTTTGTTGCTATCTGAGTGTCAAGATTCCAAACATTTAACAACAACAACAACAACAACAACAAATCTTTTAAACAAAGCATAAAAAGTTATTTTCTGAAGGAAAAGTATAAGCAGAACATCAGTTAAAATAACATTTCTATCCTCTTTTCAGAAATATACAATAACAATAAAATGTTCAATTTCCCTTGCTGTGAAGTTTGTTTATAAAGTAATCAAGTGTCCTTAGTGGTGTATGAACAGACTTACTTTATGACAGTCAGCCTAATGTGTATGTATGTGAGTTTGTAGACAATGGCTCAGTAGGCAGTTGCTGGTTAAATCTTTTTAGTGTGTGCATGGACAAAGCCTTAATCAGTGGCTGTTGGCTGGGGTCTCTTCTATTGTGTGGGTGCATGTGTTGTGTGTATGCACGTGTAGATCAAACTGTCCCATTAAATTGATTTGAACCTTAAGAAGTATGCTTCTATTTTTATATCCATAAAGGAATTCAAAATCTAATTTACATAGAGGTATGAATTTTTTGAATGCAAGGTTTTCATTGCTTAAAAAATAATTTCATACTGGTTTGTGAAAATCTTTTTCTCATATTTGCAGGAGTGATGAAGGAAGTTATTGTTGTTATTCTCAAAATGGTCCAAAAATAATGTGGTAAGTCTTCAATTACATTTGCAAGTATTTTGGTAGTATTTTCCCTAATAATGATTATAATAATCCAACAAACCTTTTCATGGCATTTTATTGGTTGAAATATATATATATATATATATATATATATATATATATATATAATATGATTTTTAATTCATATAGACCTACTTCAGAAAATATAACAAGATAAGAAAATATCAGAAATTTTTTGGAAGGAATTCTTAGTTGAGCTGAAAACTTTATCAGTGCCTCTTCTCATACACAGTCATTAGAATAATTGAAACTTTTGATTTGATTTGTTTCATAAATTCTATTTCTTGTATTATTATGGATCATATAAACAATATATGGTGGGAATAGAGCTTCCAAATTATGCAAAAGTATTTTACAACCATCTAATTTAAATGCATAATCTATTTGCAAAATAAAAAGACAATAACAAATGCTGGTAAACCTAAAAGTATGTTATTTTCTGAGAAATCTTATTATAAACTTTTTCATGACTTATCAAAAGAAGGTCTTTTAAAAACAATCGTTATTGAATATTAACAGTCAATATTCATGTATGTGTGTGTATAGTTTGTTTATTTTTTTCATTGAAAAAGCACATGGATATCATTGTTTTTATGAGTACTGAATGGGTGAGTTGAGAAATTGTGCAGAATCAATCTTTCACATAGGCATGAAAATCAGCATTATAAGTTGTTTTTTTTTATCCTAATATTTCTGTAAATAGAGGCAGAATTAGTACAATTTCAACTACCAAAGATAATAATGAAAGCACAGTAGGTGAATATGAGCAAAGACAGACAAGTAAGATGTAGCTACCCAAGCAAATACAGATGAATCTATTTATCTAAGTATGTATAATTCCAGAACAGTCTTTTTTACATTTTTTTAAATTGACTATTTTCAGTGGAATTTGGTGAAAAAGATACATAAAAAGATACCAGTGGTAAAACTTCTATAATTCTATAAGACTAAGTTGACAGTTGCAATCTTTTTCCCTATATTCATATAAGGGATGGATAGTATACATGTTTGTGTGTGTGAACATACATACATACATACATATATATGTGTGTGTGTGCTCTCTCTCACACACACGCACACACACACATATATATATATATATATATATATAGAGAGAGAGAGAGAGATGGAGAGAAAAGAGTCAGCATTAAGTCATGCTTGTGACATGCAAGCACATAATTGTACAACAGATTTACATTTATTTTATGTAATTGATACAAAATCTATACATTAGTTTCTTCAATAATAATAATAATAATAATGCTTTATATTACTCAACATTTTATCTATATTATCCAGGCATGTAGAACTTGACACGATACATACAAAATGTTTAATTACTGTGCAAGTTGTAAGAAAGTGATGAAAAGTTCTCAACCTAAGACACACTTTCAAAATAATAGTTATTTTGTCAGATTTTGAGAAATGGGTTAGGCTGGGAACATTTCAGCATCTCTCTGTAGGGTTATAGATTCTGATTCTGATATTTCCCCTCATAGACCAGAAAATAATTCCTGAAAAAAAAACACATTTGCACACAGTTTGTATATATGTTTGTGTGTGCAAATGTGTTTGCATGAATAATGTTTTTATATATGGATATGGTGTTTCCGTATGTTAGTCAGGCTGATAACTTTTTAGTATCTCTTCATATACTTATCCAAATAATTTAAAGATTTTTTATATTATTTTCCAATTCTAAATAATTAAATGAGTTTAGAAATTGTTGATTACTTAAGTAACATGTCACTACTTTTAAAATTAAAATTATTCCAGCTTCTTTAAAAATATGATAAACTAAAAAGATGTACTTCTACCAGTAACTAGGACTGATCTTAAGTACTGTCATATATCCTCTACCAGCAGCAGCAACTGACCAAATCAGGCTGTGACACAAGTCATCTGATGAAAATATCTTGTTTAACTAGTTATATGGATGCCAAAATAGTTAAACCTATGAGCAAGCATATATACTCTGAAACAATGATCGACATATTTACATACTTGTAAAATTCACATTACTCATAGCTGTCAATATCAACAAGCATCATTTTTGTGAAAATTGGTCTATTTATGCAAGAGGATGAAAACGGGAAAAGCTGTTACTGCTATGCTGCTTGCATTCCGTCATCAGATCATCCCTACATACATGCTCTTCAAATATACAAAGTATATATATATATGTATACAAAAGTCTCTCACAAATTGAAAAACTCTTATTTTCATCAGCAATCTGTCTCCATGAAGATTTGATAGTTAGCTGCAACATTCAAAATCTTTAAGTATGGTGTCTAATTTAATTTTTAATAACTATTTTTCTGTTTAAGATGCTGAAATGTTGGAATTTAATTATTTTTCATCTAAAAAATGTATCTTCAATCAAAGCTAATTAATTTTTAAAGTTTTCACTCTTTAATTTCATCAATTAGCATGGATATATAGATAATATGCTGATCAATATAAGACGATATTTTGAGAACCCTAACGTATGCTCTTTGTATCAATTACATATCAAAATATATCTAAATCTATGCATCTTTTATCTCTGTTTATATGTGACATGATTTCACAAATACATACACATTTGTATATGTATGTTCATCTAACTTTTCTTACACATGTGAATGTAAACATAGACATATACATAATATATATACATATACAAATATACTTTGCATTTATATATATAAGTATTAAGCTTACTTACATAAGCATACTTGAAATATATATTCTCTGTAACTTGTCTTCTTCCTGAAGATCATTAAATCTTTGTATTTTTCCAGTATATTTATTAATGTTTTGGTAAAAATAGCACTGAAGTATTTAGAAAGTATTTCCAAGAGGATATTGACCCCTCCTCTCTTCACTACAATCTTAACTTGTTCAAGTCTAAAGTCAACTGTTATCTTCCCCTCTTATCTATATAAACCACCTCTTAATGTAACCCTCTACCTGGATAGGCCCTTGAGCCTTGTACCGGGTGAGCCATATAAAAAAAATAAAAAATTAACCTATTATTATTTAAAAAAAACCAATATTCAATCTTCCTTCCAATTCTTTTGTCTTTTTTATTGCATCTTGTAAGCTAATATTATTTTGCAAAAAATTCAAAGTTAATTCTCTCTTTCTAATGTTCATAAACTTTTTCACTAAATTTTTTTTGTATATCTATATACATACACACACACAAACACACATGATAGAATAAGTAAAGAAGGAGGAAATGTGTCTTTAATTAAAGACACTTTTCCTATCTGTTCTTTACATATTCTATCATCTTGTTGGATTTCAATCCATATATTTAACTTATATATAAGCATGAAGGGTAAAAAAATGTTTCACAAATATTTGTCAAACTTTTCTGTTTGTTGCCTTCAAATTTATTGTTAAAAGTTCAGTTGTAGCTCAAAAATAATTAAAATCTCTTTCTCTGTGTGTGTTTAAATATATAGTTTACATATCATTTACATATTTAGTATCATCTTCATACATTAGCACAAGTCATCAGTAGAATAAAAAAGACTAAAAGCAAAATAACATGTTTCATTACAGATGTTTGTGGCTGTAACTCCTATAATTTAAATTGTAAATGAAAAAAAAATTGTAAATAAATAAACAGTATATTCATATGTGTACACATATCTATGCTTAGTTCTTCAGTTATAGGCATATGATTAAAACTTATATTTATTTAGAAATTAAATATATTTGTATAAAAGTGTAAATTTCTTTGTATGTTTTAAACTTTCCATATAAATATTTAAGATTAGTTTAGTCTGACACAAGGCAAACTTTGCAGGAAATTAGTGTTTGTTCATGTTTGCCAGAGTAATTTAACTCTCATGGAACAGCAGTTGTCTAACAATTTCAAAATTTAAGTCGTCTGTGCTTAAACAAATAAAACACTGGCATAATTGCAGGTACATGTTCATACATGCACACATATTTTTTATATATACATATACAATTATATAGAGAAGGACTTGTGACATCTACTTTAATGTCAGTATAAATTGTTCTAATCAGGATATAGTTTAGCTTTTAGAAACTAAATTTATTGGTAAGCATCTTCTAATTTTATGTTCATGAACATAAATGCTACACAATCTTCTGTTACTACAAATACAGAAGGATATATCTTAGATTTGATCAAATCAAGACAAAACAAGCAAGTTTACATGTAGATAATAAAGTTTTAAAATTTACAAGATTTTTAAAAATCTTTTAAAAAAAAAACATTACTATTCAGAAATCTACATATCATACATATATTTACACTATTACAATATCTCATCTCAGAAATACACACACAGATATATATAATGTGTATTTGGGCAGCAACTTTTTTTTTTTCAAGCATCTTTTATTAAATACGTATGAAAAGAAAGATTTAATTAATTTTATAAGTTTTGCCAGCATCCTAACATTTTTTCATTTTGTAGAAGTTAAGGAATATAAAAGTTATTGTCTATAATTTTTATTGCACCAAGCACTTTCATCCACTTCTCTAGCTATTTTCAAAGGTGTTTTTTGTCTCTTGTGTTATTTTTTCTCATGTTTTGACTATTTCATAGTAATTTATTTTTGTGTTGTTTTTTTTAAAAAAGGACCATTCATTCCAAGCCCTCACAACTTGAATTCAACACACTACCACTTCCTTAAGTAGATCCCATACATGTCACTTGTCAAACCAAAGTGCCATCAAAAAACATTTAACTCATAATTTATAAGAAACCTTAAGGAAAATTCTGACAAAAAAACACAAGAATTCTATATAAATCATAATACCAAAAGCATCTTGCTATTGGAGAGGCCCTATATATCAAACATTTCTCTCTTACTATGAATCTTACATTTATTTCATAATAGAAATGGTGGAATGGAAATGTTTAAAAAATAGAAACATGTTTACAGGACTTCCAGTTACTCCTGGAAGGCTTGAAATGAATGCTTCTTTTTTTAAAACAACAAGAAAATAAATTACTACATAATAGTCAAAACATGAGATAAAATAACACCACCAGAGACAAAAACACCCTTGAAAATGGCTAAAAAAGTGGCCAAAAGCACTTGGAACAATAAAAATTATGGACAATTTTTATAATCTCTAACTCCTACAAAACAGAAAAATGTTAGGGTGCTGGCAAAACTTAAAAAAAATGAATTAAATCTTTTTAAAACTTGTTGAGCATATTTAATGAAAGATATAGATATGAGTATGTGTGTATGTATCAATGTCTGTAACTGAGTGAAGTACTTATTTTATACTATAAATATTTATTTTTCAATGTAATCTTGTTTGTTTCTTGTCAATGCACTTAATTCAATAGTGAATACTAATCACATAGATCAAGCATAATTCAGGGAAATTTTCAGTTTAATATATACATATACATATAATACACATTAATGTCAATATGCACAACTACATTTATACACACTTGTCTTTATTCATAAAATTATTTACTTAAAAATGTGAAAGTATGCTTCCTATTCTATGATATTAGTCAATAATGTCAGAGGCAAATGTTTTGGTAGTATAGCAATAAAGGTTGAGCTTTCCCACTAATAACCCATAATTTATTTTGTCTCATTACGAATAGCAACAGTGCAACTGTCTGGCAAAATTAAATCTGACAGGAAAGTGTGTACAAAAGAGAGGTGTGCCATTGAATTTCTCCATAAATAAAAAAAAAAGCTGTACTTATTAATATTCATTGATGCTTGTTGGAGATTTACTGAAACCAAATGGCAAATGTGAATACAGTTAGGCAGTGGGTAATGCATTTAATCAATGGTGTGTATGACAAGCAATATTCTGAACATCTCTGCACAATATTTTATTCATCACATATCAAATGTTGGTAACGAGTTTTGGTAAATAGTTTTTGTAGCTGAAAACTTTCTCTGTCATTGTGACCCTTTATATCTATTATCGTTTCCATGGAAATAACAGCATTACTTTCAAAGCATCCCTCAAACATAATTATTTCTATACAAACACTAATTAAACCTATTTCTCAATTCACCCATCATCTTTCATTTGCATACCTTCACTTTTACATACATTCTTAATTTATATATGCTTGTGTGAATTATACACACACACAATGTGCAGGTATAATTTATTTATACACACACACATATATTTATTCAATATAGTCTAATGTCTCTCTCTGAATACAAGTGTATCAAATAAGATGTTGCTTTTTTTATGTACTATAAAACCTGAAATCTCCAAAATAGTTCATATTAACTTTTTTAGTTATTGAAAAAACATTTAAAACCTTTATCACTCAGTATGAGATTTCATTTGTTGTACATTTGTTTATCCTACTGCTGAGATTGACGGTGATGCTTGAACAATACTGTATTTGAATTTCATAGTTGTGTTGTCACATCCTGCTATGACAACAAAAAACAACTTTGAATTTGAATTAAAAATAAGGATACTGCAATTAGGCGGGGGACATGAAAAAGGATGCAGTTGAAAGGAAATTAATAATAATGCAGAGAGCTAATGGTTAAGAAGATAGTAAATTACTCAGACTTGATTGACTTTTGAGAGTCAAAGCATGAATTATATAATGTAGAAAATAAAATAGTCACAAATGTGCTCAGCAGCAAACAATAAACTGAATCTAAGAGTATAGGTATTTACATTCAAAAGTCAACAATTTGCAACCAAATATTAGTGCTTAAAAAAAGCACCATTTAGATCTTTTCTATTATAAATGAAACAATAAATAAATAAGGTTAGTTAATTTTTAGTGTTTTACTATAATTATATATGATTGGAAGTTTATATAACCTGTTATGTAGGAATATTAAACAATTATATAAAAAAAACTTTCAAAAATTTTAATGATTACATAATGACTGGAGGAAAAAGAAATAATAAAAATATGAAAATTCTATTGTAGCCTCCACTGCATTTGAACCTTAGTATAAGATTCAGTTTTTCTTCTTGTGATTAGTTAATCTTTTTCTCTCCTAAAAAAAAAAAAAATAAAAAAATATTTCTGATGGTGAATAAAAACATTTGATCACACAAATGTCACAAATTTTTACCTCAGTTTTTTTTTGTTTTTTCTTCCAAGCAGTATGCTGTACATTGAAAACTCAGAAAAAAAAGGAATTATTTGTGGTCAGGAATTAATGCAAGCATTATTAATAGAGTATGTGTAATTTTATTAATCTATTCTCTTTTTTATTACCATTGTTATATTTTTTTAATTTAAAAATGTGAATGGTAGTTGATGAAAGTAAAGACTTCTGTAAGCCTGTAACTGATCAGTTTACACTTTTTCTTTGATTTTCTTACTACTAGAAAGTAATTAAATTGTAAAGGTTGGTTACTTAAATTTTTTAATGCCTCATCAAATCTACACACATGATTCAGTTTTGGACAGTAACCCTTTTTCAGTGATTTATTTTTCCAAAAATAAATTTATTTGCACATTTAACTGCATCTTCATATCTATTAATCTCACATGTAAGTTAACTTGCACATTTACAAACTGACGCACAATCATAAAAAACATTTATATATACATATTTGTCTCTGTTTGAATACAAGTGTATGATAGATCTCATTTATTTCAAGTGAAACTTCACTCTTCTTTGGAGAATACAGGAATGAGTTGTAGTGAATAAAGTTCCTGATGACAACGACACGAGTGCAATTTAGTGCTCATGCTTTCTTGTAAATGTAGACAGCATACACAATATATGCTTACTCTCGCATACATAAATTAGTTTACAAAGCCTGTCTAGACAAAGGGTGATATATATATATATATATATATATATATATATGTGTGTGTGTGTGTGTGCAGTAGGTTTTCTTTTTATGCACGTTTCATTGAATGTGATGCTTGATGAAAATTAATAAAATTTTGCCTTGTCTGTCACATTCAATGAAACGTGCATAAAACCTACTGCCTATATATATATATATATATAGAGAGAGAGAGATAAGATTTGATTTATATAAAAGAAAAGGTGAGCAAACCATTTTACCAAATTCAGTTTCTACTAATTTCCCCACTACTGAGGCCTAGATTAAAGCAGTTTTGTTATTACACATTTATAAATTCACATACACATATCCACATTTATAAATTCACATACACATATCCACATTCTTTTTGTCCCACTGTTAGGGAAGTTAAAACAACACTTTACTGTTCAAGAAAATACATTCATTTTTAATAGAATGTTCACATCAGTTAGAGATTAAAAAAAAACAAAAAAACTCTAATTGTGAACCCTATACGAATTTTCTTTATACAATCATATGTATGCTCATTTGATTTACACAAAGGTAAAGCCTTTAAAGCTCTTGTACACACATACTCTTACAATACACACACTCACACACACGTATGCACAATTGCTGTCTCCGGTGCTTATATACATATACTTCTTCTTAGCCCAGAACTGTACTGATGACATCATCATCATGACATATTCTCATCCATTTCACATTCTCTCTTTTCATTTTTCCAATTCAATTTCTCTTCCACTTTACCTTCTACATTTTTTTAGTTACCCTACCTTTTTTTTAACTTTCCCTCTGAGTTGTTTATATTTTTTATTTTTTTATAAAATAATCTTTTTTATCTTTACAGCATTTTTACGTCTTTACATTTTCTCTTAACGTCATCCTTTTCCTTTCTCTCTTTTTCTACTTCCATCTTTCTTTCTAATTGTTTTCATTTCTCTTTCTTTCCTTTTATGCACTGTACGTAAAATTATTATCTCTTTCTTGCATTTCATAGACTTCATGTGACTTTATCATTTTGGTTTTTGTTTGTTTCGTGTTGATTAATTTTATTTATTTATTATTTTTTTTGTAATGGCATCTAAAACATGATATCTACTTTTTTTTTTTACACCAACCGCAATAATAATAATAATAATCACTCTCAATCTCATCTTCTGATCACCTTGTTGCGTAGTTTGTTGCTATTTTTTCGTGTCTTGTGTGAATCTAAAAATGAAATAAATACATCTTACCGAGCTTCTGTCACCGCATTTGCCTTTTAAATTTTATTCATTTTTTTTTCAACCCACATTTATTTCATCGACCCTTACACAAATAAATTGTCAATCTATGTCTTAGATACTGAGAGCGTGAATTATGTGGATCGTAAATTCAATTTATACGATTTTTTCCTCCACCCATCCTTTCTTCAGTATTTTTTACCTTTCTCAACGTTATTTATTTTCTTTCAAAAGCGAATTTAAATCTCGATTATTATAATTTTTTTCGTAATTTTTTTTTAATCTAAAAAAGGGGGGATTTTTACGTTACACTTGGTTGAGAGGTGTCAGGGAACATGATAAAAATTTAAAAAAAAACTAAAAAAAACAATGTTCCTTCTTTGACTGTCGGTAAATACATTCAAAATTTGCATTCTAATTCTGAGCCGGTAAGGTACTTGGCGAGTATTTCACATTTTCTGTTGTCAATCCATAACAATTGCGATACGCTACAAGGAAATAATAATAATAAAAAAGATATTTAAACTAAAACTGCCGCTGTTCAGCATCATTAATCTTCACAGAAAAATACTGGTATAAGTTGGCTGGACTCACAAGTGTGAAGAGCCGCAGACTGACAGTGAGCAAGGACTGGCGTTTTGTCTTGTTGAGCAGGAATCTAATTTCAAGTTATAGCTTCGTACTAACAGTAAATCATTTAATTTAACCAAATTCGAACATGATCACTGTGTCATTTGAAATGAATTATTGAAATATATAATCTCATTTATTTACTGACTTGTTCTTAAAGGCAAGCAAATAAAGATTTGAAAAAAAATCTTCATTTTCTCAGATTGACATAAAAATCAACACTGCATGATGACTGACAGTTACATGTTGTATTTTAATGGTCGTTTAAAACATGAAACTTCCAGTTACCATGTAGTGTTGATTTCTATGGCCACACGGTTTATATCTAATACATACATTTGTGTGTGTGTGTGTGTGTATACACTCATGTGTAAGATTTACCAGAAGAAAAATGCACTGACAAAAAATAAAATATATAGATATTCTGATAAAATAATTTTCTCGCAACATAGTAACATTCATATCAGTGCACCATCTATAGTTGATATTCAGACAGCTACGCATGCTGTAATAAGTTTCAGTGAAGTGTAAGAATCCACTGAAGCAGGTATTATGCCATGAATGGAACATATGTCCTTTTTGTTTAATTAGAGCCTCTTTAGAGAGGTTTATTTGAGAGACCTTTGAGAAATTGCATGGTCATTTCAGTGATTGTTGAATGTGACATGTCAGTGGTTAAACAGACAGTTATGTGGTACAAAGGCTTGCCAACAAGATCAATGCATCATAATGACAGCAGAGGCAGACTGCATAGGGTAAATGGTGTGTCAATCTGAATTGTCGAGAATTGACTATAGGCACATATGCTTCTTGCTTAAATTGCACTTATGCCACAACACTCTTATGCATATCTCCAGCGGTGTCATGAGACACCTAGAGGATCAACTGGTGTTCTGTCATGTTCAATGATAAGAACAGGTTCTTTCATTTAAATAACAGCTGTTTGATGTAGACTTAGGTAGTGACATTTTCTAGTATATATTCAACCATGACACAGACCTATACACCACTGGCATTGGAAGTTACAACTCTCACTCACCTTAGGTGTTTGTGGAAGGAATGTTGAACTGAGCATCATGTATATCCAGAACATTGTTCAACTTCTTCTACAACAGGAAGATATGCTGTTTCAGCAGGATAATGCTCACCTGTATTATACCCATGCTACTTATGATTAACAAGCTGTTTGACAACTTCTCTGACCAGACCTATCCCAAATTGGATATGTAGCGACCGAAAAAAAAAAAAAAATGATTGTTTGAAAAATGTTTTTCTTTCTCCTGAAACCAATATACATTTTCCTAGGTGCAAACATTTAACTCAAATCCCAAGTAGGTGTGAAGTTTTGCTCTCAATCACGTTTGCATGCCACGTCATAAATAGTCCGTCAAAAATGACCAAGAGAGGGGATTTCATCTTACCAACCAAAGGGAACAGATGCCCAAGACAATACATCCAAGAAATGTTATGTCATAAATAGTCCATCTTAAACTTACCCTACACCTAGGATTATGCTGGAATCTACACCAACATCCTTGACCAGTATCCAGATTTTACCAAACCATTCGACATCACTGATACAATCAAGCATAACACAAAGCGGCACATAAGAACCACAGGACCCCCAGTGTATTCAATTCTTCGACATTTATTGCCAGAGAAATACAGTTATACCAAATGAGAGTTCCAACATATGATTGAAGATGGTATTATCAAACCCTCTGAAAGACCATACGCTTTACCTCCCTATCTAGTTCCTAAACCAGGCTCTAAATCTTTTTGTGTATGTGTTGACTATTGACGACTCAATGATACTGGACAGCTATCCCATCCGGCACATACACTCCTTCACCTTAGGACATGATAGTCCGATTCAGTTTAGAGAATACTAAGGTTTACTACCAGATTCCAGCAACAGAAGAGGACATTCCAAAAATGGTCGTAACCATACTCTTTTGACTTTTTCAGCAGACAGATGCTTTTTTGATTGAGAAAGCATGCTGACCATTCAATGTCTCATCAACTATGTGCTGAGAGGATTATCTCACACATATGCTTACATAGATGATGTCCTCATAGCAAGTCCTGATGAGAGACACAACATAAACAACACCTGCACAAAGTTCTCCAAAGACTGGCACATTACAGCTTGAAAAGAAATGTAGACAACTGCATATTTGCTGTCAAGCAACTGCAGTTTTGAGGCATCAAATTGAGGTTAAATCACACTCCTACCTGAGAAGGTGAAAAGAATACAGCAATTTCAACCACCAACTTCACTTCATCAGTTACAACTTATAGGATTTGTGAATTATTATCACCACTTCATCCAAGATTATTAAAAAATATTTTCACCAAAATGACATTTTGAAAAATAAAGAAACGAAAACACTCACACTCAATACAGAAGCACTTGCCACTTTCAACCAAGCCAAACCTGCATTTCACCAAATTAACATACTTTATTGACAATGTTGAAGCTAAACTGACTTTGACCACTGATGCAATTACATCAGTGATAGACGCTGTCTTATACCAAGAGATCGATAACACCAAAATACTCATATCTTTCTTCTCTTCCATTTGAAACTCTTCAGCATGTTCAACCTCCAGCTAGGCACCCAGCACATTCAAACAACAGCATACCACCCATGCACTAATGGCCTAAAAGAATAATTCCACAGATAGTTGAAAGCATTGTTCATAATGAGACCCAATGCGTTTAACTGGGTAGATAATTTCCCACTAGTCCTACTATCCGTCACTAGTATTGTGAAACAGAATTTAGGTTGCACCCCAGCTGAAATGGTTTTTGCCACAACATTACCTCTACCCAGACAATACTTTGACAACAAAAATGGCATACACCCTACAATTACATTTGTGCAGAATCTAAAAATGTGAATGTCCAAATTACAGTTTACTCCCACATGACAATCATTGAGACACATTTACATACATAAAACACTTTTGTTCCCAATGATACAGTCAATAGACTTTTACACCAATGTTACCAGGATCCTTACCAAATAATCAAGAGAACAGAAAAACTTTTCACAATCATGAAAAATGGCAAAAATCCACTGTTTTTATAGACAAACTAAAATCAGCTTCAAAGGTCACACCCAAGCCAAGAGGCACACAATAAAAAGCACACTCCATTAGAAGAAGTCACACCAAAAATAATGACTCAATCTTGTTGAAAAGTAACATTGTTACACAAGTTCAAATCATACATATACTACTAGAACATATTGCCAAAAAAATGTTTTTGCAATCTGTGGGGGAGTATTTGCAACAGACTAAAAAACAATTGGCTGAAAAATGTTTTTCTCCTTAAACCACCACACATTTTCCTTGGCACAAACATTTAACTCAACCTGTCCAGTAGGTTTGACGTTTTGCTCTCAACTATGTCCGCATGCTACATCATAAATAGTCTGTTAAAAATGAATAAGAGAGTGGTTTTCATCCTGAAAGGTACAGACGCCTGAGACAACACACTCCACAGAATGTGCACACACACGCCAATGGCCAGGTCAAAAACTAGTAACAATGCATTCCAGCAAAACCAGATCCTCTGGGTCACTACATACACAAACACACGTACATGCATCACATAGATGCTTATCAATGTACATTGTATGATATTACCACATTACAAAGTTTTTTGGGATTAGCAAATTATTACAAAATATACATCCCTAAAATGTATGATCTGCAAGTACCATTAAATGATTTATTGAAGAAAGGAAAACCCTGGAAATGGACTAATGAATGCCAGAAAGCATTTGAAAAAAATAAAGGAAGTGATAACTTCGGAATTATTTTTAACCTACTACAACCCAAATTTAGAGATTACAGTATCTTGTGACACAAGTGTGTATGGAGTAGGAGCTATGCATCTTACACAAAATGCCAGATGGTCAAGTAAAAACAATTGCTCATGCTTCCAGAGCACTACTACTGGCTGAGAAGAATTACTCTCAGATAGAGAAAGAGGTGCTAGAAATAATATTTGTGGTCGCGAAATTTCACCGTTTTGTCCACAGTCGACATTTTAAACTACAAACTGATCATAAGTGTCTAAGTTCAATTTTTGGGTTGAAAAAGGGTTTGCCGAAGCATACAGCCAACCGATTACAGAGATGGCATATAATACTGCTAAATTATAACTTCAGCATGGAGTACATACCATCGAATAAATTTGGCTATGCTGATGGACTGTCCAGGTTAATTCCTAAAATGAGCAAACCATTAGAAGACACAGTAATTGCCTCACTGAAGTCAGAAGAAGAGCTGAAATTTACTGTCTGTAATGCAGTTCAGGAACTTCCGTTAACTCTAGAAAAAATAAAAGAAGCAGCCATCAGGGACAAGTATATCTTAAAAATAAAAGAAAAAATAGCCAAGAGAGACCTGTACACAACAAATGTTTTTTTGCTTTGCAATACAGTATTGTTATACAGAGAACATATAGTGATTCCATACATACTGCAAAAGCAAATACTACAGGATTTTCATACTGGTCATCCAGGCAGCACTAGGATGAAGAGCCTAATGCAAAGTTTTGTATATTGGCCGAATATGGACAGGGACACTGAAAACGCAGTGACAAAAGCTAAAGGTTGTACCTTAGCCACAAAGGCACCCCCAATAAAATTTAATCCCTGGCCAAAAACAGACCTACCATCGTCTAGATTTCACAGGTCCACTGAATGGATACCATTACATCAGAGTAGTGGATAGTTTTTCGAAATGGCCTGAGATACAAAGGATAAGAAAACTGACGATGCAAAGTACTAAAAACTTCCTGCTGGAATTGTTTGCAAGATTTAGTGTGCTAGACACTATTGTGACGGACAATGGAAGTCAATTTACGTCGAAACAATTGAAAGATTTCTGCAAGGAATACGTTGAACATGTTACCACAGCCCCATATCACCCAAGATCAAAAAACATTTGTGGACACCCTAAAAAGAGCTTTAAAGAAAGCTGGGGAAATACTTGCAGATGAAGCCCTACAGAAGTTTCTACAGGTACACAGAATTACCTCAAATAACAGAACACCAGCCTCACAATCACCAGCTGAGTGATGTTCACACGTTGGGTAAGATCTGTCTTCAAAAAATTACTACAAAAAAAGACAAAGCCAGATAGAGAAAAATTTATTCAAGTAAAAAATACAATTCTGGTGAAAAAGTATACTTTAAGGTCTACGAACAGAATAAATCGTTCTGAGAGATTGGAAAAACAGAAAAGCGGATTGGCAATATGATGTACTTGGTGAAAGGCAAAAATTTCACGTGCAGACAACACATTAACCAGATCAGATGATGCTCTTCAAATGTGGTTGACACCGGTCCTGCGGAAGAAACGCCTGTGGAGGTGATTTTCAATACGTTTGATCTACCAATGCCAGCAATGATTTTACCTGAGGTACGCCAATCCAGGAGGAAAAGAAAGGCAACTAATCATTTAAAAGTGGATCCAAAATGGAGGAGATATGCTACGATATTGCTAAAAAAAATGAAGTGTTTTTTTTTGTGTTTATGGTTTTTCTTTTCTTCATATTTCCTGTAAAAAATAAAATAAAGAAAACTGTTTTACTCCTACGGAGTAAAGTTTTTGGAGGTTGGTGTTACGGTGAAACACACCTATTCTATAGTGAATAGACTACCCCACCTAATTTAAGTAAAAGTAGTAAGAGGAACGAGGGTCAGTCGATGTTGAACGATAGTAGTCGACAGTTGAATACGAAAGTAGTCAGTGACCTGGCAAGATTACACTGCATAATACATATTATATCAAGTTCCTAACGTTTTTTATGTTGAACCTATTAGGACTGACTTTAGCACAAATACTAGCCTCCATGGCAAAAATAACACCACAACAATTAGACTGTGTAATAATATGGGATCTAATTACTGTTGAAAGACCCTTATTTTAGAATCTGTAAGCATATTGATCTTTGTGTGTGTATATATATATGTGTGTGTGTGTGGGTGTGTGTGTATATATGCAGGTACACACCAATATATAAATATTTATCAGGTGTTAATAAAACAGAGCTATTAAGTATACATTAATAAATATACATATCTTGTCTCAAATATATATATATATGTTTCTGTAACTGCTATTTTGTGGATACATGTTTTTGAATAGATGTCCTGTTATTTATTTATCTTAAATGTTGTGAATTTAATCTATAATCCTACAAATTTGAGAGACTTAAAAAGAAACATGCTCTCTAAGTTTGACCATGTAATTCCCCTTTATTAAAAACAACTTTTAAAATTAATCTTCATTTAAGAAGAATCATAAGTAATTTTTGTTAATCTTTTGATTATTTTTATGTCATTATGAATGGAAATAAAAATTCTTCAAATAGAAAAGATTATGTTGAGAGAATAGTCAGCATGCACAGAAGTGGACAGTTTTAAAAATAGCTTTGAAATTGTTGCAATTTTGTCCATACATTTCTGAGTATTTGAGAAATCCTCAGTCATCAAAGTGTATAACACTTTTACCCCCGCTTCCAATTACTAGATTGTGGTTAGTTGAAGATCATCTTCGAAGTCATTGGCAGCAGCTGATATTTTCCTCATCCAAAATCTTGGTCACTGACGCTTACTCAGGTTGTTAGTTGTAAAGGTATTCTTTCTGTAGGTGGATTTAAATGAAGATCAAGACAATTGTTCAATGCTGTTTTCTGATTTAACAAACAATGAAGTCTCTCAGCTTCATTTGAAACAAAGCTTCAATGGGGGGTTAGTATTTTACTTGAGCAGTGATTACACAAACATATACAAAAAAAATATTTGGTGATTTTCTTTGAACATAAAATTCCCCACAAAGGTTTTCATTTATGGTATCTAAACAGAATCAAAACATAAGTTCCCTGGAGTCTTAGAGCAAAACGATCTATTTCTAACAGTCCTAGGAAATTGATTTATTGAGAGAAAGAGAATGAATGAATTTATATCTACTTTAAATTTCTTAATGTTTACTCAGCAGTTACTGTGTATGTGTGTCACAAGTCTGGACATTTATTCAGGAATGCTTCATGTGTGGCTATTGACAGTAGTTACAAAACAGTTACAATTTTTTTAATTCTAAACCTCTCTTTCCATCCCTGTCATCTTTGACTCTTCTTTTATTGAGAATTGCTCATATATAACCAAGATGTGTATAAACAAAAATACTTAAAAATTAGTTGGCTTTGATTAAATATATTATTTGAAAAACAGGTTCCCACTTTGACAACCAAGAGTTTTGTTTATAAAATTTTCTGACCATTTATTGTTTGGTAAGGATTTTGGGTGATCAGCAGTCAAAATAAATGTTTTTTTATTCTTTTGGATGTCACATCCAAAAGAATAAAAAACATTTATTTCTAGTAACAAGATTGAAGCAATTCAGACTTATTGGCTGTCTCAAGCATCAAGAAGTGGAGGATCATCCTCATAACAAGTATTTAGTTTTGTATAATTTCAACATAAGGATACAAAACTTATAATAAAGTTTTGTTATATATATTAATCTCTAGATTTTATAAATTTTCAAATGTCATGGTTATTTATAAAACAAAAGTATACAAACAGTTCTATTTCTGAACTTCACACACTGGCCATCTTGTTATGCAGTATCACTCATAACAGTGTACGATCTCTGTCTGAGCTTATGACAATGATGCACGCTATGATAAAGCACCCTGCTTTGAAAGACAGCTTCATTCAAGCTGGTATCATGATATAGATATGTACATGTGCTTCATTTGTTTAATTAGAACTATTTAGGATAGTCTTTGGATGTATGGGTGTTTGTGAGACTAGATGGTCACTTGATGTGCTGTGTATATTGGACATGATATGTCAGTGGTACATTGATGTTGAAAACTTTGATCAAATGAATGTTCCTATACTTCTAGACTAGCTCCTGAGTTATCACAAAGTACAAGCAAAATTGTTAAGATGACGCATTCTAGCATTTGAAGGCCACCACTGGCAGATCCCATGGTATCCAAGCACAGATTAAAGCAAATGTGGCCTCTGAAATGTCAACACAAACTATTGTGAATTGTTTCTTTGCAGCAGGACAAGATGCATGTATATCTTTTGCCAGACTCTATTGTTATGCATGTCTCCAGTAGTGTTACAAGAAAATGACCTGGAGTACCAAATAATGCTGTGAAATGTTCATTGATTAATGTTCTGCCTTTTTCTACAAATGATAATTCTTTGCACTTACAACATACTTATGGAGAGTATGATTTTCCAGTGTGTATGCTTCTACAATGCACAAGCCTAACACCCCAGCATTATTATTATTATTATTATTATTATTATTATTGTGCCATAAATTACAACTCTCATTCTCCTTTGGATTTTGTGGAGAGACTCACTGAACCATATCATGTGCATCTAGAACCATGTTCAACCAATTCTACCAGCATTCCACCAGGATGGCAACTATTACTCCCATGAAAAACATGTTACTCAAATGGCTCTGCAAAATCTTTCCAGACTGGCACAACACACAGACCTCTCCTTCACTTAAAATATATGGGTCAAAATGTACTGGGTCCTCAGGTGGAAAAAGCATGGAATAATCTATCATATGAGGGCATTTGTCATCTGTACAATTATATACAAGAGTACAGAAATGTGTTAATATCCAAGGAGGATAGACTGTATATGAATATGGAGTTTATGTATTATTGATATTGATCTGTAATGTGATTGTTTATTGTAATCTGTCTTTATTACTTGTGTGTTTAATCTTGGGTAAATTGAAATATATATTCAGGGGGTTGCAATTTAATTTCTAGTCACTGAATTAGCATATTTCTAACTTTTAAAAAACAAAAGATCAGTTCACATGTCAGATTTCATGCAAATTGACATTATAGTGTAATTATAAAGTTACGAAGATTCCCATTTATATAAGAGAAAAAGAAATGTTAAAAAGTCATGACCAATTCTGCAAAACTCTTGCAAGAATAAAAAATAAAGTTTAAAACTAACTAAAAGCAAGGGCAAACCACAGAAAAAGATAAAGATAAAAACAGAACTTTATATAAAACACTAGCAGGGATACCCATCATTTCCAGGAGAAAAATGACTTAGGATACAGTAACACAAAAAAAATATATTTTCAAATACAATGAAAGATTATTTAAAACAAAACAGAATATAGTGAGCAATGTCTTAAAATACTTTCTACATCCTTAAAAATATTCATTTATTAACTGAATCCTGAAATAAAGTTTAGATTTATCAAATGAAATATTATATGCTTTTTGCCATACCATCAAAATAAAAAAAATCTATACTGATTTTTTATGGAAGATTTCACTCACAAAGGGTCATTCAAATGTATTATTGAATGTAAAAGGTTGGTGTAACACAAGAGAAAGAACAAAACAGGTTGTTAGCTTCTAATTGTTTCTGTAACCTGCAAGAGAAGCTGCTTGATAGCTAGACAAGTTCAATTACACCACTTTGGAAAAATTCTGAGAAGCATGCTGGTTTCTCATCTCTTTATTAAAGCCTGTGTGGTGGAACACAAGGAAGCTCAAGAGAGTTGAGGAACTGAATTAGGTTCTGACTATGCCAATTGACTTGTACAGTAACCATTTTCAGAATCTCTTGCAACAGATTTGAGTTTATTTCTTTGAGTAAAAATGCCTGGTTGAAAGTGTTACTGATAGTTTATATAGTTTTGGGTCATTTTTACATTTAAAACAGCTGAAAAAGTTTTAAGTTTAATTCTGTAATTTTTTAAAAAATTGTCTAAAATCATTTCTCAGGGTGCACTGTGTTTTACTAACAAAACAGAAAAAGTTTTTTGTACTTTAAATTCTTTTGTTTGGCTAATAAAGTATATTTTATTCAAAATTAACCTCCAGTTCTATCCAATGAAGCTGGAGATCAGTAGCATCTAATTTTCCTTTATTGAAGTTAAACTTTATGTAGTAGTTTATCTTCAAGAATATAATTGTTTGGCTACATGACAGATCATAAAAGTCACAAACTAATTCTGATTCTAATGATCTCTTGTGACCTTCACGAATAGATTAGACCTTATCTGCTCTATCATTTGTAAGGCAAACCTTTTTTTTTTTCATAGCAAGCTCAATTTCTCAATTCATTTAGGTATAAATTGATTTATTTTGGTATAAGGAGTTTGATGACCTTGTATGACCTCTGAAGTTAACCTTACATGATCTTTGTCACAAGTAGATGTCTTGTGAGTTTTCATGTAAAAAAATTAAGTCAGTGGGATTTTTTAAAAAATCGTTTCACCCCAAATAAGGCGGGACTGCCACCAGTACACAGGGGGTTACAGTGAGAGAAAAGACTTGGTACAGTGGATATTGATGAAAGGATAAAAGATGAAAGGGATTCAAGAAGATAGATGACAGTTGAGATTGCATTTACATTTTTGGGAGATTGTAGCAAGGAAATGGATGGAAGTTCTACGGGTGAGAAGTGTGTGAAAATAAATTGTTTGAGTAGAAGTAGCAGTTACATTTAACTATTTTAATGATAAAAGGGTGAAACCTAGATACGAGTCCAGTAGCATGCTTAAATTCACATGGATGAGGTACCAGGGAAAAAAGTTCATCAGAAATTTGTTGTTTTAGCGCAATTAAATTCTGGATACAGAAACGCAGCCCTTCAATAATTGTATATATTAGATACAATAAACAAGCATTAAGAACAATGCTTATTATGATAACAGTTCCAGTGTAAAGAATCAAATGTTTTTTTTTCTAATATATTTGTGTTCAGTGACTTCAATGCCCATCATGCAAAGTGGCTGGAAAACTCTGTTACCAATTTTGTTGGAATCCAAACACTGAACTACTCAATTACTCAGTGTCTCATGCACATGGAGAATTTCCCCACACATTTCCCTAGCAACCATGATGGACATGCTTCTCTTGTCGATCTCTTCCTTACTTCTATCCCTTCTTCCGGCTTTACCAGAGCAACACGTATGATCACAATAGGCCCCTCTCTGTGTTGTATAATATCTTGATCAATGTGGAATAATGTAGGGTGTCATTTATGATTGCTAGTGAAAATGACAAGATTTTGCCAAATTGTTAAATTTGGTCAGTGTAGAATTTTGCCAAGAAGTGTATTTTGTACTGGGCAACACAGAAAGATGTCACTGGGTGTGAAAATGCGGCTGGCAAAGGTCGGATTTTGTTTTGACTAACAGGGGCCAAAACGTTCAGCACCTGAGATGCAACAGAATGCACTGGAAGTTCTAGGTGTTGGGAGACAACTATTTAAGTGACATCAGTTGTCACAGAGTAGAGAGTTGAGTTTAAAGTTTGCAGATAGCAGTTGGAGAGAAAGAAGTCAACAAGTCGGGCACAGCGCTCTCTGCTTGTATGTGTATGTGCTCCAACCAAACCAAAAACACTCCACGTGGAGTCAATAAAAACAAATAAAAATATTGATATTTTTATTTATATATGAAGTGTTGCAGTTTGTCATTTTATAACAGAAGAATTTTGTCAATTTTATCAATGTGAAGAAGATAATAAACATTTGGTTGTAATTTATTTTTGACAAAGCAGTTATCCCTTGTCAATTATGAAAGTTTAGGTCAGTGTTGGGCCAGGAATTTTTTCTTATCTGAATCCATTTTTCACATTTATAAATCTATCATTCGTTCGTGCATTGAATACTGTTGCTATATCTGGTCGAGTGCTCCTGCTATTCATCTTGAGGTTCTCGGCAAAATTTGAAAGAGGATCTGCAACATAATCGATTGACTTGACATTGTCAACAATGTGATGTGGCTTCCCTGTTTTTTCTACCAGTATTTTCATGGCAATTGCTCTCATGAGCTTTTGTCCCTGGCTCCCCCGCCACAACCACATGTATTTATGCATGTTACTAAATTGGCATCAAGGTCCCATCTTTTTACTGTTGAAATAGTTAAATGTAACCACCTCTCCTACTCTAACAGTTTCTTTTCTTACACTTCCCATTTATGGAACTCCCTTCCATTTATTTGCTTCCATGATAGCTACAATCTCCAAAATTGTAAATGCAACATCAATTGCCATCTCCTATCTTTCTTTAACATCTCTGTACTGTGTTTATTTTTTCACTGAAACCCCCTGTGAACCAGTGGCAGTCCTACCTTGCTTGGGGTGAAATGATTATAAAAAAAACAAACTCTATCCATTCACATAGCTATTTTGCAATTTGTTGACATTACTTTTATTTCTAAATAATATTACAATTAATCTCTTTATTAATACATCGATGATTTTATAACAAAAAAATTTATTAGCCAATTTGTATGAATTGTTAAAAATATTACCTGTTTCTTAAAATAATTTACTCATTCTCAGAATGAATTTCCAAAACTACCATTGTCGAGTGTTCTTAATTCCATAAATGAGAAAAAATAGTCACTTGTTAAATATATGAATAACGTCTATCTTTATCTTTATAAGGAGTGGGGCTGAAAACTTCTCAAAATCTGATCAAATAACTCAACATCAGTTTTCTTTAGAAAGATCTTGGTTGGATCAAGAAATTTTCAGCACCCTCTTGTAGCTATCAATTGTATGAAATCTGCTTATTTGTTAATATGTTAGACCATTTATTTTTCTTCCTTTTTCTCCAACTGAATAATTTTTGCTTTACATGGTATCCACTTATTTGCTACTCAGTGATTCCACCATTTTTGTCTCTTTTCTTTTACACCATTTTCATAACCACTCTTTTATCTTCTCTTCCTATCTAACTTATTTCATCTTGTTCAATTCAGTTTAACTTTAATTTTTCTCATCATTGTTCTTTCTTTTTTGTTTTCATTCCAATTGCATTTTATTTTATTTTTAATTTTGCCTACTTTATATATATATATATATATATATTTTTTTTTTTTTAAGGAATTTGTTACTATTTTAAAATCTCTCCTTCACTTATTCTTTTTTTTCATTACATCACACAATTGTCTCTTTCTTAAAAATTACCTTTTATAATTTTCAAATTTCTCTCAACATTTTTGTGTGTGTGTGTGGGGTGGGGGTAGTAGTAGTAGAAATTTAATGTTTTTCTGTTTCGTATGGTTTGTTTCATTACATTTTTCCTTTGATTAATTTTCTTTAACACTTTACTTCTAGAATTTTTTCAATTCCTATTTCATTTTTTGGTTTCAATCTTTGTCACTTTTCTAATGGCTTTTTTTTTCAAATTCTGACATAGTTAACTTTTATTTTATTTTTCTATTCCTTTTTTATTCATATTTCATCCAAAATTTAAACTTTCTTTCCTCTTCTTACAAATACTTTTTTGTCTATTTTTCTCATTTGAATTTTACTCTGAACTTTTAGCAAATTTACTTTTATTTTAAACAGAAACTTCCCTTCAGTTTACTTTCACTTTTTTAAGAGACTTCACTCAACATTTATAATTTCCCCTCTTCTTTCTCCGAATATTCACTTTTCCAAATTTTTTTTTACTCAACTTTCGGCCAACATTTTTCATTTTTTACCATTGACTAATCAGGAAGTTGCTTCTCTTTATCCTTGCTCTTCACTTCCTTCGATCTGCTGTGAGCTTAGAGGAGTGTTCATATCTTCAGTGGGCCAAAGAAAACTCATATCTTTTTCATCCCCACCTCATCTCACAGCCAAGGGCATGGAGTGAACAACCAAAGCAGTGTGAAAATAGAGGGAAAAACATTATTAAACTTACATCATTTACAACATTGTAGAAAATGATTTTTCAAAAATATACTTAATATTAATAAAGTTAAATGTTTTCATACTATTGTTACTTCTCAAACTTACTTTTTCTTTTTCAATAAAGAAAAATTTTTATCTACGTGTTGCAAGTCATTTCGGGTTGTGGGTGATTATGGCTCCCCACAACTTTCAGTATTTTGTTACTTCAAGTAATTTTTACTCCTTTTTTGACTCTTAAAATTCAGATAAAAGAATAAAATTATTTCTAATATAAAAATAGATCTGTTATCTTTTTTAGATGGTTAATATCACAACTGCATGCATTGGTAAATTTCATTCCAACTTACAATTAATTTTCTTCCAACAATGATCTGAAGTAAGAACTTAATATAATGGACACAGAAAGGGAAATTTAAAACTTGGTGAGTAACCACAAAAGTATTTTCATTTTTTTCTACCATAAAATGAATGAACAGTCAAGAATATACCATTTAAAACATTTTTAAATTGGAAGTATGTGTGATGTCATAGAAAATTCTTATAAAAAAATTACATTTATTAAGTAAAATGAAAGATATAAATTCATATAAAGACAAACATATATTTTTATTTCAGTCACATGACAGATAAAAAGTTCAGTTCCATGTTATGCACTTTTTCATTAATACATTGTTTCAAGGAATAAACATTTAACAAAGTTAAATCTCATATTTTCTCATGTCTTCAGTATCTATTGTTTTCTGTAATCTTTAAAGTGTCATATATTTGAAAATCTTTTACATATACTAAATAGTATGTGCAAATACTAACCATTCAGAATGTAATTCTATTATGACATAGTTTTTTAAAAGTTTTTCTTTGATTAAATTATTTGATAGGTATGCCCTGTTGTTTCAATGAATCCATAAATTTGCAAATCGGCTAACAGTGAAAACTTATTTGAAATATAGAAACTTAAGCCTTTTATATTGTAATAAACAAAAGAAAAAATTAAACAAACGAGTAATGCAATTATATGTACAAAATTTATTAAGAATCTTATGTTACAGTTAGTTATATGAATTTTGTTTGGTTTTCTTCAAAATCAAGTTCATTAGGGTCTAACTCAGAAACTCTCTTCGTTTTATATTAACAGACTGATTATTTGTACTTTTATTTTTCAGTTAATGATGCAAACAGAAAGTCTCCTTTCACTTTAATCATGGACATATTGAAATAGTTTCATTTTACACATTTGTTACTTCCTGGTAAGTCATTCTTGTTGTCTGGAAAATTTATCACAAATGTCAGAAATATTTATGAATATTAAATTTAAATACCTCTAGTGGCCATTTTTAGCGAAATTGCTTTTTCTGTTGTTCTTATATTAATCATATTGTTACCAAGACAATAGACAATGCTCATCACATTTTTACTTTCATTTTTTTACGAAATGAATATTTAAAACATTTACTGTTTTGGAAATGAGTAGAACCACTTGAGTTATTCTAAATAGTGCTCATAAAGTTTTAAATTTAAAATAGTTCACAAAAAATAAACCTGAAGATTGAAACAAACAAAAACATGAAATAAATGTTTAACAAATCAGTTTCGTAAGTTTTTATGTTATTTTTTTAAAAATAGTTAATGGTAAATTTTTTATTTAGTCCCCGAAGGCCTTTACTCCTTCAAATTTTTCCAAAACATCCTTATTTTCATGCAAATGTATCTGCTGAACTCAAATCGATAATTGTTTATTGAAGAAACCTACCTTTATTGATGTTAACGACCAGAAAAAAAAAAAAATTCGAACTTTATCTCACCCCTTACCGCCATTTTCATATCTAATTCAGTGCTGAACGACTTTAGGCATAGGATGCTTATTTCGGCCTATTTACTTCCTTTGTGCAATTACTACGCGATTTGTTTTGTTTCGGAACGCTGAAAGTTGCGTGTATTTGCGTTTTGAGGTGGGGCTGTAGAATTTTTTTTAAGAAAGTTAACTTTCAAATAGAAATTTAGGGTTAGGGTTATTGTGTGTTTTTTTTTTTCCTTTTTTTTCTTGGTAATGAATTTAAAAGTTGTGTGTACTTAATTTGAGAAGAAAGTTAACTTTCGAATATATGAAAATAAGTGATAATTGGGTTAGGGTTATTGTGTGTATTTGTTTTACCTTTTTTTTGTGTTACTTATATATTTAAAGGTTAATTAAACTACACTCATTACTTATTTTCATATATTTGAAAGTTAACTTAAGTAAAACTACAATTATCACTTATTTTCATAAAAAAGGGGGGAAAAAAACAGGTAAATATATTTTCATATATTTGAAGGTTAAGTAAAACTACAGTTATCACTTATTTTCATATATTTGAAAGTTAACTTTCTTCTGAAATTAAAAAAAAAGGAAAAAACACGCATATACATGCAATGCATTTGAAGGTTAATTAAACTACACTTATTTTCATACATTTCAAGGTTAACTTTCTTAAAAAAATTTCTATTTGAAAGTTAACTTTCTTAAAAAAAAATTCTATACCCCAAAAAAGAAAAGGAAAAAAAAAAAGCAAATACACGCAACTTTCAGTGGAAATTGAGTTCTGAAACAAAACAAATCACGTAGTAATTGCACAAAGGAAGTAAATAAACCAAAAATTAGCTTACTATGCCTAGTCATTCAGTGCTGAATGACATATTTCAAAGATGGTTGAGGGGTGAGATAAAAAGCGAGAAGTTCGATTTTTTTTTTTTTTTTTTTCCCTGGTCGTTAACATCAATAAAGGTAGGTGTCTTCAATAAATAATCATCGATTTGAGTTCAGCATATACATTTGCATGGAAATAAGGATGTTTTGGAAAATTTTGAAGGGGTAAAGGCCTTTGAGGACTAAATAAAAAATTTACCTAGTTAACTTACTAATGATACACAAGTAATTTTTAAATTACTTTTTAAAAAATGTTTCTGAAGTATTACATTTTTTTAATCTAAGTTTCCTGGGGAGTTCAATGGTGAATTAGATAAAATAAACTGTTTGCAGAATTAATCATGAAAGTAACTTATTGATAATTTTCTTGTAAAAATATTCTATTTCTTTTATTTTGTTAACTAAAGAAGAATCTGTTTAATTTGTAATAGCTTGGTAACAGAAGAAATAAATGTCGATAATGCCAAGTATACTCCAAATTAAATATTTCAAAGGTTGTAGAAATTTATTGATTTAGAGAATCACATAGTGTTTCAATCATAAGAAAATCATTAGTGGAAGTGGATAAGTAGGCAGTAAGACAACTTGTAGCAGAAGAGTGAGTAATTTTAAAAAGTTTACAAACTTTTAAAGTTTGTATATAGACATATACAAACATGTGTATATTACTATAAATATCTATTGTTTAATGAATTTATAAAAAAATGTGCATTACAGGGAAATACATAATTATAGAAAAAAGTAATTACTTTTCATTATATTTTTAAACTATTGCAAACAGTAAAAATACAGTATTTACAGAAGTTTATTCATGAAAATTATTAATGAGCAGAAATAATCAGAGGTGAATTAAGTACTGTGAATTCATTTACATAATCTTTTTTAATCTACATCTTCCTAGTTATCTATTTGTTTTCACCTACTTGTTATTATTTTGACCTTTTTTCAGTTCATTCAGTTAATCTGCCATATATCTATCTCTTTCTCACTAATTTTTTAAAAATATTCTTGAGTAAAATATTTTCCAATAAAAGTAGGTGGGGTAAATTTTTTTTTATTGTATTTATTCAACAGTGTGTTCTGAAAGAAGAAATAGAATGTGGATTGGCATTGAACAAATGCCAACCTTATAATAATCTACAACTCAACAAATAGGGTTTAGACATCTTGCTTGGTCGTAGGATTATCTCGGGGGTGGGGTGATCAAGCAATCTTCTCCATAGAAGAGATTCAAATGATATTGATTGTGTAAAACCATTGAAAGCATGCACATGCTATCTGCATTCCATATCTCCGTCATTTTGCCTCTGTTCATTCTGACATTGCAAGCTTTGTCTCATTGACAAAACCTAAACAAAAATGCAGTCCTGATAACAATCTTAGTTCTTCTTTTCAATCCTCACATCATTGCCCTAACCTAGCAATGGACAGAAATTGAAGGAATTATCCTCAATGAAGCTATGGCATTTGTGAAATCTGCTATCATGGATAGAAAATTATTTTCACTACTTTAATAATCATGTTGCAAAATATTTCTTGTTGCATTTCATCTTTATTCTGGTTTCCATTTTACAATTGTTGTTTTACTTGCTGCTATCTCTCTTTTGTTGACTTGGAAATTCAACATGAAAATAAAGATATATTGTATATAATTATTGAAAAGGTTGACTATTAATGGACAAACCAAGATAACTCACCAGTGAGGCTTCATTTATTTTCACCTGAAAATACAGATTTTATTAGAGATAGAGAGTAACAACAAATTAATTATGTATAACTGATTATTTATATTGAATTATTGCTTATTTCCTTAAATTTGATCAAAATTTTACACCTTGTTCTTTAACGTTATGTAATTTGTTCCCAGAAGTATAAAAGTTTTCATTTATCAAGTCTTTAGTACCAGTTTCTATCTTGAGCTTTTTTTTTTTTTTGATATCTCTCTTTAATGTGTTTAACATAAACACAACTACTTTATTTTTAGCTATTAAATTTAAATTTTTATTTGTTCCTTTTTTTTTTTATTAACTTACAGTAGCTTCTATTCATATGACACATTATTCGTCATTAATGTATTGATTGTAATCTTTTATCTTGAGTGCCTCTTGGGGTTTGTATTGGGTGAAATTTAATAATTTAAAATATTGTATACATCCTTAAAAGTGTTTAATGTTAGCTTTCTAGCCACAGGTCCACTAGTATTTTGTAAATAAATTCAATATGCATGAAAATTTCAGAAATCTTATAAGAAAACATTATGTATTGAAAATGTTTTCAAATTACAGATCATACTATATTCCTTTATTCTGGTTGTACTGTGATGTAGAATGATGATGATTTATGTAGTTGATGTTTGTATTAAAATCCCTTTCTTGTGATATCTTTATTATTATTGTGGATAAGCCCAACATAATATAAAGTTAAGTTTTTATTTTGCTGAAAATATTATTCATTCCTCTTTCAACCCTTAGACAGAGAATGAGTGATATTGAAGTCAACAATGGACTGCTTATTAGTAAACTGTAATGTGGAAGTAATGATGGGGCTACTATATTGTAGCAGTTAAGAGATGAAGTAGTCTTACTTTAGATGCTATCCTCTAAATATTCACAAGTAGCAAGTTGTTTTTTTTTAGGGGGGGGTCCCTCCTTCTCTCTCTTATCATAAGTTACATAAGAATTGATTATTTGATATCTTATTACCCCATTAAAGTATTTTTTAACCAGACTACTGTCATGGAATGGAGGATCTTCATTGTTTATTCAATACTTGACAAATATGAAAAAGCACAGGAGACATTAAAAATGTCTATATTTTAAGTAAATGTATATTCATATTTTAAAGTCACAATTTTTCAACTGTCTTCAGCACAAAAATCTGCAAATATTGCTTTGTCTTGAGTCAATTTAGCAATGTCTCTTCAGAATATTCTTTATCACTTAATAGTAAAACAAAGTCTAGATGATTAAATAATTCCATTTTCAGGAACTATTTAGCAACCTGTTAGAACAAGGATAATAAATTTGAATAATTCTCATTCATTTTAGAGTCAGTAATGCTTATTATCACAAGTTGTTTTGTACTATCACAAATATAAACAAAATAATTTAAGGTGCTAGATTGATAAACTTGTTAGACTTAAAACAAATGACTGAATAATTTGAGTTTCTATTATTTTATTGTGGTTCATTACAATACATTCACATAAGATACAGTTGACTGATGACAAATGAATAAGAGATTCTCTTCAGTTTGAGAAATTTATTACTATGAATTCATTTAGGAATATTAGCGCTCATATTAAAAAAAATCAAAACAAAAAACTCGTGTAGCACAGGTGGTTGAGTAAATATAAAATTTTATCTAAGCTACTGAGCTAGGGGATTATGTTGAAGATTTTTTCATTAGTTTTATACTTGTAAAATTCACAAATTATAAAATGTAGAATCATTAAATATGGCCATTTTTATAGGAATATGTGTAAAGCCTACTGATTTCTTGAATGTATTAGATATTCAAAAAGAAACATTATCACTAATTTAGCAAAGTTTTGATATAGTACATAATCTGTAATGATTTCAACCAAAGCTCTCTCATAATAAACAGTACAGCTACTTTGATGATAGGTCATTTTGTTATTATCAATATTTCTGTTTGTTCAATGTAACCATTCATTATTAAAGTCTTAGAATATAGTATTTTTCATTTCACAACATTCACCTTATAAAATTATTTTACACTTTACATGCATCATATTTAAACAAAATAGAAAAAAGTGATGCATTTTAAAATGTTTGATATCCTTATCTGTGATTATATTAAACTTAATCAGTGCATAAAAATTCATTTAAAATAATTTAAAATCAATAAACTTTTTTTATTTACAATAATGAATATAAACTCTAATTTTTACATTCTTAATGTTAACAGCCAATTATTATATAAAAGATGTTACCAAAAATGATCACAATTTAAGCAGATTCTACTGCATTTTAAAAATTTTAGCCAAATTACTTTTGACTCTGGCTCCTTTTTTAATAAAACATACAAAAGCAAATTCAACTAATTTAAAAAAATTATAAAATACTGGATTAACCAGAAATGTTGAAAGCGTGACTGACAGGAAAATATTTGTAATCTCATCAGACCTTTTCTTTAAAATCTTTTTTTATAGAAATATTTTCTATCATTTTTCATTATTTTCTCATATTTTCCCCAGAAAAAAAAAATTCAAATCAACAATCTGTGAAAGCAAAATTTTTTTTAAATAATTTAAAAATTTCCAAGATAAAAACTCGGAAATTTTTTTTTCATTCCCAAATATCACATGTTCAATGAAAATCAAAGTTTAAAAGATATGGATCATTGACAACTTGAGTATAGTTTTTTTTATCATTAATGTTTACAGAGAATCATACTTTTTCACTGATAAATATATTTAGCAAACAGGTCAATTCTTTTTTTATTGCTCTTTCTAACCTATGATAAAAAAATCAAAAATTTTTTATCATTAAAAAAAAAAAACTTTTTGAGAAGGTACTACATTATTCTTTTGTAGTTTAGACATCTAAAATCCTCCCATAAAGCTTTGTCAGAAATACAACTTGATTTTTACAGCAAAGAATGGTTCTAAATAAACATTCATTTTTCTGAGTCATAAAGCTGCTTTAACTGAAGCAAAACCTGTTACTGTCTGAGTCGCAAGCACACACCTGGTATAACAAGTACTGAATTATGTCAAAAAAATGGATTTCTTGGAGAAATTTGTTTATAAGTAACTGCTTTCTTTACTGAGATATTCTAATAAAAACAACACTAAAACCTGCCTGAGTCAATGACATGTCTGACAAAAACTCAGGTCATTGTCCTTTGCCATTTTTGTGAAAAATATTTCAATTTATAGCCAAACTTACATTTGTTGCTTGATAAAAATGAGACATCATTGCAATTTGGTGATTCACTTCTATTAAAAGGCTTACATTTTTAGCCCATATATTAATTTATTAGTGACATGATGTTAATTTTCATTTGAATAATTAAGCTGGTTTGAAACTGGAAGAATTCAAGTCTTGTCAGATTTCATATAAATCAATAAATTGCTTCAGTTGGTTAGACTACACAGGATAATTTTTGTTGACACATAAACTGAAATGAGAAACTATATAAACTTGAAAAGTTAGAATTCCTATACAGACTACATTTTCCTTGTGCTTAAACTTTTCTGTGCTCTTAACACTTTAACATTTTAAACTAGCTGGATATTTTAACTAACCAATATTTTTGTTTATTGCTTTAAATAAAAACTGAGTAAAGTCACTATGTCTACTCATGGGATACCTCAGCATATAATACAATATAGTAACAGCTTGTTATGAAAGGCCTTTGAATTAGGAATAAATACATAAGAAAAACTGAAATTTTGCTTACCACTATACACTGGATTTGCTACTATTATTTATCTATTTAGATTTAATAATTTTTTGCACTGAATCATGGGGGGGGGGGGGCTTAAATTTTTTTTTTAAGTAAACCTGCTTCTAGCAAATATATTGACTGGCAAGCAGAATAGAATTATTATATTAAAGATACACATAGATATTTTTTTAAGTATGTATTACAGATTTTACAAGTACACAAATTGACTAACTGCAAGAGATACAAATATTATTTCACTATTCTTTGAAACTGAAAGGCAGTAATGATGCTAGCTCTATTGCTTTTTCTTGGTCGAAATAAAGATATACAAGGTGAATGTGATTCTAAAATTTGAACTTACAATTCTTGCATTAAGTGTCAGCAAAATAAAATTGAAAAAATAAAAATTCCATGATTTTGTGACAGCATGTCACAGACAATATTAAGTGTATAGCTGTGCCAAAGTAACATACATTATAGTTTCATGAACTTTCTTATCATAAACAATGTAGCATCTCTACACCAAATATGTCGTCAAGTTTTTTTTTACTTTCTTGACTTTGCAAGTTCTTTCATCGTTAAATGTTTCTCTAAGGTTTTAATCTGATCAGCTGCCTTCTGTTCTTCAGCTGATAGCCCCCCACCCCACCCCACCCCTCAGTTACATTTAAAATATTCTTGATTGCAAAAATGATATTGGCCACATTTCCATGTTACTCAATGAAATTGTCTTTTGGTAAAAGTAGCATATTATTTTATCAGGATCATCTTTCACTGGTACAACCTATGAAGCAAATTCAGGATTGAAAGACTTTCTTATTCAAATTTTATTAATCCTAGAAAACAAATATATCATAGATAATATTTAGCATGTATTTTCAAACAAGAAAAGCATATAATAAACATGCTGTTCAATGCATGTCAAGTTGCATTAGAAAACTCTATTTTCCAGGTTAGCCTTGAACACTTCACACATCACCTAATTTTCTTTGGAATATTTTGTTATTACTTACTCAGCTTAATATGATACAAGTTCATGAGTGTGTGACATCCAGTGATGAGTAAACTTACTACAGTAATAACAAACAAGACATTTGCCAATTATTACTCAATGTTGAAGTAATTTTGCAGACATTAGATTTTCATAATTTGATTCAAGGTAAATTTAAAAGACACGTGTCAAATCTTAGTTACCTGATGAGACCATTTGCATGAATAATGGCATCTACACATGGCATAGTGTCTAGAAAGTAATAGTCATTGCATGGATATATCTATCCAGATATGTTCCAGAGTTGTGTTTCTTGGGTGTGACTGCAGTGAATTTAATGAGGTTGTAATATTTCCCATACACGCTTAGTGGGTTTATATCACGTGAACATCGGGTGGGGATGGGGGTGGGTGTCAATGGGATCTCTGGAAAAGTCAGCCATGTCACCTGCACACAACAAAGCATTATCGTCCTAGAAAAGACTATCATCACTGAGAAACATGGTAAGCATAAGGTGTAAATAATATGTGACAGGATCTGTTACACCTGTTAAGAGAGACTCCAGTTTTACTAGTTATCCTTGTGAACTCAAAAGAAGCACATTCCACACCATTACAAAGCCACCACTAGCTTCCACAACCTACTAACAGGCTGAATTTATAGCTTCATGAAGTCTCCTCCATGCAAATTAGTGCTTGCCAAGAAATATCTGACCAGATAACATGGCAGCAGTCCTTCACAGTATCCCATGAGTAGATATAGAAGCACAGTGGAGTAATGGATAGCAGCTCGAATTGAGGAACTGGAGGGACGATGAAGTTCACTTATGTGCTAATACCCTTGGGAAATGTATAAATCCATCTCTTCTCCTTTCAGCTATGGGTAAATAGCATGAGACTGGGTTCTATAGTCTTGGCTGGCAACCAGTCTACTACAGTAAGAATTAGCAACCTACTGCAGGAAAATCTCAGCACATGCAGCCAAACTGTCCCATGAAACTTCTAGGGAAGAAGTTGGTTGGTTCAACCCGCCCAGGGTGAATGTTGCCACAAGTACAAGTTCTTTATAGCTCAATAGCAATGTTTTTTGTCCCAAATGAAGTGCAGTGATGCTAGTGTCAATAATGGCATTATTGGTCAATGACTATAAAAGCCCCATGAATGCTCTATCAGTTGGGGTTAAGAATACATCAACTGCATCCCAAAACAGATGAGTACTTACCATAAAGGTGATATCACCTATTTATCATACCTGTATGTTTTTGACTCTCATGCAAACCAGATCTATGTCTACTTTTCTAATGTTTATTAAAACATTCAGCATGAAATAACCTGGAAAAGGTTGATATGCTGTAAAACAAATCAAACTATCTAGAAAATTTTCATAGAATGCATTGTATAGTATACAGTGTATGACTGATTTGAATTGGAATGTGATTTGATATAACTTTCCTCTTTCTTGGGTTGATATCATCATTGTCAGTGGTCCTTATTCTTGTATTATCTATGGGCAACCAGTTTTCCAAGTATGCTGCTGCTGTCAGTCTTAAATTAACATATTCTTGGTATACTGTTCCCTGAGAGGAAAAAAAAAAGCAAGGGCAGTTGTCAACTTAAAATAGATTTCACTATCTTTAGGGCCCATGTAATTATTCAATCAAATGGTGAGAAATCCTGTCCGCATCCTATGGTTGTTACAGCTACACTACTCCACTGAGTTTGTTTCTACTCATGGAGGATGGCAAAACCATCCAACAAACTGTTGTTCCTATTTTGTTAGGATACTTCAGTTTATCAAAACTAAAAAGTAATAATTTTAAGAGGTATTAAATCATTTTTTTAAACTTCAGAAGACAATCCTACAAGTTTTACTTGTTTGAATTCAAATTTCTTTGTGGGTTAATTTTTAGATGAAGAATCCTGTCAGCCTAGTGTCTTAAATGAAAGTTCAGATATTTTAGTTTTCTTTTATCATAGAAACCAAGCATGTCAGCAAGAAAAAAAAAGTTTCTGTAATTATAGTATTTATTTATTATCAATTTCCTAGACAGATTGTAGACTTTAACACTTGGATTATACCTACACACTGTATAGTATTTACTGGTGTCTGTTCTTGATAGTGTAGCAAGAGTAATTTGCACAAGATGACCTGATATCCATCAAATTGACTGGAGGAGCTATTAAATAAGTCTTTTAAGAACCATGATATCAGCCCCTAATTCATCACAACTTAGCAAGTTAATGAACATATTTCATAAATTTAATGGCATAATCTGTGATAAAAATAATAATCTTTATGAAATAAGTTTTAACAAAGTTAACTTGATCTTGTATACTGAATTCTCTTCCACTTGACTCAAACTTGCAAGAACTTACCTAAATATAAATGTAAAGATATTGAGATATTAAAGATTGCAAAAATAGACTGAAGATCACTTTGAGTGATTGTTTTGACAAAAATACTTATTTAGGTTAATGATAACAGAACTAATATAAAAGACAAAACCCAACATCAGTGAGTCTAAAGTCCTTATATTTCATTGTTAAATCACTGGCTTAAAATTTCAGAATAATTAAGAAGGTAACTATTTGAATCCGATTTATCTATTCTCTTTTATGTTGGTTAAGCCAATGCATGCAGTGTCAAAATTTACACTTGCTAGTATAGAGGTCACTTAAATTTACATACCATCATGTTAATTTCCTTATTACCATTTACCTATTCAAGAAATACACATACAATGTCCTCAAAATGAATTTATGAGAACACAAATGCCAGTGGACTTAAAATATGTGTGTAGCCAGTAATTTTTTAAAAAACTATTTGCTTCCTCACAATGTATAATTTTATTTCCTGTTAGAGTTTTAGCACTTGCTTTTCGTATTTCAACCACTTCTTGATGGTTATATTTTTAGTGTGCTTGTTAAATGTTACCTCACTGTTGCAGTTATCAATACACCTCTTTAAAAAACCTGACAGAAAAATACTGATAAAACCCACATCAATTTATCTTAAATGATTAATAATTATTTCTTTAATAAATAGTTTGATATTTGTAATTAATAGAATTTTGATTAACATTTGTGATTTAATAAGCCTAGGTTTGGTCAAAAGAAATTTTACCTGACAAAAGAAAACATGTAGTAGCATTAGTGCATATTTTATTCCATTCACAGTCAATAGTGAATGTAAGATATTTATACAAAGTTAATTTAGTGTAATGTTCTTGAAAGCAATTTTAACCTAAGCAAGGTTTTATTATCTGGCTCATAGCTAATCTATTTATCAAACATTTTCAGAGATTAAGAAGAAAATAAATTGCAAAAGGAAAATGTTGAATAAGAAAAAATAAATGAAGACAGAAAACGTTGACCTGCCCTCTTCTTTTATGAAGCATTAAAAAGAAAAATACGCAGAAAAATACTGTTGTTGACCAGGTATATGCTAGACTTCCATTTGAATACATGTTCTATTTTATTCTTCAATGTGAGCCTGGATTTATCTCATCCAGCCATTATGCAGCTCAAAATTACAAACTTCTGAATGAAGAGCAACACTGGAATGCTTTTAAAAAATAATACTAACAAGATTTTATAAAAATTTATATAAATATTTATTTATATAAAATTCAACATTAATAAATTGTATTAACAAACAAAAAGATTTTGATATCTTACCTTCTTCTGAATTAAATCTATTATAACCAGATTTAAACTGGAAAATATCTGATGGTGAATATAAAAGCATGACATAGCTATTAACTGAATTTTGATCTAAAATTTTCACAGTTTAATATTCAATCTGTCATCTAGAGAAACTTTGGATTAAATAATTTGACAAGATTATGTCATAAAATAAATAGTTTTTCAACATTAAGACATGTACTTATTGATGTAGCCCCCTCTTTTTTTAAAAGTTAAATACATCTTTTATATTTTAAGTCTAAAAAGGTTCATACTGCTTTTAATGTGTCATTTTTTTATTAACCAACTTTCAGTAATATTTGTGAATTCATAAGTCCAAATACTTCCAATAGTTGTGATTTCTATGGCACTATACAGTAGATGCATTGTATGTAAAAAGAGAAACAGTGTTAGATAATGTGCTAGAGTTGAAGAATAGAAGTTCCTTGGTAATACCAGCCAAGTCTTTTATAAAGTTATCTGCTCTTTAAAAATTCATATCAGGCATTTGATTTTTAAATGTATGACTAATATAGAAATATGTAGCAAAGTACAAACATAAAAAATAATTTTGTTAATTTTACACTTGGACCAATACAAAAATAAACAGCAGAGAAATTATTAAGTTATAAAACTATATTCACAGAATTTATTTTTATTTGATTATTGAAAGTGTTTTGAACTAGGTATCCCAAATTAAATTTTATTTTCAATACATTAAAAAAAAAACTTTAATATAGGCATAGAGAATCTGACAAAAAATGAAAAAAAATTGGTATCAAATTTATCTTGATAGCTCAATTAGCAACAAAGTTATGATCACTCAAATTTTATCAGTTTTCTGTCTTGTGTGTTATTGGATGAGGAATAAATTTCAATAGTGCCTAACTGAAGATGCAGGCTTCAGTCAAGTTAGAAATTATTATAAATATAATGTCATATTGGTAGTCCTGACATAAAAGAAATATAATACTAATGGAATCAATGATTATTAAATCAGACCAACCTAAACATTTGGAAAAATTATGTACTGAAAAATGAAAGTTAAGACAGGAAAAAGAGGGACACATTTGATGGTTCATTTCAACAAGTAATGCCTTGCAACGTCTTGCTATAATTTATAGCAAAACAGCCAGAAGTGCAATTTAACAGTAGAGCAAAAACAGGTCAAAAGCCTACTAATTTGGGGATGAGAAATTCAATAAAACAGTTTTCTCTATAATATGAATACCTTTTTTCATACATGTATCTATTTTTGAAAATTTGAAATTATACACTTGACAAAAAAGGACAGTAATGAATGCAAAAATAAGAAATTTGTTTCATGAAATTAATCATTGGTCAATTCTTCAAATAAATGCTTATTGTAAAGTTTTAAACTAATTTATCTTCAAACTGAAAACATGGAAATGATTTGATTTGTTTAATGGCTTATCAATTCCCTAAATTTGTCTTGAGAGGCTTTAATACAAATATATATTATGTTATTGTGCTTTCATATTAGAATACATGGATAATTTTCAGCTTTTTTTTTTTTTTAATTGTATCACCCTGAGCAAGGCGGTAACGCCACTGATGTGCAGGGGGTTACATAATAGTAAAATGATTGGAAAAGAGAAAGCCGGAAACCACATCCTAAACAGAGAACAAGGGATAAGCCTCTTAACCTGTTCAATAGACATGGGTGGAGTGTGAACTGGGTGATTTTGTACAGGTTTATGTAAATATGATTCTTAGAGATGCTTTTTTTTTTTTTGATGTTATATTTTGGAATACTGTTTAAGAAATTGTAGGATATTATATGAATTAATGTAATGAAAGAACTCTTTCATGTTGGTTGATTAAGAAAAATACATTTACTAGAACTGATGAAAAATCATTTCTAGATAATTGGAAATGATCTTCTTGAATTTTCTCTTCTTATGGTGATTTGCAGTCTGAATTTGTTTATAAGCCTTTGCTGTAAGCAATATTTCTGGAACACTTCATATCCTGTCATCTCTTGAAAGTGGTATTATATCCAAGTTCCATCTAAAGACAAATGTTGATGCCACTTGTGCAATATCATTACACAAAGACCATAAAAAATAATCATTTCTGCCTTTGAAGAGAACTAAAACAACACTAGACAGAGATGTAATATCAATGATCTGGTCAATGTAAAAGTTGTAGTAATAGTATACTGCTGCCCCTTGGCTTTGGTGCCAATTTTTTCTTATTCACAAATGCAAGAGTTTGAATATTCAGATTCACTGAGTGCCATTTCTTCCTTCCTTTGGTCTTTTAGGTGCAAATGAAGTTCTATTAAAATTGATAACTATGAAATGTCTATTCCATTTATCACAGTTTTTAACTTTATCAACATACATAACAAGAAATTTGGAGTTTTCTTCAGCCTGCTTCTCTCACTTAGAAGAAAACCATCAATTATATCAATCACTCAGGTAGCATTTTTTGGTGTGGAAAGTACTAATACATAAGAATATAACAATATCATAAGAATAACTTAAAGAGAAAAAAAATACTAGCAATGCATATTTGTAAAAGTTCAACTATAAAACTAACCCCCCCCTTTTTTGTAAAGTAAGGATCTCATTTTAGTCTTAAAAATAGGACCTAATCCCTAGAATTATTAGAGAAATTATTAAAAAAAAAAAAAAATTTTGAAAATCACCTACTAATTACATTTCAATTTTTTATGGCACTATGGGCCAAAGTTAAGCTTATTCAGTTCATTATTTTATTTTTTATAAAAATGTAAATAAAATTTCAATTTAATCCCCAAATCTTGAAAATTAGAGAAAATATTGCCAACCATGAATGTAAATGAAATGTATGACCATTAAAAGGAAAACTGGACACTTTTTAAAAATTTTATTTTAATTTTTTTATGGACAAATGTGTGTGTGAAATTTAAAGAACTAAGAATATTTTCAGTTTATTTATTCTTTCTATTTTATAATATGAATTATGTTTTTCGCTTTGTTTTGTTAAGAAAATACAAAAAACAACGGCAAAATTAATTTGAGTGTGACAGTTTGGACAAAATACAATAAATAATTTATATAGTTTTAAAATTCATCATTAAAGTAAATATAAGAAAGATTTAAACTAAGGTTCAGCTGGCAATGTTCATTCACTTAGTTTGGGATACAAATTTTGATGCATCAGACAACTGTTTTGTATGAAATGAATGCAATATACCTGCTTTTTGATTCACGTATATCCCAAATTGTATGGGCACAGAGATAGGAAACTAAAAATAAGACACTGCTCTGCAAAGTGTAATTTTCTTGTGTTTTTCTTTTTTAAAGTTGAATTTCTCTGGTATTTCATCCACTACAGTTTTCAACTTTGAAACTTTTTTTGAAAAACAATTTCAAACCACCAAATTGACTAATGTTCTTTTCTCTTTTACATGGGACCTTTTCTTTTACAATGATATTTACACTTTACAAGGCCCAGGTGCCACTCTAAGTCAAGCTACAGTTTATGGAAGCACTTGGGAAAGATAACAGTTGACCCTAGACTTGAACAGGTTAAGACTGTAGCAATCAGTGAAGCATCTTCTTGGGAGTCAGTTCCACAAAGCAGCAGTTCATGAGATAAGCTTCTAGAGTGGAACTTACATCTCACCATTGGAATACGAAAGGAATGAGGGTGGTTTGCTGTGTGTTGTAAAATATGGCAAGGATGTGCTGAGATTGGAGAGAAAACACCTGATTTCTCTCCTAACAGCTACAGGGTAACAGGCAAAGAATGGAAAGAGACAGGAGAAAACAAAAACAACATTGTATCTGAAAACATGTCAAGCAACTTAAAGAACAAAATGTCCAAGGGACTGACTTCACAAGACACTAAGTCTTGCCAACTGCTGTTTTTCCTGTCACTTTTATTGATAGAAAACAGCTGATAAAAACCAGATCTAAAGAAGTTGAAGAGAGGCTTGTATCTGAATATAACAAGCTGTTCTACTGCTAAAAGTGAAAACCAGATGTAACTGATGTTAACAGACCTTGACAGGCACTTGTCTGTATTGATGTGTATTTGCTATTCCATTTTTGGCTTGATCTGGCTCTTGTAAAAATAGAGGATAGCAAGAGGAGTGAGGTACTTACTGGACTGGTACAGGGAACCCACCATTTTTCCAGCATCTTTAGCGAAGAACCATATGTACGAGTTCCACTTGAGGTCTGGACTGAGTTTAAGTCCCAATAGGCCTAGGGCCACCCTGAGGGAAATATCAATTCCCTGTGATTGGTGAAAGTTCTGGGTCTGCTTGGTGATACTAGTTTGGTTTTCAAAACATGAAGCACAATTTTTAAAAATAACCATGAAAGTGTAAAGAAACATCTGTTGTCATTATAAGTGACATAATTTAAAGTGATGTGGAATAAAAACTAATAATCACACATCAGAAAAACTAAATCTTTAGAAAGATAAAAGATTCAATTTTGATTACATACTAATTTTATCAAAATAGCCTACAAAATAAACAAGCAATTGAAACAAGGAAATTTCACTATTTTGATACATTTTTACATTGTAAACTATGGCAGTTTTGGATACCTACTTACAGTAGACTGCATATCAATATAAAAACAAATTCAAATAAACATGTTTCCAATCACTGAGACAAAAATCAAATGCTATACTTTGACTTAGATAATTATAATATTGTAAAACATGATCAACATTTGTCAATAAACAGGTTTTTTTAAAAAATCTAATTGGTAGGAACCATTATTTTTGTTGGATTTAATCTGAAAGACTATTTTAGAGATCATATATATATATTTGTGCATTTCATTGGAAAAAACATATTAGTCAAATTAAAAACAGGGGTTACGAGAGATAGCAAAAAAACAAACTTTAGCAACAGCTACAAAAGACAGAAAATTGTAGAGAGCCATGATCACCAATATCTTGAAGAAATAAAGTACATAGAATTCAACATGAGAGATGGTATGTTTCAATTTATATGATTTAAATGTCATCTGAATCAGTTCTAAATGCATGTGTTAAAGTAATTATTTTACAGACAAGAAATCTAAAAGCATAAAAATGGCTTCTACATGAATCTCACTTGTTTTGATCATATAGTGTCAAATAAATTGTTAGTTTCTAGTGTTATATAAATTTATTTTTGCCTAAGTACAAATTTCTACTACAAAAAGCATCCATGGCATTTTGTTTTGTTGAGAATGGAATTATGAAATACTGAAAGATAACATGTAAAACAAAATGGTGAATATGTTATTTAATTAAGTGAAATTTGTTTTAATTTATTTTTCTAATAAATTTTGTGGTCAGCCCAATAATATATATATATATATCACACGCACGCACACACACACACACAATTGGAAATCAAGTTAAATTCTTTTGAAACATTTTGATAGGTGAGAACAAAAAATATTTCATTTTTAAAATTAACAATGGTCAGTTGATAAGAAAAGTTCTGTCTAGTCAATAAAAATATTTTAAGGCAATCACCCAAAATGTTTTCTAAACAGAGGTAATAAGACTGAATTTGATAACTGGTTATTTTATTACTGCCTGTTAAAATTTAATTCAGATTCAAAAATACATTGAAATCAATCAAGTAGAATTAAATATCATTGAATTTCAATAATCCAATCATTTAGCAACTTCCATAGTTTTGTGGATTCAACATCTGGAAAAATCATCACTCCATTGATTTAACACTTTTTTTAACAAAAATCCTCAAAAATTTAAAAAGATTTAAGCCCAAATTAAAATGTCTGGCGTATTAATTTAGTACAGGCAACATTTTTAGAAAAATAATTTTATTCAGAAAAGATGTAATCAAGTCTTAACAGTATCAATTTTTAAAACGTAGGATCATAAGAAAGAATTTCCAGAATTGCAAAAGAAGTAATCATGAGAATTTACCACCTATATTACAGCTGCTAACAAAAAACACTTCAATTTCCCATATTTAGTGAGCACTATTTCATGGTCATTTTTCAGTTTAGTGAACTTAGGTTGACATCTAATTTAGAGACACAACTAGCATTAGTGGTATTTAATATATCAGTTCTCATCAATAAGAGAGAAGATGGAATTGGAAAACAACATTGTTGATAACTTGTATAATATAAATAAAGAAATAATATATTAAAATTCTTTGCAAACTAATTGAAAGAGGCAATTATTGAAAAAACCCAAAGATGGTAAAAATACCAAACAAAAAATGATGGAATCATGGATTCAAGACTTGTTTGATTCAGCCAAGTCTTTAGTATTAGAGAATTGGTATTTTACCTTTTCATTTCTGGAAGTATTTTTATGAGATGAGAACTCTGTTTTTTTGTGCTTATTTACTTTTTGCTCACAAATCCACAGATGAGGCAGAGAAATGACTTTTTACCTATATTCCAAGAGAAAAGTAAGTATAACTTTGGATAAAGACATGACCTGACAAGGAATTTTAAAACATGAAAATTATTGTGATGGGTCAAAGAATAACAGTGTATTGAAAGATCTAAGCATAATGTAACAATAAAACCTGCTTATTGACAATGAACAGTCAACAAAAAAACAATAAGAATCTTTATAGAATAAATATAACAAAAAAGGGATAGAAATAGAAATCTAAGAAATAAATGGAACATAATGATTTGATTATCAAATTTCTTTGCTTTTTTACGGAAAATGACAAAAAAGCAAATAGAAATCCATCATGGGAAACTCAAATATGCATAAAAAATGTTACAAGTCAGTTGATTAAATTCAGTCATCACAATTCATTGATGATATAATAATGAATCATATAGAAAACATTACAGTGCAACTAAAACTATATAAAAAGACATTACTATTTGAGTAACACAACTAATCAGTTAATACTAGAAACAGAAGATAATTAAACATTTCATTTAGGTTTTTGTCAGATTAATTAAAATAAATATATTTTGCAGAAAATATCTTAAGAATTCATTAATATACTGTGAATAAAGGACAAAGTTTATCAACATCTTACAACCAACAGGATGAAGATTACATTCAAAATAAGTCTTAAAATTAGAAATAAGTTTTGAAATTGATCTATAGTTATTGTAATTAATTATAGGAAGTGAGAAATCTTCTAAATAAGAAAAACAAAGGCATAATACTAGAACAACTATGCTACATAGTAATGGACATAACTTTCACATAAACATCAACTGGAATAAGACAAGTATTGTTTTTTTTTTATATCTATAGGTACTTCTTTTAAGGGTGCAAAAAAGTTACCAAAATGAGCTGTGGAAATTTTAGTAACAAACAGGTTTTTACTAAGGATGAAGCAGTTGCATGCAAAATATACTAATTTTTACCAACAAGCTATCATTGTTCTAGATAAAGACACTGACAATCAAAATCAATACTGAAAAATAAGTACATTCAAAGAAGATATGTTAAGATATACTGTAATGTGGGAGAAAAAAAAAGTGAAATTCCTTACAAGCTTTCAGGTTATATTTGATAATTTTGAATTGAATATTACCTCTTTTGTAAGAACAGATGATACCAACAGATATATTAATGAATTTATAGAAAATAAATCTAGTTCATTTTCAATAAAAACTTGTGTAGTATGAATATATACTGGTTAGTAACTTTTATACACTCACTATATGACCATTTATAACTAAACAGTTTAAAATTGTTATATTATATCCAATGCCAACACACATGATTAAAAAATTGCATATTTTAGTTATCATTAATAGTCAAGGAGAATCTGCTAGCAAGTTACAAATGAAATCATTATTTTGACAGAAAAGATTGAAAACATTTTGATCTAAAACTTGATTATTTAAAATACATCAAGTGAAAATATTCAGTACCATATTTACTGGTTTATAAAATACTTTTTAAGTAATGTTTTCAGGAACTGTTCACTATGTTACCTAAACCACTTAAACGTCTTTAGTAATCAGCATCTTATCAGTAAGATAATCAGTAACATTGGATGCAATGTCTTATAAGTTTTTTTATACATTGACAGGATTCGTAGCTTTATTATTATTAATTTTTGTTTAAATATTAGAAAGAGAAACTGATTTAGTTCATAAGTCTGTTTCAAGGTACATGAATTACATAACATGAGAGAAAAGTATTCAGGAGTAGAATTCAAATTAAGTTTATTCAATTTGCAAATAATTCTCAATACAATTTTGGTAAAATAAATATTAGTCATAATAAAGTTTAATTTGATAGTGCTTTGAATCTCCACACACTATTTTATTTTTATAATCTATGTGTACATAGAAAAGAAACAAAGAAAAATACTAATTTAAAGTGTCTACCAGAAAGTGAGATGGGTGGACTGCTTTTATAAACCACTGACTGAATAGTTCACCAAGTACACTACTATCATCAACTAATTTTATAACTTTTCAACTAAGAGACTCACTTGTTTATGCCATTTGAATATCATGTAGTTCATTCAACAAATTCTATACAAATTACTGGAAAATGTAAAAGATATTTTTCCTTTAATGAATTTCTAAAAAACTAAATTTCATCAAAATATCTTGACCATCAGTCTTGTAATTTTAACAAGCAGATATGCAAAATAAGGATTATTTAAAAAAGAAAAAAAATTGTTCTGGCTTAATAGTTAAAAAATCTAACATTGGAGATTGGAGGGGTAAGTAATTTGAAAAAATATACTATGTCAATGATAATCATTACTAAACACAAAATCATTTATACAATATGATATCAAGAAATATATTTGTTTATAATCACATGGTTATACATTGTTGGAGAATTTTTCAAGGTTAAAGCTTTAAGAGCAAAAAGAATTGTTGTTTGCTACACAAGGTAACATTTAGATGGTAGCAAAGTAATTGACAAAGTAAGTAAAAATCTACAATTCCGACATGTCAAAACTTGTAAGTTATGCAATACTAAATACCATTTGCTGATAGTGTCTTTACTTTATTTATTAGAAATAAAAGCAATTAACAATTCAATCACATTTACTTTGTAGAATATGAATAGATAAAACTATATCCTTTTACTATCTTCCAAATAATTTTCAGTGAACTTTTAAAGTTATTAAAAAAGTGAATTCAATTGATGTCATTTGAGTTTCTGAAGAAAATAGAAATGAGGAAACTCTTGGGTAACTATAAAAGTATACACTCATAGACAATTTCTATTTTAGGCAGTACAAAAAATTATTCTAACTAATAACAAATAAAAAAGTTATAAATTCACTGCTCCCTATGAACTAGTAGACAAAACAAAAATATAGCCTTAAATTTTTACAATTACATAATTTTGTGATACCTGTCTATATTTCTTGGATGAGGTAGCATTTACACTATTCAAACTATTGTCCTCATCTTTGTTTCCATTTGTACAATGTTTTGGCCATTGTATGCTTCGGCCTTCTTCAGATGCTAGCAATAAAGGGTTCGGTTCAAAATTTCTAGCACCTGAAGAAGGCCAGAGCATACAATGCCTGAAACATCGTGTAAAGATGAGGACAATAGTCCAAATAATGTGAATAGTGTAATTTGTGATACCTTTAAAAACAATAACTGTATGGCAGTAAACAAAACAAGTTTCCATTTTCAGGATTTCTATTAGCCAAATATTCCTCATGGTTAAAACAGTATTAAAGATCAAGATTTTACAAGTTCTCAAACAAAATAACCTAAGAAGGGGTTAGAATGCACAAAACTCGCATTTAAGGTACAGAAACCCACTTATAGAGAAGCTTAACTTGTGGTTTTCATCAAAAAACCTCTGACAAAGTAAATGTATTGTACACATATGCAAAAAAGAAAGAGATTATGTTCCTGATTACAGAACTTGTCATCATAGTAATTTTATTTATTTTAGAGAATTGTACATAATTTACACAGCAGTTAGTACTGTCTAAAAAGACAATTTCAAAACTTCTGTTAACTGTTTGTCTTTTTTTTATCATTTTATCCCAGACAAGCAAATAAGGCCATGAAGACACAAGGGGTTATTAAAATAAATGCACATATTTTATACAATTTACTTAAAAATATACATTAGTTGGTTTTATTAAATATACTTTTCTTCACATAACAAGTACATGTCAAGCCTTCTCACAATTTTTTTATTATTTCATTGTATACTAACAAACTTTAAATTTAAGACATGTCATGTCAATTATAAACATTTTCATTCCAATTATCCAATATCAGGGCAATGTATTGTAAACACTTATATTTATTTTTCTTAAATATAAGTACACTGAACCATTTTATAAAGTGTTGTGGAATGGGAAAAATTTAATGAAGTTTTTATCTATTTTCTAGAAATATTATGGTGGGTACTGTTTTATGATAAAATAAAAAATAATTTATTTTAGTTGGAGAATTTAATCTTTAAATTGTTTTTTTTTCTTTAACATAATAGTTTGTATAAAACAAATTTTATATTCATGGTTCTTTAGCTAAGGAAGAGTGTATCATCTACTCTTGTTATTGCAATATGTAAACTTAATTGTTCCCAAGTAATTCATTTACCCATAAGCTTTTAAAAAATTATAAAATATTAAGGTTTTTTTTACTTTTCGCTTTCAGTTATTCAGGGTGACGACACTGACTCGTTCAAGTTTTAATGTTTTTTCTTTGTAACCAATCTCATTTTAATAAATACAATCTCTAAAAATATTGCTTTATTAATTAAAAGATTTTTTTGGAAATCTATTTTGATGAAACTAAAATTTCACGATCATAGATCTAAAATTAACTAATTTTCATATTCATGCTTAAAAAAAACTTGCAGATTTTAAGTGAGACTGATAAAAAAAATTATTGTAAATTTTTAATTAGAAACAATTCACAGAAACTACATTTTGTTTTGACTAAATTTTTGTATCAAATCAAGAAATCTTTACTTAAGAGTTGACTATTGAATTTGCTAACGTTTTTGAGTACGTATGAGACATCATTTCATTGATTTTTTTTTTAAGCAGAGACAAAAATACACAATTTGTACACATAAGCAAAAATATCCAGGATAAAAAAAATAAATAGTAACTCTTCTTGTTGGTTATTATAGTCATAAACCCTATTTTCTAGCTTTAACTTTTTTAGTAGTCGAATTCTAGTACTTCTTCAGTCTCATCATCATATTTTTTTTGTTGGGTTGAGGAAGCTTGTATTTCAGTATTTCTGTAATATTCTCAAGGATTTTTTTTTTAAGATTTGGGAATATTTTTCTAATCTACGTAAAAGTTAAACAGAACAACAGTAAACAAGTTAAAATTAGAATTCATCATGAACACTTGTTGACTTTAGCAACCATAAAGATTTTAAGTTGACTTTTTTAGTAAACAAGACACAGATGAATTACATGTTAATTTACTTTTAAAAACAAATATATCAGTTTCTTAAAAGAAATCAAATCACGAAGCTTTCTTTTCCATTCGACTCACAATATTTTTTCAATTCATAATGTTCTAAGTGTACACAGAAAAATTGAAGGAAAAAATCATGACCTAAAAATGCTACTTTATTCTAAAAACATTTACGTAAAAAATGTCATTTTAGTATTGTGGAAGTTAGAAGACAAAAATAACACAAGATTTTATGAAGGTGCACATATCTTTTTGTAAAGAAAATGAAATCTGCAGCAGTCTTCGAATAGCATTGTAAGAAGGAAGAGTGTAAAAGACTTTCAAAAATGAAGCAATGTACGAAAAACCAAACGTGAATGGCATGAGAAAAAAAAGTCCCCTATTTTTTTTTTAAATTCTTAAAAAGAAAATCTTACATTGCTGTATGGATAAAATAAAAAAAAAAGTCACTAGCTTATGTTGTATGCACCTTCAGGCAATACATTTTTTGACATTTAAAAGGGATTGAAGAATACACTGAGTTTTAATAAGGATCAGAATCAAAGTAAAAATTACCTGGTGGATAATGCATGGTAAAATTGCTATGATCAGGCAAAGTTATGAGATCTGTATTACAATAAAAAATAGTGAACCAAAAGCATTTAAGCAAAAATATATAAAAAAAAACGAATAAAAATATTTCTTTGGTATTATTTAATTTACAAATATATCAAAGATTTATATAAATTTTTGCGCTAAGCGTAAAAACGAATTCTTATTGAACATAAACAGTAAACAGCAACACACTGATCAGAAGGCGACATAGTGATTTTTACACTAATTTATACAGAAACGTTTGTACGAATAACTATAAATGCTTAAAAGTTAAAAGCAGACATTTCTGTTGAAAGTTATGGAGAAAAATGGTTGGGCATACATGAGACAAAAAAGCTCGCGCGTACACAATCGCCTTGCATTGTGTTAAATACAATATCTGTACATACATACCTCCACTCATCATACGTGCATACAAGAAAAAAGGTAAAATTTGAGAGAAGAGAATAAATAAAATACTAAAAATTAAAGAAAAAACCTGACAGACATTAAGGAAAAATAAAGTATGGATGGATGGAAAAGTATACCAGATGAGGCGAGATAAAACTTCTGCAAAAAAAGGGGGGAAGGTAACTACATCTCCTTTCAAGAACTAAAAAAGAAAAGAGGGGGTGGAGAATTTGCAGTAAATAATAAAGAATATAAATGAGAGAGAAACTGAAAACTAAAAGGGAGAAGAGAAGGAGGAATAAACAGAAGAATCTGTTTTTTTTGGTGGGGAAAATAAAAGAAGAAAGAGAAGGAAGACATTTCAAGCGTCACGGATGGCATTTTGAAGGTTCCATCGTTATGGCGGCCGGCAATGTGTACTACGTCATAGGGTAACGCCCACCTATGACGTCAACGGGATGACTATGGAGGGGAGCGGTTACTAATAGCAATGACAGAGTAGGAGGCGAGAAGTGCATCACATTGAAGACAGAGAAAAATAAATTGGAAGAAGCTATAAGGATTGAAAAGAGAGGGAAATAAAGTAGGGAGAGGAGTTAGGCATTAAAAACGGAGGTATCACGTCAGAAGTGCTGTACGTAGAAGAGCAAAGAAGAGAGATTAAAAGAGAGATAAGACAATTAGGTAAAGTTTAAAGAGAGGGGGATAGAGATGCTGGTGTAAGTGATGCTCAACAAAATATAGATCGAGTAAGGAAGAAATACCGTAAAAAATAGGGAAAAAAATATTGCATAGAATTAAAAACAGAATAGGAAAAATTCGGAAAGGTGTTAGCGATTTAATAACTTATAAAAAAGAAAGGTTCAACTACTACACAGATGAAAGCTTTAAAAATGAAAGAAATGAATTAATATCTCTCTCTAGACTAGAGAGGGGTGTCAGTAAGACCATTAGAGAAAAAAACTAATAAATAAATGGGCGACGTGTGAATAGAGAAAGAAAGAAACGGAGATAAGTAATAACTCAACTGGGTAATAACGTTTATGAAGGAGAGTATGAATAGAAAAAATGCAGCAAAGGATGATAGAAGAGTAAAAAAAGGTGGGGACGAGGAAGTAGTGAGGATTAGAAACAAAGAAAAAAGTAAAGAAGTAAGACATGATTGTGCATAACAGAAATTTATTAGTCTAAAAATTATGGAGAAGGGAAGAAAGAAAAGACGATGACGGACAGTAAGAAAAAAAGTTAGTTAACGAAAAAAGTCAAATGAGTAACTAAAGGACAAGGACAGTAAGGAAAAGCTAAATAATGTCGACGTAAATAAAGGGAGAATCGCAATTTTATAGACAGGGAAACCAAACATCGATATACCGAGAGAAAAAAAGCAGGAGTGAAGATTTAAAAAAAAAAAAAGAAAGAGCCGAAAAGTTGACGGTCTTAGTAAAACCGAAGGGTGCAGACTGCAGAGAAATCGAAGCCAAAAAAACTAAAAATAGATGAAAGATGGGAATATAGCCTTTAGGAAAAAGAAAAGATAAAGTTAAAGGATGTGAAAGAGTTAAAAGGCTGAGACGATGGATAAGAGAAATTGGAGGTGGGAGAGCTGAAATAAAAAGTCAATGGGTAGATGTGCATAGAAAGAAAAATAGTAAGGAAAGTACCTAAAAAAAAGACAAGCCGAAAGCGAGTGACAAAAGAAATAGAAAGAAAAGTTCAAGCATTAAGTGAAATGTGGAAAGATAGAGAATAAGAATAAGAGATATACCAATAGGTTAGAAACTAAAGAGAGGGAAGGTGAGATGACCGAAAGAACGTAATGAAGGATGGAAGAAGGCAGCCTTATTTTCCGCATTTGGCTATGACGTCACCGGGAGAGGAGAGTAAGCTGAATATATGGAAACCGGAAGACAAAATTTGAGAAAATGTGTAGAAAACGCAAAGAGGGGAGAGAAAACGGTAAAAAATATTGCAAGAACCTAAGAGAAGAGAGTCACTAGTCGTCAGAGAATAGGACAGAGGAGTGAACACTACTCAGAACTATTGGCAGGCAAGCTAAAAACGGGGTGGGAGAGCACAAGAAGGAATAATGATGAGAGAGGAACAACTCCAGCAAGGAGTGGCTGTGAGTAGCGGTTCGAGTCAAAAACTATCATCGTAGTGGGAGGCGAGGCACGTGCGTGGGTTGTGCACGGAGAGCAAGTTACGTCCACTTAGGGCATGTACACAGTAATAACACATGGCCAATAATAATAATAATACAACTAAACAACTGTCGCTACTAAAATCTCACTTACACATACCTGCAGCCATACATAAACTTATGATAAGCCATAACACACATATACAAGAAGGAATGTAGAAAAAAAAAGCACTTTTAAGCTCAGCCTGTACCGAATCGAACAAGCGTGACGTTATTCCATTTCCTTCATGGAAGCCCGAAATGAAATAGTATGCAAAATATAGTGATAAACAATATTATTTATTGAGATTCCATTACCCAGCACTTTTGACATGCCATATGGATTGATTTTTACATGTACATTTTTGAGGTTTTAGTTGTTTTGTTGGATTGTTCATTTTACACTACTACACTAGTGTGCTGTGTATAGTGTACTGTAGTGTACTTACAGTCCGTATTTGTTTTAACATTATTTGTAAAATAAAAATCACAAATTTAATTTGAAGAATATCAGAATGTCAATGTGTTTATTTTAAACTGTCACAATTTTATAGAAATCCCTTCACTATTAGAAACTAAATGTGACTATACAATACATACAATGTCGCTGGTTAAATTAGTTTGAAAAGGAGTGTCTTTATACGAAGGTAAAAAAATAGATTTAAAAAAAATTAATCTGGTTCCAGGTTAAATCAACAAATAAAAAATCTCTAGCTTTAAAAAAGCCCATTGTGAACCGTTTCCTCGTAATGTAGCTTACTTTGTTTTTATTAATCATTTTAATTTCACAAAATCATTAAACTGAATGTTTATACGTTTCACAAGTAAGTCTAAATTATTATTACAACTTAAATGTTTTTAAATCCCTGTCCAACACGTTCTTAAAATATTGTATGTTGACAGGAATGCTGACGTCACCAGACCTTCAAGCTACGTCATTGGAATGTGCCGTTGTTTGTTTCTGCAAATTTCTGGTTTAGAAAGCAAGAATCACGACACGGGTCCCATTATAGTTGGTAGGTTGGTAAGACTTTTTAACAACACTGGAAACCCGTACAGAGAAAGGGACTCTTCGAGAAAATAGTAGTCTAGTATTAAAAAACTGAAATGGTCAACAATTTGTATTGGTTGACCATTATTCCCACAAAAATTGTTTAAAGAAGTAAGCAATGAAATGAGAATGTATGGTATCACGTTCATTCGGTTTATTACTTTTAGTTTTAAATTAATCATTCAGTTTCAGTTTTATTTGCTAATCCATGACGTAAATAATCCAGTCCATGAAAGCTAATCCACTACGCAAAGGCATGAATTTTTTTTCATGTACTATTTTTCACGTTATAAATAAAAAAAAGATGATTTCCAACCACCTGTACATTTTATTTTGACTGAACTCAAAAATTTTAAAATGTCAACTGACATTTTCTAATACAAAAATACGAGAAATTCGTCAGTGAAAAAAACTCATGATCTGCGATGTTTAAGTGTTTCATGTGTAAAAAAATTCGATAGTATTTTAAAACTAAAAACATTGGTGTCTCGTAACTCATTCGTAACGTATTAAAGTAAAAATCATACATACAGACGTACGGTCGTGTAAATTATTTAGTTTGTTGGCATTTATGAGTCATAACTCATAATGTGATATTTCTAGGAAATGTCACTTCTTGTCAGACAGAAAGTCACATTAAAACTTAAATTTACTTTCACTGCTGCCATATTTTTCAACTTAAAGAAAAATCAAAGTCTTTTGAAAATCATTTTCTTTTCTTTTTTTTAATTATCGATAGAAATTTCTCAAATTTATTTGACTTATGCTTCAAAATTTAATCTAATAATATTTTTTTCTTCAAGATTTTTCATAATTGCTTCCTAGATTTCCTTCTTTCTGTCATATGCACCTACAATTTTGCAAGGAATAAGTAAGAAAAAACATTATAACACTTCACTTTGGGTGTAATTTTTATTTTGTCATTTTGATTAGGGGTTGTAATTTATCATTCTTTAATATTTAATTATGGAATGCGCTAATTAGAGTTTCCATGTTAAGTTTAAACCTGACTATTTTGGATATAAGACTGATTCTTAGTCTAGAGGATTTTTTTTTTATGAAAGGAAATATGATAAGAAATATGACATTCTTTTTTCCACTGGTACAAAGATAAGTGAATGTTGAAAGTTCTCACTCTGACTAAAAAGGGATTTCTAAAAGAAACTGATGTCTGATTAGATTTTGCAAAATGTGTTGGGCTGAGAACTTTTCTTTTCAGCACCTTCACATAAAGTTTTTAATTTTGAGGTACACAGAAGCAACAGGTGTTGAATAAAAATACTTAGTTTTGCAAAGTACATTTTTTTTCTTTATAGAATAAATAAAAACTTGTCTGTTTTTATTAATAATGAAAATCAAATTGTTTACTTATCAATATTATTTTTTTAATAATGAGAAATCAGCATTAAAAAAAACAGATCATGCAAACAGAAAACATGGAAACAGTTATCAAAGCTTTATTTCATTTATCTTTTGCATTACTAAAAAAAAAATTTAATCATGCTACCAGTGTGAGATCATTAAATTCAATATTTATATACTATGCTTTAAATTCTATGGTTCAAGAAACAATGTATGAATTTATGATTTAAGTAGGAAATGCCAACTTATCTATTGAAACAGAAATTACTGAATTGAAAATCCAAGAGGAAGCAATTTTTTGATACTGGAATGTACAGTCACACACTGCACACATATTTATGTTATATATATGTAAATACTTCAAAAACTATTATGGACATTGTGAGATCTAAAAATAACAGAAATCAAAATGACGAACAAGCAGGTGTATACCGAATAAATTGCCGGGACTGTTCCTCCACCTACATCGGAGAAACAAGTAGAAATCTAAAAAAATGTATATATGAACACAAAAGAGACATCACTAATAATAATCTAACCAATGCATTAGTGATTCATAGAAATAAATTCAACCACATTTTCGATTTCAAAAATGCCACACTAATAAAAAGAGTGGACAATTTATTCAGAAGGAAGATTCTTGAGAGTGCCGCTATCCAATACTACCAAAACATCAATTTGCGCCCCGGATTTTTCCCAATCTCACCATTGCTTGTGGAAACTATATTGAAACAAACTAAAATGCATGGTGGGAATTTCAAAGAAAACGGTTGATTTTCTTTTTTCATTCTAAAATCTCGTGCTTTTGCACTGCACGTGGGGCAGTTCTGGAACATACTAAACACACAGAATGGACAATTTTCAAAGAAAACTAATTCCCTTCATCTTAACGTCGCGTGACTTTGCAATTACACATGAAGAAATTCTAAAAAATGAAATATTCCGTTAATTTTTTGAAATGATTTGTGAGCGTATCTGTGGTTACCAAAACTAATTTTGTTTATAGATACGTAATTTAGAATAAAACTCATTTCGTCTTTCTGCCTTGAAAAAGTCCATCACGAACGAAACGCATAGGCGATTTAAAATACAGTTTTCCTCTTGTCTTTATTTTAGTTAACCATATATGTAAATATAAATTTTATATTGGAATATGTATGAAAGATAAAATCTTGTAGCAATTAACACATCACTTAATAAGTTCCAGGCCTGACATATAGATGGCCCCAATAATAAAAATTTGGTATGATTTTTATGAAGTACTAACCTTCAAATAAAACACAACAAAATTTGAGCCCAATTGGATTATTAGTTTACAAATTACAGTTATTTAAGTGAAGCTACCATTGCAAATTTTCAAAACAAGAGAAAAATCTGAATGGGAAAAAATACTGTTCAAGCAAAGCAATGGCTTGATAAGTGTTATTCAGACTCTGCTCTGTTAGAAACAATGGTTAAGTGGTGGTACGCTGACTTTAAATGTGGTCATACAGACACGAATGACGCTGAATGCTCAGGTCACCTAAAATCAGTCCCGGAAAATACCAAAAAAGTCCACAAACTCAATTTGGCTGATCATAAATTAAAGTTGCATGAGATAGTAGAGGAGTTGAACATGTCAGAAGGCAGTGTATTCACCTTTTGTATAAACATTTATCATTGAGAAAACTATGTTCAAAGTGAGTGCCATGTTTGCTCACAGTCAATCAAAAACAACAACACTTTGATGATTCAAAGCATTATTTGCAACTGTTTCAGTGCAATAAGAAGTTTTTGCATAAATATGTGACAATGAATGAAACATGGATTCACCACTTCACTCTGGAGTCAAATCAGCAGTCAGCTGAGCGGACAGCAGCAGGTGAAAGCCGTCCAATGCAACCAAAGACACAAACATCAGCAGGCAAGGTTTTGGCCTCTGTATTTTGGGAAGTGCAAGGTATTTTGTGCACGGATAACCTTGAGAAAGAAAAAAACCATCAATGGCAAATATTATATAGCACTATTGGTGCATTTGAAGAAAGAAATTGCCAAAAAACAGCCACAAATGAAAAAGAAAAAAGTGATCTTTCACCAAGACAATGCACCATGTCACAAGTCGATTGCAGCACTACATGAATTGCACTTCGAATTGCTTCCGCATCCACCCTAATCTCCGGACTTGGCCTTGAGCGACTACTGGCTGTTTGTTGACCTCAAAAGAATGCACCAGGAAAAGAGATTTGGCTCCAAAGAAGGGATATTGGAAACTGAGGTATATTTTGAGGCCAAAGACAAATCTTTCTACATAAAAGAATTGTTAGAGAAGCGTTGAAATCAGTGTATCACCCTAGAAGAAGACTGTTGATGAATAATGTCAAATTTTGCCTAAAGGTTGTTGTTTTATTAGTTAGGCCCAGGATTTATTGAGGAACGTTTACCCAGTCTGCCCACAAGAGTGAGTTGTGACACAAGGTCAGTTTTTATAGTGGGAAACATGAGTGCAGGTGCTCAGTTGAAAGTTCTAATATTACCCAGCTACCACTGATGCAGCAACTTACTGAGTGATGTGTTATAATTAACAATTCTTACTTTAAACTGGTCAATTAGAACTTTCTAACTATAAATGACTGTATCATAACATGCAAATTTATAAGTCACATGTGTTTACAATTCCTATAAGTAGTCAATTAAGTGTCATACATGATACACACTTAAGCAATCATGTCTCTTTCAAGATGTGACTGACTGGGCATTAGTTTGCCATTAATTTCTACAATAGACTGGTTGCCAACCAAGGCTATAGAACCCAATCTGTCCTGCTAATTAACCCATAGCTAGAAGGCAAAGAGACAGATTAATACCTTTCTTAAAGGTCTTTGTACATAAGTGAATGCAATGAATTCAACTGAAATTTGAACTCGGCTCTCTGATTTCTCATTTAATGCTGATATCCACTGCACCACAACAAACATCTTATAAATAGTAACAGGATCAAATCCAGCAGTGTTATTGAAAGTTTGTGACAAACCTTTTTGTTTCACAGTTCTATTTGACAATTAAGTGAAACTTGAATTTTGTTTTCATTTCAAGTCTCTGTCAGATTATTTAACTTATGACAGATTGAGATTGCCAAAGTTAAAACATCTTAACAAATGATACTGTCCAAATTTATAAGAATCTAATTTACCAAAATCATTTTTCTATGATTAACTCTTGTGAAAGTAAAGTTGCTTTTCCTCATGCTGTAAGTTATTTTAAATCTTTCATGACATGTAATTTGTTCTTTTGTATATATTCTTATATTTTTCAAAGTAACTTAAATGTTGCAAAAAGTGATCAAGTGAAATAAACCAAAGATAATCTGAATTGGTTTGTGCTGCTTCAAATCTTTTTTAATATAAATTCAAGTTAGGCTGTATGTAAAGGAAAAGTATGTAGCCTTGATAATGTGAATGGATTTCTTTCTTATTGCTGGGGTATCTACCAAAGAAGAGGGATAGAAATCTCAGCAGCACTGGAATCAAACATTGGATAATGACATTGGAACACTTCAAGTATGGGGTGAATGCAGCCGAAACAACAAACAAGGATTAACAAATTTGAAATGACACATGGTAACACAAACAAAAATCCTTGGTAATGCACTACAATCCTGTTGTGAAGTCGATACCAAGCTCTACCCACTTCCAAAAAACTATGCCAGCTTTTATAGAGCATAAGTTTCTAACAGTTCACTAGCAAAGAAATCATTTGTCTAGCTAACACTGCTCGGCTCACCATCTTGACTATCATGATGAAGTTGGTAAACATTTTCTTTCTTCATAACCAGACATTTCAGGTTTTGCACCAGCTCAGTTCTGGTATGGCAGCCATGTGCTGTCTTTCTGCAAAGAAAGCACACTAAACATCATCTCTTTGACTGATGGGGTTAGATACCATTATCAGTAGTGATTGGGTTCTTCATCTACATTTCATTCTTGCTACACTCCCCTTGATCTCATGATCACATATGTAGCAACCTGGGGCTGGTCTCTTGTGCAGCGTGCAGCATACCCCTTCATTGTGGTATAATATTAGCTTCTTCTCCAGATGACTCCTTTGCCAAAGTGTCCTCCAGTGAGTCTTTATCAGGTCCCAAGCTGCTTGTTTAAGGGGAATCACCGGGTGTATCTCTGATATTGATTATTCTTGCACTTTAGAAGGAAAACTCGCTGTCATTTTTACTGCCTGTTGCTCTTGAACTTATAAGATGTAGTTCTCTCACATGGCAAGGCATTTCATCAGTGAGGATTTTCTGTGGATTAGTTATATTAGTAAAATGTCCAAGTTTATACTGGGATTTGCATCATCCATTTGGGACCTTAACCCAAACACAATTTCCCAATTTGTAGTCAATGTAATGTTGTTTGGACTCAGCTGGGGATATTGCGTCAGTTCCTTCCAGTCAAACTTGGTACCAATGGATCATATTGGCTGGAGCAGTCAGTGGGGAAACATAATTTTTGCAGGGATGATATTGTACCAATAAACTGCTTTCTTGATGGAATACAGTTTTCTCACTGCAATCTATTTTATGCTTTGATAGCATTGCTTTGTGATGCTATTCTCCAAGGGGACCATTGTATAGCAGAACCAGGAGTGAGCTACTCATTCATTTAGGAAGTCCCTGAAGAGCTTACTGTGACATGTTGTCAACAAGTATCACAGTCAGTAGACCACACTTACTGAATAGTGCCTCCAAGTGGTCTATGATATTTGCTGCATCTTGCTGTGTCAGATGACTCGAAAGAACAAACCACATAGGTATGTAGCTCATGAATGACAAGTAGTTTCAGCCTTTGTAGTGGATTATAGCCATCCAAACTCAGCACCATGTGTCACTGACATCTAAATCACCTTTCAGTCAATATGCAGGTAGTGGTTCTATCAACTGGCACTCTTTGCATTTCTTCCTTGCTTTCACTGACACCTTAGAGACTCTGAGAAATTGACCTTCCTGACAAAGTATAATGTTTGCCTTATACCAGGATAACCACTTTGTCTATGGATAGATATTATTTGGTTGGCATTGAACTTGTTTGTTGATGCAACATAAATTTAGTTTGGGGAACCAGCTGCTTTTTTTGATCAAATTAATCCAGACCCCACTAGGGTTATATCCACCACCAACCTGTACGCTTCAACCAGCTTTGTGAGCATTTCATTTGCCATCTTAGTGCATACCCTGGCCTTTCCTGTGAAGGGTGGCTGTGATCTTTTTGTAAACATAAGCAGAGTCTGTGAAGATGTGCAACACTGTTGCTTCTCACATCAATACCATATTGACACCTTTTATATGGCAGTAAGCTGTGCTAAATTTATGTGTTGCACGTCTTTTTCCTTTGCACATCTAACTTGCATCCACCATAGTAGATTCATTATGCTCCAGTGAGATCCCACTTATAAGAAAGCTTGCATTAATCCACATGTCGAGTTCTGGTTCATCAATGCACCACTGCCTTGCACAGGGTCTTCTTGGTGCATTGTGGTCAGAGAAGTATTGTTCACCTTGTCATTCCAACTGGTCGTAACTGCTGCTTCTCTACTCTTGAAGCTTGTTGCACTTTCTTCAGACTTGTAAACCAAACATTCATGCACTCTGTCACTCTGGTTCCTGGTTGTGGATACTTTATTCTTATTGATGTAGATATCATCAATCTTCATCAATGTTGCTTGCTGGATCATCTCATCATTTAATAATACATTGTCCATAATGGCTTGTATTGCAGATGGTGCCACATTGAGTCTAAAGCCCATGTCTGTCAAGCAGTATCTTCTCTCCTCAATGATCACAGTTTGGTATGGTCATAATGATCACTGTACACACACATGTAGGTATGCCTTTCAGAGATCAAGCACCAAAACGTTGTAGTCCTTTTTTGGTCACTCTCTGTATTTATGTGCAAATATAAGAATGAGCTTTGTAAGCATTGACATGCCCATACAGTTCTTGTGAGTCCAATATAGGGCACACCTTATTCTTATTCTGCTGTAAAAAAAGCTATCAATATAATCAAGCCATTTGGGGACCAAGTTTCTTTTTAGGATAGGGAAGAAGTTATTCATTATCCAACTATGTCTTCAAAACTGTTTGGGGTGAAATTGGCACCAATGTCTCATCGCTTTCTCCATTTCCCATGACATTTCAATGTAATATGGCCCTATTTCTTGGCATCTAAAGCAGCACATATTTGCCTGGGGCCTCCGTGTTCCTCTCTATATTGATGCGTGTAATCTCCTTCAAAGTGGTTCAGTCCAGAGCATTTATAACACTCAACCACACTTTGACTGGCAAATTTATCAGGGTAGGTAGAGCTTGTATAGGTCTTAACTATCTGTGCAGCTGCTGCAACCAGTTCTTTTTTGTCTGACATAAGGCTCAAAATCAAGTTAGAATTTCAATAGCCACAAACAAATCCATTATGAAGGTTGTTGAGTTGCAAGGATGACAAACCTTACTTCCTGAACGTTGCATAGCTCACAAACATGTTCCAAATTTTTGAGCTATTTAACTATTGGGAAATTGATTGCTGTCTCACTGAATTCTGAAATCAGCTGGATGTCAAACTGTCTATTCGCCATTTTCTTGGTGCTGAAATATCTTGAAGGGATTTTCTTCTTATTGGTTGGGTATCTACCAATGAAAAGAGACAAAAATCTCAGCAGCACCAGAATCAAACACTGGCTTATGAAAAGCAGGGCATGGATGATACTTCCACATGAGAACATCACATATATGAGACAAACACAGCCAAGACAATGGAATAGAGATAAACAAATTTAAAAATTATAGTGGATAACTTGAGTAAAATTCCTTTGTAATATGCAGCAAACTCATTGCTTTCGTGGTTTGTTAGCCAAGGAATCATTTGCATAGCTAACTCCACTCAGCTCAAAATACTATCTCATGAGGAAACTGGTAAACACTTTCTTCCTAACCAGACATTCAAGGTTTCACACCAACTCTGTTCTGCCTTTATGCAGTGACAGCACACTAAACATTGTCCCTTTAACCAATGGTGGGGGGAGCATCATTATCAGTAGCGTTTGTCTGCTCTACCTGCATTATGTTTCCACTACATAATGTCATCAACAGATTCATATTAATGAAGAACATTCACTATGTAAATGCTATTTAAGATAGAAACAAGTTCTCTACATATCAAACTTTCAGAAGTCTAATATCTATAGCATCAGTGAGAAAAGATATATAAATAAGAAAAACAGCAGATAGTGTGACTGTTAGTTCTCTACAGATATATTAGAGGAATAATCAGGAAAAGGCTGGCACTTACAGCAGAATAAGAGTTAAGAAGAAGGCCATCTTTCAGACAGTTGCAAGTAAGGATGAAGGGAAATTTGTAAAAGGTATAAGTAGAGAAAAGATAAGAAAGAAAAATGATTGATAAGTAGGTTACAATATTTTGAAGCATATTCAAGAGAATTTTAATCATTAAAGCATTTACAATGTTGGAATTACTCCCTTATTGACCAATAAATTTGAAATGCTTTCATATAAGGGAACAGCTAATCTCACCATTACCATTTCAATCATACAAAGCTGATGATATTTCTTTAAGTATTTATGTGCATTTGTTGAGTCTGACCTACTTATCATTGAAAATCAAACCTCATAGACTTTAATTCAATTGTCTAACTACTTAGCTAAAGTTGACTTTTCAAGAACATGAATTTACTTTTCTCTTTGTGTTTTAACAGATTTACAGATGTGGAACAACAGGTTGTTTCTCCAGCCATTTCTTGTTAGAATTTAAAAAAATGTGTATGTATATGTCTTTGTTTCTGTACAAATCAGTTTTCTAATTTCTGAATTGCTACAGAAAACAAATATTTAAGTTGAACAGATTTAATTATCAAATTGATTTTTTTTCTGGTGAACAAATTCATTTTCTTTTCATACTGTGTGTTTTAAATTTTTAACTGAGATCACGAAACTTTACCTTCTTTATATATAATTCACTGAATTGGTAGTTATTAAATTATCTGTATATAATATTTATTATCTTTATTAAATAAGCAGCATATTATATTTTTCAAAGAAATTGTTTCTTCTATAATGAAAAGAAAAATTCTCTATAAGTTCCTATATAACCCGGGATAAACTATTGTAGTAAATATGCCAGAGAGACTTAGTATTAACAGGATCAAGGGGGTAAACAAATAATATATATTTATTTGATTTAAATTGGAATGAGTCCTTTGTAATTCTGGGTAGCAAAAGATTGTTTATAAGCCAGATCTTGGTAGCAGTAAGGAGAAAGTCTCTTTTGGCTTGGTAGTCAGTAGTTAAAAAATCAGACCTTGGTAGTAGTTGTTATCTTAGAAATAGGTTGGTGCTAATCTGTTGTGTTTTTCTTGGTCCTAAGAAGGGTGAAAATGACTTAAGCAGATGACAGCTTGACTTTTCCAAGGAAAATGCTTGGCTTGTTTCTCTGGTGGTCCATTCTTTTCTTCTAATTTTCAAAAGTCTGTTTATATCCTTTTTGACAAGGCTACCAGATTACTGGCATGATGCTAGGTTTCTGATAGCATCAAAAGTCTCTTTGTGTTAATTTTTTTGATTGGCCCAAATTATTTTATTTTCTGGTGTTCTTTTCTTTTTCATTTTCTTTTTTAGTAGACATTATGCATCGAACCTTTTTTATTGTGATAGACTTTTAGTCACAGTGGCTAGACCCATGGACTAGTAACCATCTGTCATTTTCAGTTTCTTCTTCCTCTTTATTTGAAAGTTGCCTTGTTGAGAGAGAGAAAGAGAGAGAGATTTTAAAGGAAAGTGAATGCCTTATTTCGATTTGAAGTCTTTTTTTAATCATATATTTTATTTTATCAGGGCTCTCTACATTATCTTAAAAATGAATTTAATTTCAAGCTTTTGACACTTTGTCAACAGTAGTGAGTTGAATTGTATCATTATTTAAATGTAAAATTAACTTTTCAAGAGTTGACTTAATATTAAAGATGGTTCTAAAATTAATTTTCAGTTAAGGAAATTTGCTTATTTTCTGATTCAACTTATGGGGTCATAAAATAATGTTGATGATATTCCTTACCAAAAGTACACTTATAATCAAACTCATAATTAGATAAAATGCTTCTATATTTTGTGGTCCATTTTATAAAATATAAACACTGCAAAACTATTTAATATAATAGCAGCATATTAATGATTAATTTATCAAAAGCTATTTAATGATATAAACATTTTATTAATAATCCATAGTAAATTGAAATCAGTGGTGAAATCTATTTTGTCAGGCTTGCTGTAAATCATAGTTTGCACCCAACTTTACAACATGTAAAAACAATGTTTCCGTCTTTGTGTATTTAGTTGAGCCATGAAATCCATGTATCAAGATCATTAAAGACCAGTTAAGAAAGCATTGTAAATAATACTTACACAACAAAATAGAAACTTGCTTATATTGTTTTTTATGTTTTGTTTTAACTATTTTGTTTGTTGAGATACTAAAATTAAAAACATTTCTCAGATTATACTGAGTCTAATTTGATATTTTATCTTGTAAGTTTTACTAGTAAGCAGATAGAAATACTGTAGTTGACTGTGAAAGTATTACCCTTAACTTCAATATTCATTGATTGATGAGCTCAAATCAACCATGTTTATATCAAAATATAACTACTGAAAGATGAACTATGATCTTCACTTCAAGTTTCTTGTGCATTACTTCTCAAGACAGATTTTGTAAAATAGATTTCAGTGAAACTTAATTTTTAATAGAAAGATTGTGATCAAAATTATTTCAAGTATTAGGTGGATAAAATAAATGTGATGCTTTGGGGAAACCAACATGAAGAGCATTATTTTCTTTTATGTTAAAAATATATAGAGGGAAGAATACTATTCGTTGGACAATTTTATGAATTACTGAATTTATATCACTTATGAAGCATTTAAAACTGACTTATAGAACTTATGGTGGTTCTATTAACTTTATTGATAAAATAGCATTTGAATTAGAAATTGTTGATTCCAATCTTTTGGAGAATGACCTCAAAACACTTTCTCCTCCACAACTACTTGCTAAGTAGGCTGGTTCTTGGTTTCTTCTGATTCAGTCTTGGTCTGTCCTGAAGTCAGAATGCTACATTTGTTTACCTGAATTTGCTCGTGTGTCAACACCCCAATTCTTAGTTTGTGAACTTTTTGCCATATTTCTTTTAATTTGCATTGCATATATTGTTGTTTGCTTTATATTATGTTTTTCCCTGTTCTTTTCTTTTCTTATTTATTGCAAACTTTATCAGTTCTGTTTGTTGGGCAATTTTGCCATTTATTTTACACTCTACAGAAATCATTTGCAACTTAAAGAGAATTAGTAAGAATGTAAAGAGACATCTAGAAATTCAAATTTTGCATTTATAGAGCCTGCTATTTTGCTTATATAAATGCATATGTATGTAAAAATCATCTGCATATTTGTGCATTCATTGTTACAGTTTTGTGTCTGTGTCAGCCAGTGAAAGGTGACAAGTAGATTTAATTCCAACAAAGCTGTAAATGCCTCATTTAACTTTGCATATCTGAATATTCCTTTCAATTAAAGAGAATAAGGATGGTAAATGAACAAATTAAAATATACACTTTTCTCTAAAAAGATCATCTTTTAATCTTCAGGCAACATATGCGAGGAAGGGTTTTGAAAGAAAATGTTTTACAAACTTGATATAAGCTAATTATAAATTTTGATATGCATTAAACATTAGAAAATGCAATGGAAAATATAAAAAAAAGAACTTTTAGGACATTACTTCAAAACTATGTACAACTTTATTATATTTTAATATATTATCAAGGAAATTTATAAAAGACATTGAAGTGAAAATAAATTTACTATTAATAGGGATTAATAATTAACCTGAAAATTTATTGGCACACAATACATTTGATAAAACCTGCATATTTGCTTTCTTAAAGAAATGAGTTATTATAAAAGTAAGATAAGTCAATTATTGTTTTAAGGTTCAAAGAGGACAATTCATAATTTTAATATTCCCTTCACAAAACTTCTAACAAATATATATTAATTGTATTAGAAATAATTCCTTTTAGATTTTCAATGTTCACTACAGGTTTACATTTTTAAAAGGCTAAAACATAGCTACTTCATTATTACATAAATTAACAAAAAGGCTATAAATTTATTTATCACTATATTTCTAGAAACATTGAATTATTATCATGTTTTCACCTCTTGTTATAAACTAAAAAAATTACATTATAATCATGACATTCAAAGTTTACATCTTGAGACAAAGTTATTGTATTTCATAGTTTTTTTACTGTTTACTAATATATTGACTTCACTTGGTTTTACACATGTGTAACACTATTTCTGGTGCTGAGAAAGGGAGAACAAATAATAAGTTTATTTTTCTTTTTTCTTCTTCACTCACTAGAAGCTGGGTGAAGGATATGCTGAGAAAAATAGATAAAGTTTTTTATGACTCTTGAGTGCTGGCTACCAAGTCGAATAAAAGATTCTTATGGCAAAAATTGGAAAAGCTATTTTGCAAAAATTGAATTTCCCCGATTATTGGAAAATTTAACAAACATTGATAAAACCAACAGCAGTCTAAGGGTTTAATTGAAACAGCCCTTCCACAGGGCATGGGGATTTTATGAACCCTAAGAACAGCCACCCACTGGAGGGAAGAAGAGACAAAAATTCCCAGAAATAAAGTTTTCTTTGTTCCTTGTGGAATTTTGTGATGCTTATAATTAAAAGTGAAGCATATGGTTCTCTTTTTTGACTGAAGCTAGATAATTTCTTCCATCGATTGAAATGAGAAAGTATAGATGTGAAAAAACAACACAAAAAATTTGAGGCAAAAGAAATTTCGGAATGATAATTAACATTTGAACCTTGTGCTGAAACATATTTTTTGGGTGGTGGTAGAAGTCACTCACACCAGAGAGAAAGAGACGAGGCTGATCAGATGAGCTATGAGAAAAAGGTCCTGATGGATTTCAGGGAAAGTCAGAGAAACATTTCACACCTCCCTCAAGCAAAAGTAAGAGGCACTCATACAGGAAAGAAGGAGATTAGGTTTATCAGGTGACTAAAAGGAGGATCCCTTATTGGTCATTTGAAAATGCTAAGTGTACCCAAAGTGTATCACAACCATCCCTGCTCGATATGAGACTCAATATAAGTGACAGTAAATGGGTTTTCAGAGAGTACAGTTAAGTATCGTAGAGTTGGACTGGTATGGAGCAAGTTAACAAGGGACTGTCTACCTTAGAAGAAGTTCCAACTTTAGCCTGGTGCTATATCAACCATAAAGTGTTACATCCTGTAGAAGACATGGGTTGGAATTATAATTGTTTGCATGCAAGAGAGATAAACTCTAACCAAATACTGTACCAAACAGAATGTATGCATATAAAACTCCTTATTGTTAATTTTACAAAGGTTTTCTTTTTTTTATTGTGGCTCCCAATTCTGTATGGATCATCGATACAGCAGATTTTTGGCAACTTTTAACCCAAACCAGCTTTGTGTTCAATCAAGCACAATGTGGGCAAAGCCCGGTTTGGAAAAGTAATCAATTATTGATCAGTTACAGAGATTTTAGGTGTTGACACAAAGGACAGGTGGTGAGAGTTCACACATAAATAAGAAAATCAGTGTATTTAAAATATTTCATCTAATTTTATTCCTACCACAGATAACAACTCTTCATAAAAAATCATCCTTTTGCTGTACATGGCATCAAATCTTTTCCATATAAGGTAGACTTTAATTTTCCCTTCATTTTAATTACCTGTAACTTCATAACTTAATGTCTGTCAGTTAATTAGAAAATTGTTTTTAATAATAGTTTTCTGAATAATATATCAGTTTGTAAATCTTCTTGAATTGTTCCAAGTCTACACTTTGTACTTGTTTTGCTTGATGAAATAAAAACAATGTTAACAATACAGTCAATCTTGACATAATAATTTTCAAAAAGTGAATTCCTCAAAAATTACAGCAATTCTAAAACAAATTTCTTTTTCTAAGTTCACTATGATGAGTAATTACTTTATTTTAGCAAGCTGTGAACTGCACACTTGAAAGAGGATTTCATTTACTATAATAAAAAATGTTTTATACATTTTACTGTTTTTGTCTAAATATCTTTTCTGATTAGGGATTTTTATTGTTAAGATGTTGAGAATTACTCAAATTACTTTTATTTTTGGTTTAATTGCTTTGAAATGAAGTTAAAATATTTTTAGCTCAAGTTTAGCATTTTACAATTCAACAAAAATGCAATATTGTAAATATTTATACTTTTCAAATAAAACCTGTTTTCATTCTATCAGTTAATTTTTTTATAAATTTTACTAAGTCACCATCTAAATTAAAACTTTGGACTTCTTGACCCACAGTTCATTGTTTTTATTCACTTATGTTTTTATTACTTTGAAAAGTTATTTATGCTATTTTCACGTTATAAGAGTGACACCCAAAGAAAAATGTACTTTGACCTTAAAAGATTTGCTCCTTGATGTAAGTATATGATAATGAATGTCTTTTATATGAGGTGGTGCTGAAAATTCTTGTCCTGACCAAGAAACTCTTCCAAAAAATATCTGAAGTTTGGTAAAATTTTGGGAAGAGAACTTGTCAGCACCCAGTAAAGCTTAGTGAGTAAAAAGCTACAAATTTAGCTGATCACTAATTTTTCAGAGCAACTTTAATTATATTCCTCTTCTTCTAGCTTTTGCCTAAAGAGGCAGGACTTACAATGCAGCAGGTGATTTGAATTCAGAGTTTCCCTCTCCTAGACTGGTTGCCACCAAGTCTATAGGAGTCAGTTTGTCCTCTTATTTTACCCAAAGCTGGGATGGGCTAACCTGAACATCCCTGGCACAAAAGGAACTGGTAAATCATTGCATTATTCCTCCTTAAATGTCATCATGAGTCACAATTGTGAGATAGAGTGGAGTTGTGACTACACAGGTGAAAAATTCATTAAATGAATAAAATAAGGACCCTATATCTTTTCTAATCAAGTGAGTATAAGGCTGAAAATATATTTATGTTGTGTTTGCAAAAACATTTTCTTTTTTTTTGTTTTTTTTAACTTCAGATTCAGCTTCTAAAGTGTCAACTCTTTATTGGATCCTTTATACTATTGCCATTTTGGTGATAAACCATTTATCATCTACAATGCATTTTAGTTTTGGTAATATACCAGTTTATATTGATTGATTACAATGCCCTACTTTTCAATGTGCCTGAATATGTGCAACAAATATTGTCATTGTCTACTGATAAGAATAAAGATTTAGAAAATAACCTAACTGCATTAAGTTTGTTGAAAGTGCTTAATTTTATCAAATTCATTAACTTATTGCATCGAAGATACTTTGAATGAATTTTCAGTACACATCATTGTTTATCATTTGATGAGCCTTGACTTTTTATGATGAAGTAACAAAACTGATATTTTAAAAATTTACTATTGTTTATTTCCTGTTTAAACAGTTCAATTGGTTTCTTTGAAATCAGAAATATTTTACTTTTAAGTAAGTTATAGAAAATGAGTGTTAAGGTATAAAACAAATGTTTAACAGAAAGATTCTCAATACATAAATGCCGAATTTTTTATTATTTATTGATATGAAATAATCATTAAGTTTAAACAATTTATTCACTACTATTTAATATGACCAGTAGTATAATGTGTATTGTATGAAGGCGGTGTGTCATAGATTTGTCATGACCTATTTCCAATGAGTGTAAGCAGATAAAATTGCATGTATTGAAATATACAGGCATACATGTGATACACTGCAACTTGCAGGTTTGTAATGATAAATGTTTCTGTATAAATGTGTAAAAAGTATAACTCCAAAGTCAGTGGTGTACAGATATGTAATCAGGTTACTGTTTTTATTTTCATGTCTTATTAATCAAGCAGCCATTACACCAAAATGGGCAAACAAACAGAATGTAAAAAAATATAACAAAGAGCACCAGAAACCTTCAAAAAACAGGAATAATCACAACATTGAATTAGAAAAGCATTTAAGACAGTGAAAGAGGCACTTTGTACAGGTACCATCTGTCAATATAATGAAAATGTCTTTTGATCTCCTTTCAGAAGATATTTAAAATCGTAGCATTGACTGCCAAACACTGGTTCAAGTGTTCCACTCATTCATTACCTGTTGGGCACCTTGATGTGATGTAATGGTTAGCAAACTTGTCTCACTAGAACCATTACAATTAAGTAATTGAGTTTGATCCTCAAAGAGTGTCCCATACTTTTGGCCTTGTGCTCAATCTAAGCTGTGCTTAGAAAATTGCCGTTCATTACCTGCTGTGAAAAATAATTTCTTCATATGTTCTGATGATAATGCAGCAGTCAAATTTGTAATCGATTTCCTCTGGTGATTTATATAGAAATAATAAAATATTTCCTGAAATCTATTTCCTCAATTGAATTAGTAGCACAACAAGAACTGCTATGTGTATCAAAAGTTATGCTAATGATTCTTGCTTTCTTGTCTGGTATGGCCAATCAGAAAAGTTGCTCAGTGAATAAAAGCCATTGCTTTTTTACTTACTGAGAGTGGGATTTTTTTGCAACCTGGAGAGCAAAAAGTACGTTTCTGCTGTTGCGAGGGGAAGATTGGATTTCTGTCTCTGTTTTCATTACTATGTTGCCAGTTGGACTGTTCACAAGAGATTTTTGACTGAATTTCTTACTAGCACATGGGTTTTTTGCAATATGACACAAGAAATATAGGCTAACATAGGATTGACTAACAATAAATAAAGCTTAAGTAATATTTCTTTGCCTTATGTGGAAAAGGTTCTTTGTATTATAGTTAGTATGTGGTGGGCTTTATTTTGAATTTAACTGCAGTGATTTAAAGACTTTAAGTCAGAGATCCTAGTTACTCTTTTCAATTTCTTTGATAGTGTTATATATAATATTTCCACCAAGAGTGAGTTGGAATTTCAAATTTTGATTGTCTAAATGCATGACGGTGTATTTTTCAGGGTTAAAACTCAAGTGTACAGTATATAAACCAGTTGCTCCATCATATTGTGTTAATAAGTTCTAATACAAGCCTTTCAGATTTAGTTAGACTTCTATGTAAATGGCTCCTATTTCTACCTTTCCTTAGTAACCTTTTCAGAAAGAAGCCAGAATCAATCATTCTCACTTTGGCTATATAATTATATCACTCCTGCCATCAACTGTTAGTTGTGATTAGTTGAAAGTTGTCTTTCTAATCATTGGCTGCAGTTGTGATATTTTGTCTATGCCCAAAATCTTGGTAGAGCTTGTACAGGTCCTAGAAACCTTGAAAAGATTTTGAAAATTGACTGGGTCTTTTCCAGGACTTGAAAGGTTCTGGAAAAACAGTAATAGCCCCTAAGCTCCTTGAAAAGTCCTGCAGTTTTCTAAATGGGGCTGCTCATGCATCCCTTTAAATCCCAGAAATCTGACTTTTTTTTTAAGCTAAAATTGTCCTGTGTCAATATGTATCTATGTATAAACTGCATTTGTCTAAAGTGGAAAACCATGATTATGGAGATTGAAGAACTGAAGACCAAAAGCACAAGCTTGAAAGTTGCACACAAGACTTGCTCAAGTTGGCTGATAACTATGTGGAGAAAACTGAGCAGACTCAGAACTTTATACTTATCGCAAAGTCCAATGCCATGTGAAGATCTGCAAAGATCTATGTCCACAGAGATATCGAAATTGGAAGAAAAGCTGAATGCTAAACTAGATGAACTGAAAAAATGTTAACATTATTGTGTTCTGTGCGATGTGCAATGAAAACCATGAATAGTAAGGGGAGCTAAAACCTGTAATTTTTGTGTGAAAATTTCTATTTGTACTTCTGTTCATTAAAACCATTATACTTAACTTCACAGGAAATGTGCAGCAGTCAAGAATTTTTCGACCTTCACGAACCATGAATTATCAAGATAGTTGAAATGTGTAGCAGAATTAAAGTGTGTTATTCAAAATTTTCAAGTGTAGCAGAACTCCAAACTGTGTTGAATGCTACACAAAATGTGTAACATAACCAGGTGTGCATTAGCCTTCAATACTTGGATTTTTTCACTGTTTTCAACTAATCCATGTGACATGGATGCAGCTGTAGATTTTCTTTGAAATTACCTATATTGTATTTGTCTATATTTCTGAGATGAGGTAGTATTGACACTATTTACATTATTTAGACTATTGTCCTCATCTTGGTTGCCATTTGTATGATGTTTTGGCCATCATATACTTCAGCCTTCTTCAGGTGCTAGGAATTTTGAACTGAACCCTTTATTACAATCACTGGAGTATATCATTCTCATTCCTTGCACAAAGCCTCTTTTGTTAGTCATGAGTTATTTCCCTCTAACAAAAAAATAAAATACTAGAGAAAACCATTAACATAAAAAATATTAAAGAAAACCATTAACATCAAAAATTGCAATATGAACTCTGGTAAAAAATGGTTACTAAACATCAAGTTTATAAGTCCAAGAAATTCAGTTATTCTTGTCCTTAAGGACACATGGCCCACTGGATATAGACATTGGTTAGTTCCAGTGACTTCACCCAAAGAGTTCAAAACCAGGCTACAGCAGTGGTGAACAAGTAACTTAGAGAGTCAGGTTAGTGGGAGATAACTCATGACTATGAAAAGAGGCTTTGCACAAGGAATGAGAATGACATACCCCAGTGATTATAATAAAGGGTTTGGTTTTAAATTCTTAGCACTTGAAGAATGCTGGAGTGTACAACAGCCAAAACATCATATAAATGGCAATAGTCCAAATAATGTAAATAGTGTCACCTATATTGTCTACTGAAATCTCTCAGTTCCAGTCAAAATGTCCTCTAATGAGTTTCTAGTCAAGTGGTGATCACACACTTGAAAAATGATTCTTAGGCTTTTCTTTGAAATGCAACAAAACTGTTGTATTCAACATTAAATTTGCAACAACATTTTTATTTATGATATCTACATTTATAAATTCATTGGGAAAAGTTACTAAGATTCTAACAGAATCTTGAGGCAGGAATTATGCTTTATCCTGGAAAACAAGAGTGAGCGGAGGAACAGTGTCATTCTTAGATTCATTAATATTTTCTTGGCATATTTTCTGTGTATGTGTGTTTGTTACAGGTGTTTCTCTCTGTGATACACAGCAACAAGAATTAATCACACAACTATGGCCAGTGGTTGCAATCTGACATTACTTTTTTCTATGAACTGCCTTTGACACGTACTGAATCCTGAAACTGCTTGACTTCACTTTCTTGTCTATATTTTCATAGATATTACATATCAACAAGATTATGTAATGGGTACAATTGCTCATAAATTTAACTTGTTCTGAATATATTTGTTTGAAAACCAGATGCCTAATTGTTGACAGCCAGTAGGTTTTTGTTTTTAAATATTTGTGACAAGTTTTTCCATAATGATTTTATAAGTAAACATAACATTGACACAATCCTTCAGATAAACTTCTAGTAACATATTATCCAGTCATATTGGCCCTCTGAGGCAAAGGTAAAGGTGAAATTGGGCATTTACTTATTTGTAAACAGTTTAATATATTTTATTATGTTTTTTCAAGAGTTCAAACCTTGCTATGGTTTCCAGCTTACTCTTGGTCAATTTCCTATATTTAATAAATTAATATTTTTAATTATGAAAAACAATTTGACAATTCTACCCTCTATTCAGATTTAATCAACAATTCTTCCTTTAATTTTCTCCTAGACTCATATATCAAAATTAGATCTTACATCATTTATCATTCAATTTACTGGCTGCTTTTTCTTTTTGTGTCTAGGGAGTTATATAGTATAAAATATTATCACTTTGGTCCAGAGGCTAAAGCACAGCTCAAGCAATGGAAGCACAGTGATTCCCCATCACCTGAAAAGCACACGTCCAAACTTCTGCTGGCAAGGTGTTGTTTCTGATCTTCTGGAACCAAAATAATTTGCTGCTTGTGGATTTCCAAGCCAAAGGTATCACAATAACAAGGATTATTGCCTCATTACTGCTGAGACATTAAGAAGCTTTATTTGGATCTTGCAAGATAATGCACCAGTACACAACATCTGTGACATAAATGGAAGTATGCTCCTGTGGCTACAAATTTCTTCCTATTGACTCTATTCACCTGATCTGGCATTATTTGATTTCTACCTTTTCTCCCCCCATTAAGTTAGAGTTGAAAGGTTGACACTTCAAAGTATTTTGGTACTTTTAAAACACTCATTAATGAAGTGCAGTTTCATCCTGTAAAGTTGTACAAAGTAGGTTTTGTGAGATGTCATGCTTTAATCACATAAACACATTAAAGGCAACTTAAGTTTTTAATTACAAATAAAAGCAATATAAGTGGTTTTGGGAATCTATAGCCACTATATATTCAGGTGTGAACGAAGACTGTTTATATGATCTTTGTTGATACTTTTTGTGTGCATTAAAACTTTTCATGTTAGAAAGAATTCATTTTGAAATGAGAGAAACTGTTTTGGAAGTACTATTTTTTAAGAATGCTGAGAGAGGAGCTTCTGCAGTGTAAGATTTGAAGCTAATACAGTCAGCTTTGGTATACTGGTAGATTTTTCTATGCAATGGGACATTGGAACATGCCTTTGGTTTGACATCAATTTTGACAGAAATCAGTGTCCAAAGGAGGTAACATTTCACCAGAGCAATAGTCAGGACAGGAAGTGAAGAAGAGATTAAGAAAGTTAACATAATTCCCAGTTATATTGGAACATGAGTAGACTTATCCACAATCTGAGTCAGCTCATATGTGATGGCGAAGTCATGACTATTTACCTTCTTAATCAGCTATGTTTAAGTGGAATAATCACTACTTATGATGAATATTGAAATTGTCACAAACATGGCCACTGGTTGAAGAAGGATGATCAGAAAGAATAGCATCAATCTTATCAGCAGTTCTCTTAAACATTACAATTCTATTTTTCTGAGGATGATAGTGAAGATGAAGGACATACTATAAACTAGAGGCACGTAAAAACACATGAATGAGAAATAAGGGTTTTTAGAGTTAGGTTTTTGAGGTTTCTGTCACAGGTGAAACCATATTGATACAGGCCCCAGCACCTGTTAATTTTGGTAATAATATGGGCTCCTTGATATTCTATAACATATCAGTTTTTCTGTCATTGACTTTGTTAACTTTTCTTTTGTTTCTATCTTAACATTACCTGCAGAAGTTTTTATTGTTTCCTGGAGATCTTTTTTGCTTGAACATTGTTTTCCATTCCATATATTGCTTAATGACAAACTGTAAGTTTTCTATCGGATTAATATCTGCAATAGCTAGCAGCTATTCCATTAATGCAGTGTTTTTGAAAGTTTTTTTAGCAAGGTGGGTAATAGTCAGATTTGCAGAATGTCAAGGTCTTTTATGTGTATATTCTTTAGTTTAAAGCTTTTTGTTTGTGACTTGTATCCCCCAGCAAATATATTGTCCACAATCTTAGAATGCTTCTCTGAAATTACCTAATAACTATCAGCTTTGAAGTAATCTATAATTTTTCTGCTGACAATACTAGCTCAAAATATCACTTGGTCTCAGCTTTTTTGTATCATGTGCAGTGTGCTGGTTGACTATTTCCATAGAGAAAAATTCTAGCTCAGCTATTCAATGTTGCTCTACATTCATCATTAAAAATTACTGTTGAGAAATCAGTTTTTGTTAACATTTCCTTGCTTCACTTACATGTTTCTCTTTGTGATCTTAAAGATAGTAGTTTGGTTGCATTCATCTCTTTAGCTGATGACCTTAATAATTTGCATTTTACATTTGCAAAAATAACTTTTTCAAATATTTTCTGGAATGATTGACTCATTCACTTATTCTTTTAATTTTTCTTAAATCTCTTTTTTTTGACATTCTTGTTCTTGTTTTGCTTAAGTTTTCAATTTCTTCTTTGAATTTTCTCTGATCAACATTCACAATTTTCAATGTTGTGTGCTCATCACTCTGATGTATTCTCTTTTGAAATTATACCTGATTTATAACATATCATATTTAGAATTAAAAAATAAATATCAACCCCTATAATTGTTACATATATTTGTTTACAATACAAATTTTATAAGTCCTACACTATTAAATAAGTTGTTATATACATTTCTAATAAAATCAGATTTAAGCTGAATTTCAAATGAAAGTTTTATCAATTTTATATAGTCAATTTTGTGAATATATTAACTTGTAGAATACACTTTGAAATAGTGATCAATGTAGCCACAATCCTGTTCTCATAATTAAAAAAATGTGATGTTTCACATTACTTTTACTCTGCATTGTAACACTTTAAAGATTAACATTTTATCCTCAGATTTACTATGAAGAAGGATTTAAATTTAAATCTGATAGGCCAGAGGCTCTCACCATTATTTTTGAATACCTAAGATACTAGAATCTTTGTCATGGAACAAATCATTATTATTTGGTGAGTTCAGATTTTACTGGGTACTAGTGATCTTGTAAATACATAAAGAATTCTCTAACACTGTATTTAAGAAATGTTGGTTTCAATCTCTATTAGGAATGACTGCAAAATATTTCCTTACCAATTTATAAGCAGAAGCAGACAAATAGATGTCGGGATTTCTTCCTAGTCAATAAAATAGACTGGTTTTCAGTTTCATATGACCCAGTCCCATTCAGTCTTCTTGTCTTAAAGACAGAATGCTATATTTGCTTGTTCAGACTTGCTTTTGTGCATCGACCCCAATTCTTAATTTGTTAACATTTTGCCATATTACTGTTGCTTTGTCGTATTACTGTTAATTTGCTTTGTATTAATTGTTTGCTTGCTTTATATTATTTTTGCCTTGTTGTTTTCTTTTCTTTTTTATGAACTTTGTTTGTTGGGTAGTTCTATCATTTATTTTATATTTAACTATGGCCACACACTCTAAAAGAAAAATAAATGTTTACAGTTTGCAGTACAAAAATTCTGTATTTTTTGGCATATAAAATTGAAAATGTATGATTTATCCTAGTTTTATTAAAGTTACTTTTAGGTAATCTCTGTCAGAATTTCTAGAACAATGAGTTATCATTATTTACATGCAGACTATTATCCTCATCTTTGTTGTTGTTACCACAATATTTTTTCCATTGTGTCTCTCTGGCCTTCATCAGGTATTTTTTGATACAGGTAAACTTCAAGAAATTTTGAGCTGAACCCCTTATTTAACTTATGAAATAAATTGTTCTCATTCTGCTGACCATATATTGGGATATATAGTACAACTCAGTTATTGCTCATCATATTTCTTCTGTATTCAAATATGTATTGCTCACTCTCATATCATCAAATTCATGAATCAACATTTGAATCCACTCAGGCTATTGTCCTGTGGGACAATCCTGAGTGTAGAACTTGACATTTTAAACTTTATTATATGTAGCAACACAGATAATTAGTATCAGACATACCTTTCAGAATAACAACTAAGCAAACCTATCTACTCCTACTGAAGAGAGAATAGAAACATCAGCTTCAGAGTCAATGAGAAGGACCAGAAAATTGTCACAATCTGTCTCTCTTATGTCAATGGCTTATTGAAAATGATTCAGATTACTGATGTTGTCCTTTTCCCAATTTGTAATAGTTTCCAGTTATCAATGATATAGGTACAGTTTCAAAGTACAGATAACTCTTTATGAAGTCAGGGATCAATTTGATACTATATATTATGAAAATGATAAAAATAATTTTTTAATTCTGACAAATGCTGTGACTTGAGGAAAGTATAATGAATGCTAATCTACAAAAGTCGTTAAAATTTCATCCTTATATTTTACAAGTGAATTAGTCAACTTAGGTAGGTCTGAAATTTCTTTAAAAAATTTTACAATGTTCTGTCTGTATAAGGCCCAAGAGTTATTTGAGGCAGAGAGTTACAGAGTAAGAAGCACCACCTCAAGCAAGGTGATAATACCACCAAGATACAAAAGGCCACTGAAAGTGGAAGAAAAGGAAAAGACTTTAGAAGAAACTGGAAACCTAATCCTAAACAGGAAACAATGGATAAACCTTTATTTCTGCTCAAGAGGAGTGTGAACCAGATGATAGGCAAACCTATCTACTCCTGCTGAGGAAAAAATGTATATAATAAATAGTAAATAAAAGTTCAGAGTTTTAGGCAGAGACAGAAGTATAGAGTTGAAGTAGACTTTAGAAGGAACAGGAAACAAGGGATAGACCTCTTCTCCTGTTCAAAAGATTTGGGGGGAATGTGAATCAGACAATAGGTAAACCTATCTACTACTTTTGAGGAAGAACTATAAATAATCGACTCTATAGCTATATAAATTTCTGAAAATAGGCACAATGATTGCCTAATAAAAAACATATACAAACATTTATTGCTTTCTGTAGAAGAAAGTAAACTCAAATATTCTAAGCTTATATTGATTATAGCCATTATTTTAAATCCTTGATAATTCTTTTGTAAATATGATATAATTATATTTATTCTTTGTTTCTTTTATCAGTGTAATTAGAAAAAAGCAATTTGATATTTTTCTACTTAGTGGAGTAGATTGCTAATTACAAATCACTTAGAACCCTTTGCTGAATATCATTTACCTTTGGTGGGTCTTTATTTATTATTTTTTAAGATATGTTTTGCTGGTCAGCAAATATATATATATATATATATATATATATATATATATATATATATGAATTAGACAATTTCAAATGCATTCTGGGTATGATGATAAATTACATCTGGCAGCAAGGCTTTTGACTGGTTTTTGAAGGGCATGAAACCACCTCTTAATTGCTCGTTCCCAAGTTCACCCTCACTTGGTGTGATAGTATCTGTTTGAGTCCTTCCTATGGACAAGTAATTAAACCCCAAAACACTATGAGGTCAAAACATTATGAAAGTATAAACATTTTCATAGTAAAAACAACAGCAATAAATTTTCATAGTTAAAAATATTACCAGCAATATCTTTATCAAAGAAATTACTAATGCTCCCAAGAAAATGAAATTTCAGCATTAAATGACCTACAAATTAAAAAGTTTAAACTGATGAAAATAGAAACATTGTTTTGACTTTCATTCTTTTCTATAAAACTGATGAAATCAACTTCCATTTTCTTTGATAGTTTCTTTTTGTTGGTTACTGTTGGGAATATGGGAATACACATGCTCTATGTCCTTAATTATTATTGACTTAGTTCTTTTAAGATTGTCAAAGAAATAAAGTCAGAGATATTTGGTAAAGCTCATTATTCTTCATTTAAAGAAGATTTATTTAATTATGAAATGACCTTTTCTTCTGTTTTGTTATTTCTGAACCTAAGTAATATGAATAAATATTAACAGGCACATGGAGTTACAGTTCAAAAAAAGGAAAAACTAATTTAAGACTAAAATAAAAAACCCATTCAGCTTGTTTTGCTATCAATATTTCTACAAAAAAATGACATATATAAAAAAATAAGTACTCATCTGAATATTACAGCAATAAAGCTAACCACTGAATGCAAAAAACCCTGTTTGTAAATTTATAAAATGTATTTATGAACTGAACAGAAGATTTCTTTATTAGTCCAATGTATAATAGATTAAAAAAATATAAATCTTAAATAAAAAAGTTTGTCTTATTTTATAAAATCTACAATACCTAAATGGTGAATGTAATAACAACTTAGAAATTTAACTAAAACTATTGATAGGTTATTGAATGTTGCCATAAGAAGCACTGTGATCTGTTTAATTTTTTCTTCTTTTTGATCAACTGTATAAGTGAGCATCACCTGCTTGGCATTAGGTTTAAAATTTTGATGTCGTTATTCTCCACTCTAATTGCTTGTGATGAAGTGGTTCTTGTCTAGTAACTAATTACTTCATGAGTATTTACTAATTCTTATCTCAGCCAAGCATACATACAGTAGAGAAAGTATTTTATTAAAAGAAAGGATAATCCTGTAATTGTTCATGAAAACATTTACATTTGATGCCTCAGAGGTATTTTCAAGCTTTTCAGTTCTCCCTGGTGGATTACAGCAATAGGTATTAGTAAGTTACTATCGAGACTGCAATGGTAATGATTTTTGGTGTTTAATGTCCTACTTAATCATGTTTGAACAGTAAATACAAGGAATGTATATATATATATATATATATATATATATATATATATATATATATATAAGGTGCAACCCAAAAGCTTAATCTAACATTTAGTTCCCACTGTCTATTTTAGTAAATATTTAGTAATACCACATATACACAGGCTGTTCCTAAATTAATGATCTATTTTTTTAAAAGAAAAAGAATTATAAAAAAAATACACCTTATATGTATATATTTAAATAAAATACCTATTATTTCAAAATGAATATCTGAAAGAATATAGATTAAAATTTTCATTATTAGTCTCTATTAGTAAAACTATCAAAGCTTTTATATCTCGAAGTGATCTACTGCTTCTTGGAAAATATTTCTGAAATTATTTTCAGAACTGCTTTATTAACATGATGTCAAATATCAGCTACACTTCTAATTCTTATTTAATTGATAAACTTGAACTTAATGAAATCCCAGCCACTCCCAGATCAAGAGATTGTGTTCCCTGAGGTTGAAGTCTTTCACAACTAATCTATTAAGTAGAAAAAGCAGTTGTTCAGGTAATATCAAACAATTCTCACATAAGGGTATGATATTTAATCTGGTTGAAATACCTCTATATCAAGAATACCATCCTGATATTGTTGGAGTTCAAGGAATTATTAGAGGTACAGTTATCAGGGTACCTGGTTCTTGTAATAGTCAAACCTGAACCAAAGAATGTCCATAAATCTTTAATCAAACTCTATATTAAGTATTTTCCATTCAGCAAATGCAGGCAGAGGACAGATGAAAGAGGAATGGCTTAATGACAAATGTGTAGAAATAGAGAGATTGAGCACAACGAATAAAGAAGACATGCTTAAAAAAACAAGGGAACTAACAGGACAAAAATCACTCTCAACAGGATGCATAAAATCCAAGGATGGAATACTCATATTAGAGAAGAAGGAAATATATGGGAAGAACATATAGGAGATCTTTTCCATAACACAAGATAGCAACTGACAATACAAAGGAATATGGATTCTTTTGAGGTCTGCAAACAACCAGTAGTTGCTGGGGGCCAGATCTGAAGAATAGGTTGGATGCGGTAGCAATTTGAAGTGAAATTCATGTAGTTTTGCTATTGTTATGATTGACTTGTGACATGGTGTGTTGTCTTGGTGAAAGATCACTTTTACTTTTTCATTTGTGGCCATTTTTTGGCAATTTCTTTCTTCAAACACACCAATAATGCTATATAATAATTCGCTATTGATGGGTCTTCTTTTCTCAAGGTAACTGATAAACAAAACACTTTGCGCTTCCCAAAATATGATGGCCAAAACCTTGCCTGCTGATGTCTGCATCTTTGGTTGCTTTGGATGGCTTTCACCTGCTGCTGTTCCTCTCAGTTGACTGCTGATTTGAATTCAGAGTAAAGTGGTAGATCCATGTTTTATCCCTTGTTACATATTTACACAAAAACACTACTGTATGATTGACCAAAATGAGTTTGTGGATTTGTTTTGGTGTTTTCTGGGAGAATTGCCGATTTTGGGTGACCTGAGCACTCAGCACCATTTGTGTCTGTACGATAGCATTTAAAGTCATCATACTACCTCTTAACGATTATTTCCAATAGAGCAGAGTTTGAATAACACTTATCAAGCCATTGATTTGCTTGAACAGTATTTTTTTTCTATCAGAAAGCAATGTTTTATCAACACACGAAATTCAGATTTTCCCATTGTTTTAAAAATTAGCAAAAATAGCTTCACTTAACTGTAATTTGTAAACTAATCTGATTGAGCCCAAATTTTGTCATGGGCCATTTGAAAGTTATTGATTTTTTATTAGTGGTGCCATCTACATGTCAGGCCCTGGGACTTATTGAGTGATGTATTAATAGAGAAGTTGTAAGCTTTAGATGACATCGGTGTAGACAAAATCACAAAAATTATTAAGAGTGACAAGGAATAGGGAGAAGTAGAGGGCCATGATCACTTATGTCTTGAAGGGACATAACACATAGAAGAAAAAGAAGACTGCTGACTAAATGTGACAGTTATACTAATCAATGTTTCCACACACAGGCCACTTCACAAATAGCCGAGTCTCTAGGGTTTGTTTTATGAAACTGTCTTTTAAACTTTTCTTTAATTTCATTTTCATGCTTTTTATCAAGAATTTGACTACATGAATCTGTTTTTGCATTGTCAATGATATGAGTCTGAAAAATTTTTTAACATTGAACCAATAAATATGTGAAACAATTGAAATATGTTATAAATATTTGGATACCAAATAGAAATAGTCATTTGTTTATATATATTTTTTTTTATATAACAATGTTTAAAATCTTCCCTCTTTCTCTGAAATAGATTTTTATTTTAGGGCTATTCTGTGTGTGTCTGTATATATATATATATATATATATATATATATATATATATATGAAAGTGTGTTAAAATGTTCCTGGCATAGACCAATTCCCAAAATCTGACTAAATGTCTAAATGTTAGTATTTTCTGTTCACTTATCTAGACACCTACACAAAATCACTTGGTATTTCAAATAGTGCAAACCTTTTCAGCAGTCTCATGGATATTTATGAAACCTTTTAATTTTAATTGGTAATACTCAAACATTTGTACAAATATATACACAGATATATATATATAAGAAAAAGAAAGAGCATGTAGACATAGGAATCAAATTCAGTCTGGTCATTCTTGGTATGAAGTTTGTATTAAAATGTGACTGTTGATTCCTATGGCCTCACTGCCTATATCTATAAATGCTCTATCTCTAATATTGAGCACACTTCCTTTATAAAAATAGAAAATTTTAAACAAATATATCTATATATTTAATATATATAAAATGACAATGAAGAAGAAAGCCAAGTCTTACCCGAGAAAAGAATTTGTGTTCCTTATGTTGTCCATGGAAAAAATATCAGAATCAACAGCAAGCTGACTTTATTATGGTAATTTTTGGTGCTTCCCTACCAGTCTTAACCAATCACAACCTTTCTTATTCCAATAAAAGAACATTACTTTGGACCACTGAATTGCTTGGCTCTTTGTGGAAGAAGAAGTAGTTGTGTGTTTCATGTTGTGATGAATTTTCTACCCTTTGGATCTACGAGCTGGTATTTTCTGACTCAAGCTATTTCAGCAGAATTTTCATAATATGGTGGATAAAACATTCGGCATAAGGTCGATCGTTGAATTCTATGATGAAGAAACCTGTCAGCCTATGGTTGAGTGGATCAAACGTAGTGACAGGTGTACCTCAAAGGTGGCTTGATATGGCCAAAAAGGAGGCTAGGCTGAACCTATGCAATAGGTGTGTGATGCTTCCCTGGACATAATGAGTCCCAATCAGATCATGAAAGTACATCAACACAGGACATCCAGGAGAGTGGTGTATCATATATTTTGTGAGAAGAGTTTGTCCTTCTGTGTCAAAAGCCATGGATATCACTCACTTCTGAGGCAACCATTACCTGACACTAAAAGACTGTGGCCCAACATATTTATTTGTATGGCAGCAGTGACACCACCAAAACTCATTATCCTACATCAACTGGAGTCAGTGTTATATGAGAGAGGACTACTTCCTGAGCTACTTACAGACAACAACACTGTGTTCCTCAACTTGGAGTTCTGGGCCTTTACTGAAGGATGAAGCATATGTTTGTGATTTCAGTGCATGCATGTCCCAACAGGAATAATGGGGCTGTGTCACAGAAGTGTCAAGGAATATGGCCGGGATGAAATGTCAACTGTCTCATGTCAATAAAAGTGATGAGAAAACCAGCTGTAAGCAGTTGCCAGGACTTGTTTTGTTATTGTCAGTGTTTCATAAGATGTTCCCTTGGCACATTTCAGTGTTTCAATGTTTTGTAAGATGTTCCCTTGGCACATTTTGTTGTGGAAGTTGTGTGCCACCCACCATGCTTTGCTTTCTGAGGCAGTGGCTTGACCAATCATTGTTATTTTGTTTCTTCCCATCTCTTTTCCTTCTCTGCCTGTTACTCTGTAATTCTTAAGAGAACAATCTGTTATGTGTTTCTCCTAACGTAAATACACCCTTGCCTTATATTACAACAGATATACTACCTTAGGAGGATGTGTGTTATGGTGCAGTGGATATCAGCTTTGAACAAGAAAATGAAGAGCCAAGTTTGAATTTCAGTTGAATTAATTTTATTCACTTATGCACAAGTACTGTTGGGAAAGTTATTAATCTGCCTTTTTCCTCCAGCTATGGGTTAAATAGCAGGACAGATTGAGTTATAAAACCTTGGTTGGAAACCAGTCTACTGCTGAAAGTAATGGCAACCTAGTGTGGGAAAATCTTCTGCCCAATCAGTCATGTCTTTTTCAAGACATGATCACCCAAGTGTGTATCACGTATGGTATATAACTGTATATACTACCTTGGATGTTTTTATCAAGTCAATGCTTTCACAATAAGATTAGTATTAATCAACTAATTTTAGTAAATTTTAAAGATATATTTATATGAGTAATATATTATTTGAGTTTCACTAATATCCTTATTAAAAATTATTGATAATTTGTTTTGAAGGTGTCAGATGTTATTATGCAAACAATTTTTTTTCTAAAGAAATCTAAAAGATGAAGGCCATAGAAACATTTTTGATTTTCACATTATCCTATATACCTGAATAAATTATTACTTTATACATTAATATGGCTTCTTTGATATTCTATAATTGATTTTGTTAACTTTTTTGACATTTCATCTTTAACATTATTTCAGTAGTTTGTATTGTTTCACAGGAGTATTATTTTTAAATACATAAACAATATTGTTATGTCGTGAGTAAGAATAAATAACTCAACAACAGGAAATAGGTTAATTGTTGTATTCCGTGAAAATAGTATTTACAAAGGTTATGAGTATCCAATACAAGAATAAAGGTTAATCGTCTCAACCGTCGTAAGACATAGTATGAGCAATGGGTACTTCCGGGTCGTCACCGGAAGTCTACGACTGACTTGTCGATCGGCTGCTCGGCACACTCTCCTACGTAGATGCCACCATTACTTTACATATTAATGGAATAGTCCATTATAGCCGAATAGGCGCGGGCGTCCCAACACACCCCTCCTAATACTTTTGCTGTCAGTCATACTTTTTCCTTTTCAGATCCACTGTTAACTGGTGCGTCGCTTTCCTTTTTCTGGTGGATTTTCTACTATTTACTTCTTGCTCCTGAGGCATCTGTAGCTGAAATGTGTCATACAGATCTTCCACATTTTCGTCCCACCTTTGGGACGCGACAGTTGTTTCCTCCGAAAGTCTTTCCTTTATTTGATTCACATGCCTTTTGTGTACAAATTTTGGCCCTTGAACCATATAAAGCATGTTTCCTATGCGTTCTTTTATTTTCCCTGGCATCCAGGAAGCAGTATTATTTTTGTAATTCCTGAAATAAACTTTTTCTTTTATCAAGAATCTTCTTTTTTGTGTGCTCGTGATGGGTGTATCCACTTTTTTCTTCGGGATTAATTTGTTGAAAACCGATCGCACCTTTCTCGCGAACATCAGTTCGGCCAGCGACAGTGCTGACAGCGTGGCTTTGTTACTATATTCGATTTTTGACATTATGCCTAATTTCTCTAATCTCTCCAATTCAGCGTCAATTTTGCTGATAGCCGCATAAGGCGCATTTCTTTTCTTCTTGAATACACTTGTCACGTCTTCTTTTAATTTAATTCTTGCAGCTGTTTTAGTACACCTGCCTAATCCTTCTGCAAATACTTTGGGGAAATCTTTCTTTAACTCCACCTTCAATACTTTTATATCATCAGTCATGTCTTCTTTTATATTCTTGCAATAAGCACTTATGGGCAGATCCCACAAATCAAATTCATTAATCCAATCTGTCTCAAACAGATTGTTTGTTCCATTTATGACGAACATTTTTAATTTTTTAGTTTGGGTATTAAAGTTGACATTGAGAATCAGTTCACCCTCGAATTTGATTTTCTTTCCTGTAACTGTTTTCGCAACTTTATTCGCCTTCCTCAAGATTGGTTTATTCAGCTTTCGCCACGTTTTTGTGTTTATTATACTTATGTCAGATCCACTATCGAGCTGCATTTTTACTGTCTGTTTGAGTATTTTTACCTCTAAAAATTTCCTAATACCGTGATTTTGCTCATCCGATCTTGCTATTTTTACTTGCGTTTTAGTTCTGAATCTACATTTGGCCTTTTTATGACCTTGCCTGTTACAGTTTCTGCAAGTTTTATGACTAAACGGGCAGTTGCTATACCAGTGCCATTCGCCACAGCCATAACAAGCTTTTGGAGGAGGTCTTTTTTCAAATTTTGTCCCACCCACCATAGGCGAGTGATTCTTTTGTCTCGGAGACAGAGACCGAAAATGTGACTTCCGTTTTACTTTTTTAACGCTTGCTACTGCAGATTCCTGAATTTTCTTGGCGTCTTCCTTTATGCTTATGCATTTTTGACAAAACTCCGCCAACTTTTGAAGTGAGATATCCTGCTCGTTTTCCAGCTTTGTTAAAATTCTCCTCCTCATTTCACTGTCTTTCCCCTACACTAGGCCTTGCACAAAAATTAGGCATTTAAAATTATCTGCTGATAGTTCCGAAAAGCCTAAAATCATCACAGTTTTTGTTGACAACCAAGGCGAATGTTGTATAGTCTTCGTCCTTGTTTTTTTGTAAATTTAAGCACTTCCACCTTTTGTGAAACAAGGACAACCTTGGACTAAATAATTCCTTCAGCAGACCTACTGCTTCGTTAAATTTTAGGTCCCTTGTTTTTCTTGGTAGAATAAAATCTGTGAACTTATTGTGTTCATATGTACCTAGTTTTCTGAGAAGTAGTCTAATCTTTTTTTCAGAAGATCAGGACTTGCAATCAATTTCATAGAAATCCTGGTACCAATGATAATATCTCTTGAACGTTTTATCCTCGTCCGGATTATATGTAAAACTTTCGATGGTTGACCAGATAGTATTTTGCGAAAAAGTACTATCGTCCGAGTTTTTATTTTTTTCGAGAATTGCTTCCCGTAAGAGCTCTTGCATTTCTATGCTCTTTTTTGCATTTTCTTCCTGCAATTTTTGTTGTTCTTCCTGAAATTTTTGTTGTTTTTTCTCACTATCCAACTGCATCTGTAACATTTTTTCTTGCAATTCCAATTGTTGTTTGTCATTTCTTTTTTGTATTTCTATTTGTAGTTTACGAAATCTTTCTTCGCTTTCTCTTTGTTGTTGCATCTGATATTTTATCAGTTCCAACATGGAAGCTTGAAATTATTCCATTTTTCCTTTTTCCAGAGAACAAAACTCAATTATATATTTTCTCTCTTTTCACAGAGGGGAGGGTCACAAATTTCAACCCAAAAGTTTTTTGCAACAACAGAGAAATAGCAAAATGTAACGTGCAATTTCTTTGCTGTGTATACGACTTTACCGCGTACTTTTGCTTTTTTTTTGTCGTAGTTACAGTTTTTCCTGTGCTCCACGAGAGAAAAAAAAAAAATTTCCCTGTTTGCTTACTAAAAATCAGTCTTTCCTCTGAGTAACAACTCTCGTTACCACTGTTCTGCTGTGGCACAAGTTTGTATTTTTTCAATACTTTTGATGTTTGAGTTCTTCTTCTACGTATGTCTTGCAAATCTTCTTCCACGTCAATTCGACAATCTTCTTCCACGTCTGTTCGACAATCTTCTTCCACGTCTGTTCAACAATGTTCTTCCACGTCTGTTCGACAATCTTCGTTGCCACTGTTATGTCGTGAGTAAGAATAAATAACTCAACAACAGGAAATAAGTTAATTGTTGTATTCCATGAAAATAGTATTTACAAAGGTTATTAGTATCCAATACAAGAATAAAGGTTAATCGTTTCAACCGTCATAAGACGTAGTATGAGCAATGGGTACTTCCGGGTCGTCACCGGAAGTCTACGACTGACTTGTCGATCGGCTGCTCGGCACACTCTCCTACGTAGATGTCACCATTACTTTACATAGTAATGGAATAGTCCATTATAGCCGAATAGGTGCGGGCGTCCCAACAAATATTTAAACATAGACAACAAGTTTTCTATTTGATAAATATCTGGGAGGCTGAGGTATATTCCAATAATATACTGACTTTGAAACCTTCTTTTTTTTTTTTTTGGACAAAATAGACAATAATCAACTTTGAAGATCTGAAGAAGTATTGTCTTCTGTATAATTCAAACTTTTAACTTATACCATTTTACTTGTAAGATGTACTAGTAAAAAAGAATCTTGTCTATGAACTTAAAATAATTTTTTGCATTTAGATTGACATTATCATCAACATTGAAGGGACGTATAATTTTACTATCTAAAACAGTACTCCGCCTTCTTTTCTCGTATGTTCTGTTTGTTGACTATTTTCATGAAGGGTCCAATCTCTATCCCACCATCATATCCATCCAATGTACCTCTATTGTCATAACTAAAACAAATTCTTATCAAGAAATCAGTTTTCATTTCAGCAGGTTTAAGTGGCAGTTTGATTGCTTTCATGTTTGTAGCCAATATTCTTAATATTCTCCATCTTTTTTTTCTTTAGACATTTGCAACACTGGCTTCATCAAATATTTTCTTGCTAATCATTTCACTTTTTTGCTTTTTATACTTTTAATTTTTCTCAGATTTCATTTGATATTTTCTTGAAGCAATTTTTTGTTTTTTCTTATCAAGTCAGTGTTTTCAATTTCTCCTTTGATTGTTCTTTGATCGACCATTTTGCAATGTTGTGTTCCCATCACTCAATAATTTCATCTTTCTTCTCATTTTGATTATATATTTATCATCCATGACAATCTCTATATATCTGAAATGAAAAAAAATATAAATTACTATATGTAAGAAAAGAAATACACTGCAAATATTTCTCTTTAAAATTTAATTAATTATAATGTTCATTTATAACTTATATTCTAATATTACTTAAAAATTATTTTATTTAAATTAATGACCCACACAATACTTATTTGATACCTATTTGGTTTTCATAAGTCCAATATACCTTAGTATGTCATAATTACTTAGTTCTAATTTTAACCCAAATGATCCAGCCCCTTTAACAGATGAAGTAGTATAAAATTAAAGTTTAAAAAGCCTAAAATCTAACCTGCTGTTAAAAACTATTGCCTACTCATTTGAATAATGTTATTCTTAGTATAGCTCTTACCCAGACAAAATATAAAAGAGAAAATAGAAACAAAAAGAACACTTATAGGTAACATTAGAAAGAGAGAGTTGAGATTTCTAGGACACATAATGAAGAAAATTTGACAATCATAATTTTTTTGCCCATTATTAAAAAATAGAAAGGGGTGTGAGACAAGTATGTACCTACCTTTCCACCAAACTTATTCAGTCTATACAGTGAAGCAATCCTGATAGAATTAGAAGTCTGACCAAGATTCATTATTAGCAGCCACAAACTTAACAGCATTAGATATGCAGATGACACCATGTTGAAAGACAAAAAAAGGAGATTGTAGGAATTCCTACAAAAGGTGTTAAAGAAATATGAGAATAAAAGGATTGAACATCAACAGTAAGAAGACAAAATATGTTGTTGTCAGTGCAACATGTGAATTATAAATTGGAGATACCAAAATTATACAAGTGCAAAAATTTAAATATCTGGGGAGTGTTTAATGGAGGATAGAAAATGCAACACTAAAGTCCAAAGGCACATTGGGATAATGAAAGATTTCTTACGAAAGTTAAGCAAAATATCAAAAAACAGAAAAATTTCATTGGAAACAAAGAAAACAGTACTGAACTGTTATGTAATATTGGTAATACTATATAATAGTGAATGCTGGACTATCTCATCACAGACAAAGAAGAAACTTGAGGCAAGAGAAATGTGGTTCTACAGGAGGATATTAGGAATGACATGGACTGAACATGTGAGCAATGACAAAATATAAAAGAGAAGATAGAAACAAAAAGGACACTTATTGTTAACATCAGAAAGAGAGTTGACATTTCTAGGACGCATGATGAAGAAAGAAGAGCTTTGAAAATTTGACAATCATACGACATATTGAAGGCAAGAGAGAACAAGGAAAACAGCATGTTATCTACCTAAATAACTTGTGTAAATGGTTGGTAGAACAGAGGTGAGAATATATAGCAAAAAGACAAGAGCTACAAAGGACAGAAAATTGTGGAGAGACTTGTTTATTCACATCCTGAAGGGACACGGCATTAATGTTAATGTTTTATCTAAAAAAAACTTAGCTCAATTAACTTACGCTAAATCATTGCTATTAAGTACTAAATACTTTGTTATTTACCATGATAGGGTATTAATAAAGTTTTGTATGGTTACAATAGAAATAAGTATTAGACTGATAAGGAAAGATCAAATAGTTTCATTTCATTAGGTAGGTAGATATTTACTTGTAGATAGACAAATTATTATAGATAAACCTTTTTTTTAAGATAAGAAACTTCATGTATCATGATAGTATATTAGGTAAGATATGTTTTCTTTTATTCATATTGGCTTAATATAACACAAGGCCAAATGGTAGGAAATGAGAATAGAAAAACTGTACTGTGCCAAACTTCTAAGTGGAGAGAACCACCTTCCTGAAAATCAGTATTTGAAATCCTAATTTTTAAACTATTTTTACCTGAATCCAGAACATCAACCACTAGTGGTAGTAGAAATATTCAATTACTTCATCCATAAATCAGGACAGTACACACATGCACACACACACACACACAAGCAAATAAAGAGTTTTGTAAACAGTTTGGCCTATCTTGAATGTAAATTTTAGAAATATATAAGAGACTGTAAAAGAAGAGTTTTAGATAAGATTAATATAAAAAAGTAATGGGCAACATGAAAGTCAAAATGTCATTAAAATGACTATAAAAGAGTTTATGTTGTTTTATTTAATATCAGTGTTTTCCAACAACTTTGTTGGATTGTCTCAAAAATGAAAAAGAAAACAAATGAAATTTAATTCTCAATTCACTCAATTATTCATTTTTATATTTATTTGTATTAATTGGAGCAAGTTTCACGTCATTGTATTCACATTACTTTTTACAGGAATTAAAGTCAGATACCAACAAATGCAAAATAAAGATACCAAGTTTTAATGTTTTAAAGCTTATCTCTAAATCATACTAAAGAGAAGAAATAAGTCAAACTTAATTAAGCAAAATACTATTATAGAATGCAACATTAAGTTATTATATTTTAATCTGATTTATTAAAATAATTTATCCTAGCAACATGAAGTTAATACGTGATTGAATAATAGCTGAGATAATTACTCAATATTAAACCATAGCAACTGGTCAAAGTAGTAAGCTGAATTTGACAACTTAAGCTTTTCAAATTAATATCACCAAATTCATAAAGTTAGATAAAGTAAAATGAGATATGAATAAGCTAATTTTTATCTGTTAAGTCATTTTAAAATATAAAAGTTGAAGATAACTCTAAGTAATAGGTATATCTATAATAAACATCTAATTATAAAATAAAAAGCATAATTGATTTTATAGATATTTTGATATTTTTTCCTATTATCCTCAGTTGGGTGTGTTTTTGAGTTGCTTCTATCCTTTATAAAGAAGCTGAGTTTGAAAGAATGTAGCAAATTAGAAATTCTATGACTTGATTATTTTAAAATAACATCCCTCATCTCAGTTGCTGATCTCCTTGACCTTTATTTAACAAGCATCTTTTTATGCATATATTGTTTGTTTATGATATCACGGGCAGGATTTATTAAACAAACACAAGGATATGTTGAAAAGCTTTCAGCCTAACCTCTGATATAAAACCGGTATCTTAATATTTGATCATTGAAATACTGATTTCAGGAAGTATGTTGAGATAAGAACTTTTTAGTGCCCATTCATGTTAACACCTTCATGGGCTCTTATTACATATATGGTGGTACAGTATATTCATATAATAAGGAATAAAAATATGAAGCCATAGTTATGGTCATATTTTAACAATGTTTGCATTTGAAAACATTACAGTCTACTTCCAAACATTCAAATTATGAACATTCTGGGATATAAACAAACCTCTTTGTATATGGTAGCAATATTAATTGTTGAGACTCCATAGCAAAATTGTAAAAGGTGCAAAGGAGAAGTAAGGCACAAGAATGTGTTAAAAACAAATAAATTGACAAGCTTTATTAGTGAGAGAAAACACCAGTAAAAAATGTACTTATTTATGACAAAAACATTTTGATATCAAGTGAAGGAATTAAAATAACTTTTGTGTGATCAAATCTGTTTTTTTTAATATTCTTGAAGGAAAAATTAATAGCAGCAAGCAAGGTAGTGTCAGGAATAAGATAAGTACAATAAAATTATGAATATCTTTTTAAACCTTAGGGAAGTTCTGTGGTGATACTGTGCAAGGCAAGGGACCGGATGTTTGCCCTCAGAGATCCAGAAAGTAAATGACCAAAACTGGTCTTTGCGCACCTGGCTCCACACATCTGTTCCAGCAGAAAACCAAAAATTAATAAATATCAAATTCCTTTTATTTATCATCCAATGGGAAGCTCAGAATTAAATACGGGTGTGAATTCCCAAATGACCTGCTGGGATTCACAAAGACGAAATAAAAAGCCGACAAAGAAAAGCATCGCCAGTTAAGAAAGTTACGAACGTAATTAGCAAGCCCCTTGACCTCGTCAAGCAATCCACTATGCTTGCTTCCTTTCCCTCTCATCTTCTTCTTCACTGAGCTACTTACCTGACCAAATGAGTGGATACATCAAAGATATTCCTAACTGACAAACGCTCACACATACATACGCACAAACTCTCTTTTCAGCATTTACTGCTATAAACATTTTAACGTCCAGACATTACTTTATTTGTAAAAAACCTTAATTGATATCTGTGTATATATAAATGTTGTTTCTATACTCAATTTGATTTTCTTGTTTTATAACCTCCTGTATAACTTATAGTGGGCTACTAACGAGGCCAAATTCAGTTAATCTGTTTCCAATATACAACTATGTTTCACTAGAACGGATAACCCACTATAGTTCCTGTATCTAAGCAAGATTTTTTTTGGGTGGGGGGGGGGGGTTCATGGATTTTACTGCTATCCTACTGCTATGCTTAAATTTAGTCAGTTTTTCCATGACAAAATGAAATATTTCAGGTAGCATGCAAATAATTTTATTATAATACACATGTGGAGGCAGAACGCCAGTATTTAAAAGGAAAATTTAATACTGAGTTTCCTATCCACAAAATACAACAAATTTTAAGATTAACCATATGAAACAAAAGTTAAAACGTTTTGTAAAAATATAGAAAGAAGAATCGTATATGTGCAATAAATAAACAACTGGTATTTTTCAGTGTCCTATTTGTTATGGTAGTAAAATACCTTCAAAGTTCAAATGTTCAAAGAGTTTGTTTAAGCAAAATTTGATTTTCTATGTTTGTAATAATAGTAGTAACGTCCAGATATTGAGACATTCTTTTTTGAAGCAAAGGCAAATGGTGTTGCTGATGTGTTGTCTTGAGTGTGAATTGAAAGTGGATATGAATTGCCTTTGTTTCTCTTTTTTTGTTTGTTGTCAGTATGTGAAGAAGAGTAGAAAATAAAGAATGCAGTCAGTGTGAAAGAGAAAGTGAAATGTGATTGTTTTGGGAAAAACTACAGAAATAAATGATCAAAGAAAAATTATAGTGGTTAATTTTTGATGAGTCAGCAGAAGTGTCTTGTTGTTGTTGTTGTTGTTTCCTTTAGTGTTCAGTGTGTTCTCTGACTTACTGATGACTTGACTTGACTGACTGGTCTGCCACAACATGAATAAATAACTAATTCAGTCATGTGATTGACTCTGAACACAAACTTAATTTTTTGCACCAAGAACCATAATCATGGGTCATTGAAAGTTCAATTTGTTTTTTGTCTAATCAGCAACCAGAATCATTTAATTTACTTTGGATCTTATTTTTGTAGTATTTTGTACTGAAATTTGTTTTTAGTGATTTTGGTTTGATTTTATGTGTTTTTCTACTTTTTTTGGCTTCAGCTATTCACTGTAAGATGTTGTATCCCATACACTTCATTTTGTAAGTTTTTCATTAATTTTGTTTACTTCATTTGTATATGAAAATCCAGGTTAAAGAATTCCTAATAGTTAGGAATTAATGTGAAAAGTTTCTGACAGAACAGGTCTATTTTATATACAATTATTTTAAATGAGATTAAATTAGGTATAAGAACTAAACTTTTTATGTATTTGAGATAGTGTTTTTGGGTGCTATTAAGTACAATATTTAGCTTATGAAATTCTTGATCAACTTTGAGTAAGCATTTTCCTGGATTACAATACATATTCTTGTACCATGAAAAGTTAATGGCAGGTAGATCAAATTATAAAAATGTCTACCTTGAAAAAGAAATTCTTGATACTAGTAGCATGCACAAATTCAGTTACAAATCAGTACATGGATAAATTTGTGTGTGTGTGTGTGTGTGTATGTGTGTGTGTGTGTGTGTGTTGACAAAAATACATTGAAAACAATTATGATAACATGAAATGATAAGTGCAAATCATAGTGTTGATAATGGTTTTCTTGGTTGTATACAATGTTATATTGTATCAAGGAAGAATGGCCAGGATTAGCATGTGTTTTTTGTAATGGACAGTGAAAATAACCAACAGGTATTTGGCAGTGCATGTTAGTCATCTGAAATGAAACGAGGGTTTGTTTGATTTTTTAATGAATAGGAAAAATAGAAGCTAAGTTAGTTTGTGGGCTCTTGGAGTAGAAAACATGTTTATAATATAAGTTAGAGTTAGAGTTAGAGGCTTGTGTTTGGTGGTCACTAGTGAATTGGTGACACTCAATATGTTAGGGTGTCTGTGGTATTTTTTCATTTTCAACAAAGCTATTTTGAGATTCATCCTAATGAAGATGAATTTGTTCTCAAATTCATATTAGAGTTTCATAGTACAAATCCCAACCAGTCTCTTGTCAGATGTATTGAAAAGAGTTGGTATGCCATTTGTGCAGAGTGAAAAGATAAAATGCTTACTTCCTATGTGTCTAACAGGTGGTGTATTCACTATGTATTAAGGAAAGAGAAAAAGAGTGACTTCTCTAGCATAAATGACACATTATACATGGCTTTTGCCACTGATTCCTTTGTGGTGTATTAGCAGTTCATGACAGGCTGGCTTCAATTTGAAGATTCTGTTCTATTTGGTGGTATGACTGAGTTAGGCCTTGTATACATCTTTGTGGCCAAGTTACCAGATTATGTGAAGTTACTTCATGAGTATTAGTGAAATACCAGTCTGAGCTACAGCAATATTAAAAGATGATCCTTCAGGAGTAGGACTGACAGTTTTGGTTGTAGATGGAGCAGAAAAAAAGCATTGAAATAAGGTGCCATGGAGGTAACAAGCCCAACTACAAAGCAAAGATAGAAACCCAAAGATTTAGAGAAAAGGCCTTGTAGAAACATTATACAATTTTTTTATGACAGACGTTAGGTCATTTGTTGAGGGATTGCCTCAGAAAAAGTGTTAAGGGATGAAACTACACCAGCAGGCTCTCCCACTTGGCAAAATATAAATTCACTGCTATCCATAATTGAAGCTTTTGCATATGGAAAAAAGTGTTACACTAATAGACTCTGGCTTCTCTTGCACTGTTCTCAACAGAAAGCTGTGCCAGACAAGGAAATAGAAAGTGTGAAGACAGTGATGATCAGTGGTGGAGCATGTGGAGTTGGAGTGGGAGTTATTGATCTCAGAGTAGGCAGTGGAAAGACTATTTTGATAAATGCTTTGGTAGTGCATGAAAACCTCTGGGGTTTGATTTATTAATCAGCATTGACTTGATGGATAGTATATTCATCTTGAAGTTGGTAAGAAGCAGTCCCTAAGAAAAAATTAACTGTATAGAGTGCTTAGTATTAATAAGATTGACATTCAAAGGGAATTTGATCAGTGATGAAATGAGTGGACAGCATTTTAGAAGTGGGTGGGTGGATGGTAATGCACCCATGAAGCTACAAAGCTGTACAACAAAATATCCCATGTTTGCAAACATCAGCAGTAGATACAAAATGACTTATAATAAGCAGGTAATTAGATCACTAAAAGAACTAATTTCACTAATGTCCATAGTACAGATAGTCAAAAGTTCATCCTTTAATGGACTACAGGAAGCTGAACCAGCACCTGAATGCATTTACAGCTGATGTGAACATCTATGCCAACAAAGTGAGAGAAATAGTAACACCAAGAATCAAATGTCTCTCTATTAGACATCAGAGCAGCCTATTTACAGGTGCATGTCTACAAGTCACTCTGGCCATGCCAGATAAGTATGTTCCACAGCAAGAGATAGTGCTTGACCAGACTAGGGTTTGGGCTTAATGTTGAATGAAAGATAATGAAATCCATCATGAGTGTTATCCCAAGAAGAGACAATTAAAAAAGCAACCTTGAACTATGTCACTGAGGATGAAGTACCCACTTCTCATGTTGCAAAACATTTTTGGCCTTATAGGTAAAGATCCAGAATACTTGACAGATGATACTAGAATGCTTGGAGCAATGGTCTAGGGGAAAAATCACATCTTGCAATAGAAGCAGGGAAATATACTCCCAGATGTCCCTGAAGTAATTATCAGAAGAATGATATTTTTTTCTATGTGGCAAGCTTATGGGACAACTTCCAGCAGGTTGCATGTATCAACCTGCATTATAAAGCACACAACAAGTGTTGACAAAAGAATGGGATGATACCCTGAGATGTTAATGAGACTAGAAAGGATGAAGCAGAATGAATCTTCTATAGGTGAAGGGTGTGTATGAATCTTCTATAGGTGAAGGTAAATATTTTGTTTGATGTGGCTGGAATATTACTTAAAGTGAACATGTATCCCATTGAAGATACATGTTGGATGCACCCTGAATCAAACACACAGCACATCAACCTTGCAGACTTAGATGTCAAAATAAAGGGAGTAAATTCAGCCAAACTGTGGAACTTCTCCATTTAAAAACTGACTCCTTGTGTGCTTATTGCTGGCTCACTAATATTATAACTAGCAAGTACCAAGACTAGGTGTGAGATGTTAATAAAGAAAAGTGTAGAGACTTTCTTGGAGTTCATGAAGGAATATGGGTTAGTAGATGTTACATTAGTAAAATTGAGCTAAAACAAAGTAGACAATAACTAAAATTCCAAAGAGGTAACATGAGACAATGAAGAATGAAACAGAACCTTTACTACCAGTTTGTGCAAAACTACTAATGTTGAAATTGAGGTTAGAAACCCCCTCACACAGTGGGTATCGTAGAGTTAAGCAGACCACTAACTTTGTTAAAGAGTTGCCTCCACCACATCTGAAAAGGCTGTTAGATCGGCCATGAAAACATGTCTGAAGTGTAGAGTATTTGATCCAGCATTAATTCATTGGCAGAAAGTTAAACTGCAGGTGTCTGGGTTATGGCACCCACCTCATTACAAGGGTGCACACTATTTAGATAGATTGACAGCCAATATGATTTACTATTTGATGACCATTACACCCACAAGATTCTGTGAGGCTGAATTCCTTTGGCTGATAAAATTCTGACATAGAATGATAAAACATTCACCAATAATATCTTCCAAACTTTTGATAATGGATAGTCTGCTTACACTTTTGATGTACATATGCACCATTTGGAAACAGCATTGTTAAACAATTTTACAGAGTGTGAAGCAAATTGGAAGCATTATATACTGTCTAGGGGGCATTATACTAGTATAACATAACACTCAAGGATAGCATCTACAGTGTAACTACTCCTAATTCACAATTGATAAAACACCCTTACAAAAATCGAAATCAAAGCATGAAGCCTACAAGAAAGAGGATGCTTTTTTGTGAAGAATTCATCAAGCAGATATACAACTAGATATAAAGAAGGAAAAGTTAGTGTAGTCTTAAATCCTCAGGTAGTCTTAGTTTATGAGGTGTAGCACCATGTGAAAGACTTCTGTCTTCTTCTCAAGTTAATCAATGCAATGGAAGAATCTCTTTGGGAGTCAATTTTATGAAGAACACACTTCCAGTGATTCCATAGCTAGAGAATTTGTGCAGTTACACTTTATGCCATCAGTCAGGTACCAACCTTATACACGCTTTGGTCGATCGTGTCTTGAAAGAGACATGACTGACTGGGCAGAAGGTTATCCCACAGTAGGTTACCATTGCTTTCTGCAGTAGACTGGTTGCCAGCCAAGGCCATAGAACCCAATTTGTCCTATTATTTAACCCATAACTGGAGGGAAGAAACGGATTAATACCTTTCCCAAGGGTATTTGTGTATAAGTGAATGCAAAGGATTCAACTGGAATTCGAATCCAGCACTCTGATTTGTTGTTCCGAGTTGATATCCACCGCACCCCAATGCACATCCTTTATACCATACCTTGTCAAAAGCCTTTGAAATATCTAATGCAGTTGTTATTGGGATAAATCTATTGTTTAGTGTGTCTCACTAATTCTGTGAATAATGACAGTTAAAATATCAGCAGTGGTCCGAGCTGATTGAAATCTGTACTGTTTGTCACTCAAAAGGTTGTTCTTTCTTGTTGATTATAACTTTTAACAGTTTACTAAAGACACTGGGGAGGCTGATGGATCTATACTGTCACAGGGATGAACACTACTCTGCATTCTTGAAAACAGGGTATACACTTGACACCTTCCACAAATTTGGGACAAATTTCTCTGTCAAGTACTTTTGATAGGATCAGGGACAACTCAGAATTAATATTCTTAAGGACTACCACTGGGATTTTATCTGAGCTGGTAGACTTCTTAGGGCCAAGACTTTTGATAAGTCTTGAAACTTCCTGGACTGTAATAAAAATATTACTGAGATCGTGCTCAGTGTGATGGGAGAAGTTGGGAAGAGGATGGACTTTTCCACCTAATGTTGAGTTAAAGGCAAAGATCGTGACAAGAACTTCACCTTAAGTGATGAAACTGAGATGATCTTAGGGCCATTTATAATAGCAGACACTGATGCCTTGCCTCTATTCAGAATTTGGTTGGAGTTCTTCTAGAACTCCAGGATCCAAATTGTTTACTCTCAACCTTTACTGCTTTTGTATAGTTACATTTTACATTTTCTAGAAATCTCTTGCAATGGTTGCAGGTAGTTTTGAATGCAGCAAGTGTCCTACTACATTGTTCCCTGTGAGAGATATCATAGGAGTGATTATGGTGAGCTATGGCTGCAGCTCATTCAGGGCTGAAGCCGAGTTGGCTGTTTGGTTTTTGCTGGACATTTTTGTGGGGTATAAAACTCTCCATTTCGGAAATGATTCATTCTAAGACAAAGGTAGCTTATTAGGACTCAGTATGTTTGAAGAAGACTGAGACAGAAGCTTTTACCATATAAGGTCTGAAGATGTCTTAACTTTTGTGTACAAAAAATAGTTCTATGGAATGACACATCAGTCAATGTCTTTGGTTTGACATCGACTTTGACAGGTGAATGATCTAAAGTGCCTGGTGAATGAAGTAGTGAATATAGTGATGTAAGCAAGTATGACAGGCATATGATTTTTTTGTGTTTTTATACACATTCGAGGATGCTGGTTCTTAAATTATGGTTGTTTTTATTTATAGATGGTTGTTTTGTTGTATGAGGATTGCTTTGAGGGTCATGAGTTAGTTTTTAGTATTTAGTTTTCCTAGTATTTTAACATTGTTTGTGAGTAACTGTTTAATGTTACTATAATTATTATACTGCTTATTAATGTGCTGTCTCATGGCATTCTTGTTTGATAGGTGGCAGGTGACTCCCTGTGAGTATGGTTGTAGCATACCTAATGTCAGAAAAAAATTACATACACACACATCACACCTTGCACACATCACTACACTCACTAGAAACTCATCATTTGTCTCTGTCTAACCTGATGATGACTTAAGAAAGTCAAAAGTTTGGACCATATTTCTCCTTAAGAAATCTTTGAACAATTTCTGACAAAATTTCCTCCATATTTGAGAAGGATTATTGATAATTTAAAAAGTCTAAAATTAATTGACACAAAATAACTTGTTTTTAATAATTTATATATATATTGAAAACAAAAATTTGGGTTGCTCCATATATCTATCTATCTATCTATCTATACATACATATATATATATATATATATATATATATATATGATAAAATATAATTTTAAGGTGTGCTATATTCATGGGTAAGAGTGCTCAATATCAGGGATAGAGTGTATGTAAATATAAAAGTGGATGTTGATGTCAGTACCAAGAGGTGACAGTTTGTTTCATGTTAACGTGATTGTCAGGCACATGACTTGACGATTCTGTTTAGCATGAAACATACTTTTGCCTCTGGGTGTTGACTTCAATGTCTACTTATACATACATATATATATAGTTAGGGGAAATCAACTGGTTACGCTATCATGGTTTTAATCTTTCAGTTTCATCAGGCAATTTGTTTTGACTGATGGATTAATAGTTAATGCTTTTATAAGTTTACAAAAATTTCAAACCCTGCAACAGTGGTGATATCTGCAGATTGTGCTAAGAAGAAAAGTTGGCTATAGTATTATTTCCAGAATGACATAAGCTACTAAATGAAAGATCAGAAATAGCATCTGGTTGTAGACACATTAGAAAATATGCCTTAGGCTCATACAAACCCATATGAAAGTATTCCAATAACAAACCACTCCCTTACTTTGAACTTCCAGTTATGAATGTGCTAACCATTAAGGCATCAGTCAAAACAAATCATCTGATGAAACTGAAAAGGTCAAAACCATGGTAGGATAACCAGCTGATCTTCCCTACCTAAGTATCTAAATGCTCTATATGTTAAATCTTCAATTTCCTTCAAACATGTATTGAGCACTTTTTAATACAATTGTTTACTGGTCTAATTTAAATCTAACCTATAACTGTTCAGTATATATATATATATATATATATATATATATATATATTCATCCACAGACAATCTTGTTTCACTGTATCACAGCTCATCAGTATGGTTAGACATCTGATTGCTTTTAGCCGGGATCGAATCTTGACTGTTTGATATCAGTTGAAAATTCTACCACTGAGTTATCAGTATATTGTGGAGGAAGGCAGATTTTAGCGTGTTATATACATAATGTAAACACATGTCAGTAGCCGAGAGTGTTCAAATTCATTACTGAATGAACAATGTATAAATAGTAGTGAGTAGCTACTGTTTTTTAAAGTCTACAATTTCTCCAGTGTGCTCAATTGACTAGCAAGAGTGTAAATGTATATAATGTTATCACATAAGAAATAAGAAGTTTTTAAGATATTTAACATAAGTAATTGTAAGTAAATTTTAAAAAGAGCTTTGTGCTAGCCAAAGGCATCAGAGAATATTCTGTATGTCTCTTTTCAGTGCAATAAATTGGTGTTGTTTGAAAGAACGGATTCTTATGTAGGCTTTCCATATGTCTTGGTTTGAGGGGGTGTCTGTTTTGGTGTCCTGTTAGAGTCACAAGCTATAAATATTTGTATTTTTTTTTATCTGCATTAGTCCAGAACCATAAAGGGTGTTATGTTATGAAGTCAATTTATTATACAAAAGCCTAAGCCTAAAAAACCTGAAAATTGACTCTGTTTAAGACTTTGAAATTATGGTAAGCCTATTCCTAGAAAAGGATTCCTAGGTGAATCATTTTTTAAGACTCTCATTCATTCATTTATAAATCTTAAAATACTGTCAACATTGTAATCTTTTTATTATTTCTCTCTTTAAAACATTTAAATATTTCAAAAACATTTACATTCAGGCTCAGGTCCTCATTTTTGATGTTATAATCACTATTCAGCTATTGTACCCTCCAACCTTCTTCAGTTGTATGTTGATCTGGGTAACCATAAGGGAATTTCAAACTGAACCCTTTATCTAATCTATGGAGGTAGATTTTTCTTATTATGATGTCCATATCTGCTTTAAAACACTATCACCTTGACTAAGCACCATATCTGGGTATATTATATGACTTTTGTTTTACTTTTATCTCTTACTGTACAAAACAAAGCTATTCCAGCAGTTTATACTTAGATGTTTAGTTTTGTTAAATAATTCTTTATTACTATGAGATAGTTAATTATACATTAGGTGGCATCATTATCACAAATTTGCTACTTTTAATTTTACTTTGTTTATTTTGCATCAAATGTATGAACAAACTTTTATTCTGTTAACTGTTTGTACTTATAAAATTATAATGAGATTTGCTTAAAGAGAATAAAATTTTTGTCATGTTTTAAAATAATTTTATAAATATGCTATGGAATATGAATGGATTAGATCATTATTTGTGAATGATAGGATAAAAATTACTGTATTTGTATTTTTAAGTATTTAAAGAGATCATTCAATGTGATAAGCAAATAAAAAAAGTAGGCTCTGTTTATTCAGTTTTTAAAGAGATAACACTACAGAGCAGAAGGTTGGAAAAAGCTTCGAAAATCAATGCTTCAGTTTATTTAAAATATCTTTCATTGAAATTACAAGATCAGTTTGGATACTTTTTGTTTTGATCACACAGACAGAGATATGAAATGGAAAACTCATATGATTTTATTCATAATCTATATATAAATACATTTATCCAATCATATATATTATACATATATATAATCACACACACACCCATGCACATATACACACACACACACATATATGTGCGTGTACACACATACATATATATATAATATACAAAGGCAAGCATACATATATATTTTGTCATCTATTTACATTAACTGCTACAGTTGTTTATATTACTGAATAAATAAAATACATGCCAGTTTTTTTAGTATTAAGCCTGTTTAAATTATAGCTTTCTTTCTTTCAGGATGAGCTGTGGTAGAATAGTGGTCAATGTACTGCCCTGAAAACCTATTGAAAGTAAGTTCAGTATTCATTAAATATTGTCTTTGAGCATTTGTTGCAGGAGTGAGTGAGATGCTTTACAAACAAGTTATATTTTGTCCTTCACTCATTGCTCTAAAAATGTAACTACGTACCAAAGTTGACTCCACCCAACAAATACTTATTACTGAAATTACTACAGTTGAAAGTTAATGTCATTTAACAAATTCCTTGAAAATATTGAATTGAAAAATGAAGAAAGTACTTTTTAGAAATAAAACTTGAACCTACAAAATGATCAGTGTTCAGTGTTATTTTATGTATACTTATTATCTTGGATTATTAGGATTTAAAAACTCATGTTTGGTTAGAGTTTTAACAACAGAAAACAGTCTAATACTGACTACAATCAATAATATATTATATAAAATTCCTTTTCAACTGATTTAAAATTTTTCAGAAAATTTTACATATAGTTTGAAAATATTTTGAAAGATCTTTCTTGCTGTATAAAAATATATCCCAAAGCAGATTTAAAAACATCTAGGGTTTGTTAGATTAGCAACAAATTTATATATGCATGCATTTCGTGACTTTTTAACAAAGTTGTTTTCTTTGAATATACCTTATTTCAAAAATTCAACAGCTCAAATAAATAAAAAGAAAAACGTTAGTATAACTTCTATATTTTTTGTACTAATAGTAAAATATAAGTGGATACAAATTATGTCAGTAGGTGCAAATTCGGTGATATTGTCATATTCTGTCAATACTCCCACATTTCTCAAAAGAAGTGGAAGTAAAAGCTTAACCATCATTGTTGTAAGACTGATTTATGATATTAAGAGGCTTCAAGGGGGGTGTAAATTTTGAACCTTGACCTGAGTGTGTGCACTGGGGTCCCTATGTCAAATAACTGACCTTGCATTGCATTTCATCCCAGTGGGGGCATGAGTAAATACTCAGATGTCTCTATACCACAGAGCAGCTAAGACAAACTTCATATCCAATCCCTGCATATGCAGAGACCAGGTAAGTTTTGACCCTTGGCCTGAGTGTACTCACTGGGGTCCCCATGTTAGATAACTAACCTTATGTCTCATTTTGCCCCAGTGGAAGCCTGTATGGGTAAATACCCAGATATCTCTGCATCACAGACCAGCTAAAACAAGCTTAATGTTTGATTCTGCATATGCAGAAGCTGGGGAAATTTTGAGCCAAGTGTACATGCTGACCTCGTGTTAAATTCCACCTCAGGTGGGGGCATGGATAAATTCCCAGGTGTTCTGTGGTCAAGATGATGAGGATCAAAGTGTAGTATCTGTTCTAGCAGCAGTTCCATCTAGCCAGCCAGCCAGCCAGCTATCATCACCAACTCACCATTGGTCATCTCTCCATACATCTCCAGCAAGCCTACCACTCCAACAAGCTTCTCATTGCAGTCATACTTGCCAATAATTGGCAATAAATTGTCCTTTTCGGAACAATGCTCTTCAGAAACCATAAAACTGTGTTTCTTGGGACAATGCTATCCAGTGACTACAAAAACTATCCTTCTTGAGACAATGCTCTCCAGTGACTACCAAAACTGTCCTTCTTGGGACAACATCCTCCAGCAACTGCCAAAACTGTTCTTCTAAGGACAACACTATTCTCACCATCTACATGAGCATGTAGTGTTATTTTTTGCCTCGTGTCTAGTACAAATATTTTTGTTTATACATTTTTCTTCAGCAAAAAATACACTTGGCAATATATTTTTATACTCAAGTCTTTGTTTGGTTTGTTGTTGTCTTCTATCATTTAATATCTGTTTGCAGGCCAATATGTTACCCACAACAATATGACTGCCTTGTACAAGGGAAAAGCATGAAAAATTACATTTTAGAAATAAATTATTTATTGCCACAGTTATATTTAGTCAGTTTTTGTTTTCTTTTCAATGACTTCCTTTCAAAATTTTGTATAGAAATTGTAGCATAATATACAGGATAGATAAACAACCCCAGCACAAAAACTGTTTTTGCAATACAAATATGAAAATGATGAATATATTTTACTGCTAAAATTTAAGAAATTAAATCTGAAAAAAATGATAGGCATAAATACTTATTTCAATATATTTTGTGATTGATGGTGTTTTACCATTTTTATAAGTGTAATTAATTTCTGTTTCTGTCAACTTTTCAGTAACACACAAGAGATCCCATTAAATAGCAGTGACATTATCCTACAGAGCTGAACAATTACTGCTGTGGTGGTGGTTTCATTGGTGAAATTTTGACGACCCTCAATTGAGTATATCTCCACCCTACATAAGCATACTCAATGTATATTATTAGTAGTATTATCTTCATCATAATCATCATCATCACCACTATTATTGTTATTGTTGTGGTGGGTACAACACAACAGCAGTTGAAGGAAGGAGGAGCTTCCACAGTGGAGTTGTTGGCAGTCAGCCAAACACATATCTCTCCCTCTCCCTCTCTTTTTTCTTTTCAATTTCTCTCTATATACTGGAATCACTGACAACACAAAACTGTGGCCTGTAATAATCAGCCATCGGCTAAGGTGCATCGTGTGTATTGATTTGACGATAGCACTGCTCTAAATGGCTAGGCTACCACCTCTTCTGTAGTCAACACTTGCAGCATCACCATCATATGATAGCTGTATTTTTGCTACTGCAACAACCTTTTCCCTCCTTTTCCTCTGTCTCTTTGTCTAGAAGAAAATCTTTTCATTTACACTTCACATTATATGCTGTATTTCTATTCTAGAAAACAGCATATAGTTTGGTATTTTTTATCATAAGAATTAAACTCATTGAAGAAGGCAGGATACATTCTGATTATCTAGTTTTTACCCTTTTTTTTATGAGTATCAAATCAATTTTATTGCAAAGAATCAACAAAAGTGATGGATATCAGAGTAAAGAAACATATCTTATTGTTCATTAGCATTCGATCTATCCTACTACTTGTTAAAAATATATTTATAAATATCCACAAATTAATACTTAGAATGCAATAGAACTTCTTCAAAACAATCTACACACATTCTGAGCTGCCATTTAATGATGTTGAAAATAAAATTATTAATTACAAATCTTTTTATTTCTTAAATAGCAATCTTGTATTCATTAGGTAAGTTGACACTTAAGTTCTATCATGATCTGTAATCAGTCAATAGTTTATCTTCTAATGACAGCATCAATTATTTAAATTTTCAGTAATTTTTAACCTACTGTTTTTTGTCACTTCCATTATTTTTAGCCTTTTTTTTAATATGTGGATGATGCTATTATATTTTTATTATTGACAAGTATGTTGCATGTAGAGTTTGGTAGGTCTCCATGTGCATTTAAATGAGACCTAACAGAGATATGGTCAGAGAGATGTCGTGAATCTTTCTTAAAAAATAATGTAAGCATTATTAATTAAAAAAAGCCAACATGTAATAATATCAACTATGAACATGACCACAATGTGTTGACCATGTTTAGAAAATAAAATATTCCTATAACTCTAGATAAATACATAAGACAATCCATATATTCAGTTAAAATTAAAATAAAATTCATCCTTGATAATGGCTAAAAATATAACTGAAAGTACTTGGATAAATAAAACATTTGAACAATTTTTATAAAATTTATGACCTAAAAACAAAAAAATTATAAGATCATATGAAAAATTATATAAAAACTTAATCACTGGATTTTGTCTGTGATTTTTAATGAAACTAGCATAAAAGAGAGATTGCTGCCTAAATGCACAATATATATATATATATATATATATATATATAGTAAATCAACTGAAAACTAACTAATTAATATATACATATATATAATGTGTATGTGTGTTCAGTATCAAGGATTGAACATTTGTTGATATCAACAGTGTGAATACAGAAATCAACACTGTATAGTAACTGGTAGTTTTGTGCCTTTATGATTGCTTAAGATGTGAAACCAGTCATATTGATTTCTATGTCCACACTGTTTATATATATATATATATATATATATATATATATATATATATATATATATAAAAACAAATAAAGGTTTACTTTCAGCTAACTATTCTGATATTGTGTTGAAATCAGACTTATGCCTCACAAAAAGGAACAAAATGTACAAGGGAACTTTAACCTCTTAAAAGTACAAATACAAGAAGCAGGGGGAAATTTGAAATTTGTTATAACAAATAGACAGATGAATTTCATCCATTTCTTAACTTGCTAATATTTTTTTAGGAAAATTATTTTTAAAAGTAAATTGAGTAAATCATAAAATAATGAACAAAGATTAACCATTAACTAGTTTAAAATTTATAAATACTAATTTAATTATGTCATGAGTCCTGTAACCTATCAGGATCATAGGGACATGACACATGTATTGCAGTTGTAACAACAGTGGTGTGTCAAGAGCAAGATAGCCTAATAGAGCCTATCCCTCTTCAGGCAATTTTTGAATTCAAAGTCTAGGTTGGTTACCACCCAAAATCACTTTCTTTGCTGGTAACTGTTGGACTAGTCACATGTCCAAAATACCACTTTACCTTTCTAATAAAACTAAAAAACAATTCTGAATAATAATGGGCAAGAAATCTGGAGGTAGCAAAATGCCAGTTTTTGATTAGAATCATCTTTTACAATTGGATGATATAATCTTACAGATCTGACATAGTTATTAAAATGTGTGTTTAAAAAGAACTGGTACAAATTCTGTGACATTACCCATTCTTGCCTGTTACTTTTTATCTTTCAAATGTAATTTTATATTTTTTAAGTAATAAGACCAAATTAAAAGATTAGGCATTGAATTTTTTTATATTTATTAAAATTAACCTAGGAAAGTTAATTTATTTTACTTGACTTCATTTCTTATAAAATTTCATAAATATGTGTGTAGAAATAAGTAATCAGCTCATTGTAACTTGAGAAAGAAGGGGATAATAATTTCAAGACTGGGTTTTTCATAATTTTAACTGGCTCACTATTCCTTTGTACATCTGGTTGCAATGCACTGTTTAGCATAATAGTTGTGTAATTTATTGGGTGTATATTTAAACCTCTTTTGTAAATAATGAAAAGTTGTTGGAATACACGTATGCATATACAATATGTTATACAAATCTATATTTCAAACTAATATTGGGTAATTGAATGACAAAATGGAAAAGGTTTTTTTAGCATTTTGTCCATCAAAAGAACTTCTTCAGATTATGAATGATTTTATCAATAGAACTATATACATTATAGGATGAAGGGAAGAAATGCAGTGAACATCAGTTAAAATTTTACATTGAAGAATGAAAAAACACAGGAATTTTTGAAGTTTTTAGTTTTCAGGGTATTAAGAGGTATAACCTAGCTAATGTCATTCTACTATCATTTTTATTTTTTAGTAGATATTGTTTTTAAATATTGTTTATTTTTAATATCTCTCATTGTAACAACATTAGTTTTGTTTGGAAAGGAAATATGTTGTATGATTCCAGATGTTGTTCCAAAGTTGTCATGGAAGACTCTGAACTATCAATTCCCTTTTAGTTAAAACTGCATTAAATCAAAATTAAGATCAGGTGTATTACAGTGAGCAACTAATGTATTAAGTGTATTGTTTTGTAAAAGATCCCTTTTGTATTCATACAATTATTTAAATTCCTTGATGTTTCAACTATGTATTTCTTGGGACATTTTTTTACAGTTATTTTGTAAAATAGTTTTATCAAGATTATTTATATAATTTTAATTTCTAATTCTGTGAATTCATTAAACTTTACACTGAGCATTGTATATAAAATACTTAGGATATTGGAGGTTTTAATCTTAAAGAGAAACCATTATTGTGTATTTCATTTTCTGGTTATTGTGTGGATAGAAGTTAATGAGAGAATTTTTGTTGGTGGAATTTGGATAGATATTTAGCCTTAGATCATTATCAATACAGTTTAACATTATAACAAGGAAAGGTAATATTTGTTTGTGTGTCATAAGTAAATTTGATTATATGTTTTTATTTAGTTTAGTTTATATACAAGATCAGGTAGTATAGTTTTGCAGGAATATATTAATAGTATATTAATAAAGCATTGACAAAATATTGGAAATATGTTGATTCTTTGGGTAAAATATTTTGTTTCTAGAAATTTTAAGAAGATACAAGCTAAAACACAAAAAGTAGTGATTTCATTGGTAAGCCAAATTTTTTGCAATAAAAATTGTTAAAAAGTTAAATATGATTGGTTCATAATAGGTTGGCAGATCTTTATAATTTTATCAATCAATAGGGAGAAGTTAATCTTTGATCGAGCAAGATGTTTTTAAAAGACTTAAAAGATTCAAGCCTTCGTCTATATTTCTGAGATGAGGTAGTATTTACAGTATTTACATTATTCGGACTATTGTCCTCATTTTTGTTGCCATTTGTACGGTATTTCGGCCGTTGTATGCTCTGAGCCGTGTGTCCTTAAGGACAAGAACAACTAAATTTTTGGGACTTATAAACCTAATGTCCACTAACCCATTTTTACCAGAGTTCATATTGCAATTTTTTGATGTTAATGGTTTTCTCTAGTATTTTTTATGTTAATTGCTTTCTCTAGTATTTTTTACCAGAGTTCATATTGCAATTTTGGCACTAATGATTTTCTCCATATTACTGGTTCCCATATTGTGTTCATCTCTATGCTTGGTCAACTTTATTTTAGGAGTGGATATAGACGTTGGTTAGTTCCTGTGACTTGACCCAGAGAGTTGTGTTTTCAATACTAGGCTACAGCAGTAGTGAACAAGTAACTTACAGGGTCAGAGAGAGATAACTCATGACTACCAGAAGGCAAAGCAAGGAATTAGAATGATATACCCCAGCAATTGTAATAAAAGGTTTGGTTCAAAATTCCTAGCACCTGAAGAAGGCCAGAGCATACAACAGCCAGAGCATCGTACAAATGGCAACAAAGATAAGGAAAATAGCCCAAGTAATGTAAATACTGTAAGATTCAAGCCTTTGTTAACAAGCACATTAATGTATAGGGATATAATCTTAAAACTAGATAGTGTTGTAGATATTCTTGGTGATCTGTTTTAACGGAAACATATGACATAAAATGAATTGTGGTGAAAGGGTATATGCAAATATAATATATTTTTATTTGGTTTAGATAAGAGTGAATCCTTTGATAATCGGTGTCATAAAAATGTTCATTTATTAGACAAATATTGGTAGCAGCTTGAAGAAGGTCCAGTAGTGTAGTTTTGAAGTAAGACTGTGCTAGGAGTAGTAGTAGTAATATTAGAAATAGATTAGTGTCAGGTTACTGTGTGTTACTTAATCCTAAACAGAGAATAAATATCATTAGCAGATGACCTTTTAACTACTTCTTCCCACATTATGTATGGCTGGTTTCTCCATGGTATGGTAAATGAAGATTGGGTGGTAGAAAACTAAACTTCGACTCAAATCTGTTCCCGCTGACAGTTAACGCAGAAACCAAAACATCACTTCATTTGGGACTCTGTTTCCTGCACTTTGCAGACAACATTACTATCACTCTCTCTCTCTTTTTTTCTGAAACATGAGTATAGCCTTCATGAGTCTCAAAGACCAAACTACCTTGAAACCAAAAGTCAGCATTTATTATCCTTCTTCAGTTTTGGGCAAGAAACTGAGATCATGCTTGTTTGCCTCATTCTCACTGATAATGTATGCACTGTTTCACTTCAAGATTGATTTGCTGAAGTTTGTCTCACAGGTCTATGATGCCTACAAGTACATGTACAAACAATTTTCCTTCTTTTGTTTTAGCAAGGCATATCTTTCCCACAGTCCCCACTGATCTCATCATCACAAATAGTGCACCTGGGGGTGGGCCTCTTCTGGCAGGTGCTCCTTCAAAGTGGAGCAACACAAGTTTCATCCTCAGATGGACTGTCATCTGGAGTTACACTCAATTTGGTTAGGTGAATGCCTCCTAACTCTTTGATCATTCTAATCCCAAGAAGAAGGTCAAAACCCAACAATTGACAATCCACAACTAGGACCTCAACATTCATGGGCTGAACCTTCCAAACTCCCAACTTGATTTTGCCATACCCCTGGCACTTCAAAATCTTCCCATTGGCTGTCAGAACTTTCACTTCCTTTTGCCTCCAATAGTGACACATAACTTTGCACAGCAGCATCTGCGAGCACCCTGAATCTTCTAGAGCTGTGCACTCTTGTCCATCCATGAATACTTTTATGGCGGGAAATTTTGTGGTTCTCACTTGCTCAGGGAGAAGACTAGTGCTGATGTCACCTCCCCTTGGGCATTTCCCTGATGCACTGATGACACATGTCCAAGTCTATTGCACCTAAGCATTGTGTTTTGTGGTGAAACTTCTGCACTCGGCTGTCTGATCTCTCTTGGTGTCCTTGAATACAATCCTTCACTATATGGTTGGACTCGAAGCACTTGAAACAAATGAATGTCTTGCTGTGTGAATCAACAAGGAGCGCCTTTGAACCCAAATGTGTTTAGCCAGTGGATGCAGTGACCAAGTTCTTTCATCTTTTGTTGTCAGTATTGAGAAGTGTGATATGCACCAAAATAGCTTGTGGTATTTAAACTAAGATTGGGTGGTAGGAAAATAAACTTCACTTGAATCTGTTTCTGCTGACAGCTAGTGTGGAAGTTGGAACAGTGCTTTGCTCGGGACTCCATTTCCTGCACACAACAAACAACGTTTTTTGTTTCATCCTTTTCTGCCATTCTCCTTCTTCTGACTCAGACGTGTCAGTGTAGGGTTTTGATCAAACTCTGGCATGAACATTGGTTTTGGTTAACATCAAAAGTCTTAATTGACCAAAATTATTTTATTTTCCTGTTTCTTCCTTTTTCATTTTTTTATCTGAAGTTATATGTGAAGCCTCCCTAATTTTTGTTAGTTTTCATTCATAAATTAGTAGGCTCTGTTCCTGCAATCCTCTGGCATGTTTTGACTGGGTTCAGTCTTCTTTTCTTCTTCCTCTTTTTATTTGAGGGTTGCCTTCTCATTAGTTGAGAGAAGTATAGAAAGAAAAGTTCGGAGAGAGAAAGAAAGGTTTTAAAGAAAAGTGCAAATGCCTTATTTTAATTTTAATTCTTTATTTATATATTTTATTTTTATCAGGACTCACTACATGTCATGTTTGTGCTTTTTGGTCTTTCAACAGACTTGTCAGAAGTTCTAGTGTTTTTAATGCACACATATATGAATAAATGGAATATATAGAATAGACGAAGATATGATTTCTGAGATTTTTTAATATGAATCTTGTGGATTCTTCATTAATAAGTGCTTTAATAGACATATACTCAGATTGAGAATGAATCTGTGTGCTAGACAGTAGTCAACTTGAGCTTAGAAGCTTTTTGTGGTTATAATCAACTTATCCTATTTTATTTTGAATATTTCTTTAATTATGTGAATGAAGATATATTGGTTTAGATGTATCAAGATACTTAATATGAAAATTACTACATGTGTATGTATGAAGAAATAAAAATAAAAGTTTATTCCTTTTAACTATGTAAAAATTACTTTTATCTTGGAGAAATAAAATTTGAAAAAGAAAGAGAGAAACTAAAAAGAGGAAAGAAAAAACTAGTGTTACAACCATGACTTAGGAAAACTATCCAACTTGACATTTTATAAAAAATATATTGCAAAAAAAAATATTTTAAGATCTTTATTAAATGGGGCTCACAGAAATCTTTTAATAATCTTATATAAATTTTTGCTTCTTAGTTTATGAATAGAAGAAACATAGATAAGTACATGCATGTCAGTTGCAAACAAAATTCATATATGGAGTAGGATCTAAAATTTCAGAAACTTTGAACAGCATACAAGAACTGAATATCATATAGATTTTTACTTTTGTCTTTGGTCAACCAGTGTATGAACAACCAACAAAGTACTTATAAAAGAAAAAAAGTTGTTGGACTAATTTCTCTTTTATAGTCATCTTCCAAACTTTTGGGTCATATGTTATATAATATATATAAATACAAAATAAATATTTTTATATTGATACATTTGCTTTTACTGTACTACTTGTTTAAACTGAAGTATCAAAAAATTAGAGATAGACATCAGTATGCTGGATGGTTTTTCCCTTTTTCTGCTTGTAGAAATGCATTCAGCCAGATGATATAAGCAAATAAGTAGTGTAGCAGTGGTAGCTATGGCATGCAAATAAGATTTAATACAGTTTTATTGTGGAATAACTATTGGGGATGGAGAGATGGAGTATTTTATCTCTAAGATGTAACTTCTCTAGATGTTTGTTGAGTGACAGTATACTAGGAATATGTGTATTCCAGACAGACATCAGTGACACATAAAAACTGCAGGTACCCACAGGTAATGCCCAAATGGCACTACCAGTGACTAACAAGGAAAACCATCAAATGATGGTTGCATTAAATTTTATTTAACTGTTAAGGATGTTTTGACTGCTTGCCATTAGTATTCATTTTCTATTAGAAGCAATGATAGCACAGGATATGCAAAGTAGACTTAGATTTTTCTGCCTTCAGCTCTTTGCTTTTTCATTCACTCAGTCAGCTAACTGCCATACATGATACACACAAAAGAGAGATGACTGATTGGACAGAAAATTTTCTTGCAGTAGTCATTACTTTCTGGTTGTCAACCAAGGCTATAGAACCCAATCTGTCCTGCTATTTTATCCATAGCTAGAAGGATAAGAGATGGATAAACACCTTTCCCAAAGGTATTTGCATGTAAGTGAATGCAACAAATTCAACTGGAAATTGAACTCAGCTCTCCAATTTCTCGTTCCAAGCTGATATCCACTACACCACAATACCTATCCTATCTTTTCAAATTAATTATTAATTATTATCTTTATGTTATATATAATTGTGTATTTTAAAAGATGGAAGCTTGAGTTGTTAGCACACTATAAGTGATGGCCATGAAAATCTGGCTCATATGACTGCTAGACTTTGGCACAACAGTAGGTTAAATACTTTGACTGATTTGAGGCAAAATGCAGGTTTGAAATTGATGATATCAATATGAAAGTAGAGCAAATAATTGTAATAGTTTTAGATAGTCCAATTTTTTAAACTATTAAAAAGAAAAGAATTTTAAATTTTTACATGGGTTTACTTTTTTTCTTTATTCATTGTCATAAAAAATGTATGTAAAAGCTATTAGTATGGGAAAATTTTCTATTTAGCTTAATAAAATAAATTTTTATTCCAATTGAATTATTGTGTAGGTGGTCTTTTTTTTATATCTTATACATGAAAATAATGAGTGAAAAAAAACAAAAGCAAATTAAATTGAATATTGAAGCAATAAGGATTTTTTAATAATGTTTTATTTAACTACAATGACAAAATCACTCAAGTATTTTACTGTCATTTATTATTATTAGTGCACAAGTAAAAATGTAGACTGAATCACAAGTAAGAGAGGTTATTCAAACTATCAAACTTTACATGTTACTATTGTTGTAGCCACACTGTTTTAGATGATCCATTTTACAGTGTTCTTTAAGTGTCCACTTCATAAGAAAAGAGATGGATTGCTTTTCTTAACAGAAAATAGTGTTACATGTAAAAAGAGAGAAAGGCCCACATTATCTTCAGTGAGATGAAGTTGAAACAATAAATAGGGGTTATTACTAGAGTGAAAAAATTGCAGTATATTTTATCTTGTTTTGTAGCTGTATAAATAAGGTCAATATGGACTTCAGCATGATGAGGTTTTCTTTGCTCAGCAGGGCAGGAATTGGAGAGCATTCCTGTATATATTAGACAGGTTGTTGAGAATAGTATCAACAGTACTTGCATTCTTGCAAATTAACTGAACTCTTCAGTTTATCAGCTATATTTAAAAAAAAAAAACACCCCACCACCACAGTATTGGAATGATAATGACTTTTTCAAAATTATCGATAGCAATTGAAATATGAAAAGCAATTACATATAAACAAATTGTCAAAGAATACACTTTTAATAAACTTGTTAAAAAGAATTTTCTAATTTTTTCATTTATCATCTTAATTTCTGATGAGTTTCTCCTTCCCTGTAGCAACAGTAAAAGAAAAAAAGTTATTCTCTATTTACAAAGCTAACTTGGAAAAAGAATGTTCATTTTATATGAGATTAAAATATTGCTTCTAAGTGTTCTCAAAAGTAGGTTTATATATCTGGTATGTAAGATGTGGAGGTGTAAGGTTGCATAATGGTCACCAACAGAAAATGAAATAGCTGAATCAAGTTCTAAATTTGTTCATTTTACAGTAATGCTTTACAAAAAGCATGAATTCTGTTCCCTTAATAAACAAAATGTCTTGTTAATATGGCTAACAGAGGAGAACATGTATTTGAGCAAAGTCAAGCCATTCTCCTATATTCTTACATATCCTGACAATAACAATAAAAACTGTTATTCTTATAGTCAAAATTGAATGGGTTCATTCATTTCAAGTGTAATCATAGTTTTACAGCATACAGTACTCAATACTATTATTAAGTCATTAATGCATTATTTTATAAATAAAATGATTAGGACTAAGAAAATTAAATAATTTTCTAATGAAAAAAAATCTGTTGATGTGATTTAGTTACTAAAGCTTTTCCTATTTATTTGCTTTAAATTTTATAGCTGACAAGTGCTTTTGATAAATAGTTCAGCTTATTAATGTTAAAGTTTAGTATTCACATTCTTCTAATCAGACCAATATTCACTGTTATTTACAGTCAGTCTAATGAATCCTTGTTTGACCCCACCACTCCACCACCAACAGCTTGCTTTATGCTAGTCTATTAGCCTGCTTAGTTTACCCACCACCTCTTTCATTTAGCCATTCTCAACTCAACAGTGTCTGTGTCCTTGACTTACAGGATTTCAGTGTATCTTTTTTCACAGTAATTATAATCTATATGCAATAAATTTTAAATGTTAATGTCTATCTATTCTGTGAGTTAGGTAAAAAATATTAAAAATGCAAGAAATGTGAAATTTTTAACACCAGTCAATGGACTTTGATTTTTATAATTTCTGTATTATCTCAGGAAGATAATAAAAAATATACAATAGCATTAGAGTAAAGAAAAAGAGTAAAGTTTTCAAAATGACCTATCATTTGTTGAATGGTGAATTAATTCTTTAAATAAGAGTTTTAATTTCTGAGAAAAAGAATTATAAATGGATTTATTCAAATTGCATGTTGTACTGTTTGCTCTTTTTATGAGACTATGGCCTAGTGGATAGAAACAGAAAATGTATATAGTTATCTGGTGCTTATAAGTTCAATCATTAGGTCATGTAGTGAAATTCATATTTTGTGCTTCAGTAGAATGGGAAGAAATAGCATGATAAGGGCAAATTAACTCTGAACAGCAGAATGAAAACAGTTCACTCCTGGGGATTTAAAGGTTATCAAATACAACAAACACTTTAAGACATTCAGAGAGTCAGTTAAGTGCCATACGTGATGCACTTGGGCGATCATGTCTCGAAAAAGATTATCTTGCAGTAAGTTGCCATTACTTTCTGCTGTAGACTGGTTGCCAGCCAAGGCTATAGAAGCCAATCTATCCTGTTATTTAACCCATAACTGGAAGGAATAGACAGATTAATGCCTTCTCCAAGGGTATTTGTGCGTAAGTGAATGCATGAAATTCAACTGAAACTCGAACTCAGCCCTCTGATTTCTTGTTCCGAGCCAATATCCACTGCACATCAAATCACATTTGGAGAAACAAAAGAAATGTGGTTCTACAGAAGGATGTTGAGAATACCATAGATTGAACACTTGAGCAAAAAGGAAATTTTAAAGAAAATGGAAACAAAAAGGACACTTATGCTTAGAATCAGAAAAATATAGTTGAAATTTCTAGAGCACATAATGAGGAAAGTAGGCTTGGAGAATTTGAAAGTTATTTGATGTAATGAAGGTAAGAGAGGTAGAGGAAAACAGCAACTAACCTTTTTAATGAGTTTGTGTAAATGGTTAGCAGAATAGGAATAGCATAAAGACAAACTCTACCAAGAGCTACAAAGCACAGGAAGTTGTGGAGAGCCATGATCACCCATGTCCTGAAGGAACATGACACATAGAATATACACATAAAAGTTTGGTGCAATTCATTAACATTCAATTTATTATTTATATTTTATGAGATCAACAGAATTTCCATTTTCTTGTTTTGTATCTTTTTATATAATTCAAAGTTTGTTTTAACACCATAAATACATGAAAAACTAATTTTTTCATATAATGAAGTAACATGAATATTATCTTCATGTTGACTGATAATATGTTTATAAATAAAATAGTCACCTCTAAATGGAGTGATGACATATTTTCTTAGAACTTCTTGAATTTGATTTTTTCCAAAATATTTTACCTAAACAATATCAACATACTTCTAATGTAGTAATGACACTCTTTTAATGCTGATGTGAAACTGATTTACCTGACCTTGTAGATAGATTAAACAAAGTCATACTTACTATAGAATTTACATATGAAATGGAAAAAAACAATGCTTAACATTTCCTATGTTACACTGCATTAACAGTAGCCTAAAAATTAGTATCCATCACAAATCAACTAATAAAAATGACCTCATAAATTTCTATTCTCATCATAGCACCAAAATAAAATTTATAATAATAATAATTGAATTTTATTTAACAGCACTTAGAATTTATATCCCTCATTAAAAATACTTTCAAGCTTCTCCAAAATCTAATTATTTCATATTCAGTGCAAAATAAAAAGATCATAAAATATTTCAAAATAGAAAAGTGGTCCTTCCTGAAAAACCTCCAAAATCAAAATATATTGTTCTATACACTAACTTTATCATAAATACAATTGAAAAGCATTTATTTAAACTCAACATAAATTTGTCACAACAACGTCTAAAACAATAAAGACTTAAACAGAAAAGGAGGAGTAATTTACTCTACTACTTGTAATCACTGTTACAACAGCAAAGAATGTAAATAGAAGATTATATGAATACAAAAGTGATTTTTTACAAATAAACATACAAAATGCATCAGTTGTTCACCATAATAAGACTGACCATGATTTTAATTTAAAAAATTCTACCCTAATTAAAAGATAAAACAATTTACTAAGATGAAAATATTTAGAAAGTAATTTAATCTTTTGATTCTCCACAGTAAATTTGCATTCAGGTTCTTACAATATTTCTTCTTCATCATCATCATCATTATTATTCTACTACTACAACAATAATAATGTGGGATATTTAATAGCAATATAAACAAAAATAAAAAATGTAAATGAAATCAGCTAGATTAAAAAAAACAACAACAAATTTTTAAAATTCTCACTGCCCCCATACATTCGTGCATGTGTAGTCACATCAACACAAACATTAATTTAGCTTGATAAAGTCCTAAATAATGAAACATGTCACACAAAACTTTTCACTTTCTCATTTTTTCCATTATAAATAAGTCATAATATTTTATTGTTTAAGAACAATCTGTAAATTATCCTTTATAATACTTCTATGTTACAAAAATAACTTTAGAAAATAGATATTCTTATATCACTATCACTTTCTTGAAGATAATAAAAAAATAATTTAAAATATTTCCAATAAGTATCTATTTAAAGCTTGTACAAGTTTTATGATAATGACAATTTTTCCTTCATGAATTTGATTAGTTTGAATAGTTTCATAAAAAATCTTGCCACGTTGTTAAATTTCCAAATTCATGGGTAAGCATTTCCATGGCTTTTTAATATTCTTTTAAGTTTAAAAAATCTCATTCATTTGTAATGTAAACATTTGAAATATTTTGTAAATTCTTTTCATTTTGAATGATTGGAAAAAGTCACCAGTTATAATTTTTATTGTTATTCAGAAAGACTTTTTAATGTTTAGCCATATTCATAAATAAAATCTGCATATCTAATGTAAAGGAGATTATTTTGTTGGTCCTGATAAAATAAAAAACATGCTTTTGAGCTAATTTTACTGGTCTTGGCAGGTAAAATGAACCCCCAGGCTATTTTGCTGGTAAATATTTCTATTATTATGAAGATAGGTAATGTTAAAAATAACAACATACAGATTTAACACAAAAGTTTATTTATTTTCACTATCACTTGTTAAGACAATTTAAAATCTTTTCTATCATCAATTGTTAAAACACAAGTTAAAATCATTTATTCATCTATAATTATTAAAAGAAATATAGAAGTCTCTGAATATTTTAAATATTTTAAAATGAGGTTATGGGTGCATCAGCCTTACCTAGTACAAGACTACATCCAAACCTAGCCGACAATCCCCATAATTTTGAATATCATCAGGTTGTTGAAAAGATAAGGAATCTTGTTTGCTGAACATAAATGTGTAAGACGAAGAATGTTCGATGAGAAACAAGTAATGAGTTAAGGGTATCAAGCGTTATAGAAATGTTTGTAGTAATATGTTGGAAAGAGTTCATGCGTATGTATGTATAAGTGTTTGTTTGGTAGGAATGTCTTTGGATGGAGAAGAAGTAAAATGAATCAGCACACGAGAAAGAAGGAGAAAGAGGACAATGTGCTGTGCAAGACGTGACCTTATGTCCGGGGTCAAGTTTCTCCCTTTACATTTTAGTTGTGCTCTCTCTCGCTGCTCTGTCTCTGACTGTCTGATGCTGATCCAGCCATTTATAGTCATTTAAATTTTTTTGCACTGGATTGCAAAGTTTTTTTTAGTCTTGCAAATTCCTTTCATTGGTCAGAAAACCAATTTAACATCTCACGAAATCTGGTTTCAGCCCCCACCCCGCTAATCACAAGGTCAATTCTTTTTCTGTGCTAGCAAAACCAGGATTTCACACATCATTGTGAATTTTTGTAAAAGTGAAGAAGAAAGTTGATTTTAATTCTTAATTTCCTTTCCACCACTAGACATAACAGTCTCTGCAAATCCAAAACATGCCCTTGGGTATGTTTCTCTTACACTTCAGGTGCATCCACTGAACACAATAGCCTTGAAATAGGCTATCTTACTGAGCCCAGCAAAATAGCCTATTCATATATAAAAAATATAACACTAGCATTTTGTTATTGTTTGCTTTGTAAAAATTAAATTCTCTTTGGCAATAAGAAAGATCTGTTCAAGATCAGTAGTAATCTATGTCTTATTACATCATGTTGGTAAAAAAAAAAAAAAATTATTGGTAAAGCATTGAGCTGAAAAAAGCTTAACAGTCAGTAATAAGAATTTAAAACTATATTAGTGTTTTTATTATTTGAAATTTTATCTGCTTGGTCATTTTGAACTCATACAAAAATACAAATGAAATTAAAAATTACTGTCACTTTTCATTAAATTTTACATGTATATTTAAAAAATTATTAAAAATTTACTACAGCTAAGACAGTTTGCATCTAACTGTGAAATACTAACTTTTATCCAAAGGTTTGAATTAACATGTACACTACTTTATAAATGTGTTAGGAAAATGAATAAAAACTGTGTGTTCATTAACTAAATTATTTCCTGTATCAAGAAATGATATTTTTTAAATCTTTATAGAATGACCATAAATTAGTTCATGCATCTACGTTGATCTTGCTTACAACAGTAATTACTTATAAAGTAAAATCATTGAAAAAGTACATTGTCTGACAACTGGCAACATCAGTAACATGAGAGTTCTTAAGCCACTTCACATGATGAGCATTAAAATCACCAAATACAAAGATGTTTGCATATGAATGTAGGGAGAGAGTCATTTCTATACTGTCAGATATTTTTCTGATAAAAATTGCCAAAATAATTGTTATTAGCTCTTTGCCACCATTTGGGATGCAGCAACCAGAAAACCACCAACCTGGTACCCTAAAATTGAAGAGTTGCAGCTCCGAATCAGTCATATCATCAAAAAGTTAAGACCAAATCAAAAAGGCCTTGAAAGCAGGAACCAGTATACTCCATCTTAAACCGGAAACAAGGTATAAACTTCTACTCTTGTTCAATATATATGGAAGAGGTGTGAGCCAGATGGTATATGAACCTATCTACTCCTATTAATCTATTCATAGCACTGGAGGCTGGGGGCTTTTATTGACATCATCTCTAAGAAGGTTGCTGAATTAGGGTTAACACTTTTCTCAATTACTAAGACCTCCATGGAGAAGCACAGGTGTTGATTTTCATTAAATTAATAGCAGTAAATGAACCAATTTTTATTTCATTCTAAGCAACATATAATTTTGCATAGTAATTTGTGGAGAAGCAATTAATATTAATATTTCTTTCTTGTCAATGAGATAAAAAACTTCAAAATTATTTACCATGTTCTGAAGTACGTATGTAAAACAATAAGTTTGCAGCAAAAGTTTATTTTATGTAACAGCTATTTTAAGCAATCTTCTTCTCTGTTACTGCACTTAATTCAGTAGTGAATATTAACCACACAAATTTTTACTGTATAATATTTGATCTAAGACTAAAATTTTAAATAAATCAGGCTATGAACCCAATCCACTTTTGTATTCTTCTTAAAATGTCACCATCTCAAATTATTGTGTCAAACTTTCAAATGACTGCCTATATTTCTGAGATGAGGTATTGTAACTATTTACATTGTTTGGACTGTTGTCCTCATCTTTTTTTTTTCCTTTCCTAATAATTTTTTGTCTTACTTTGCTATGTTTCTCTATTGAATAGTCATATCTTAAATTTTATTTTTATTTAATTTTTATTTGATTTTCATAATGATTTATAATAAAAAAATATATGAACAGATAAATTCTGATTGAATACCATTTTAGATCATAATTAGAATAAAAACAGCTTTAAATTATATTTTTCCTATTTTAAAATTTCAAGCCAAAAGTTTGTTCCTCAAAAATTTCAATTGATTGCATCAGGCCCAAACATGAAAAAACAGAAGTTCTATTATTGTTGTGAGCAAGTGAAAGTTTTAAGAAATAACAAAACATGTGTTATAGAAATATTGTATATTTAACAGGAAATACAACTGAAGAGTATTACACTACTAGAGTGTGTGTCAGTTGTCCAGTGTTCAATCAATTCAACTGTTCTCCTAAGGCCATGGTTCCCAACCCAGGGGTAAATTACCACAGTGAGGTAATGAGCCCATATTTTGGTGGGTAATGGTTGTTTGGTTTGGGAAGAGACAATCAGCTTATAATTTTACAGTGTCCTTGGAATGAAGACCAAGAAACATAGCAGACTCAACGTGGCAAACGACGCCAGAATAGCTCTTTCAGTCACAAAGCCAAGAATAAATAAACTGGCACTGGTGCAGGCAATACAAGCTCAACACTCACATTAAGAATCACGGCTAGGTTACGGCTACTATACCTCTGATTATTATAGATTGGTGCTATTGTATTGAATAATTTCCATTAAATTTGTCTGCTTTTGATGTATGAAAATATAATTACTTCTTTTCCTCTATTATGAGTATTTGTTCATTGGGGTAATGGATAATAGTGAAATTGTACTTTGGGATAATTCCAGCAAAAAGGTTGGGAACCTATGTCCTAAGGCCTTCTCTTCTACTAATCTTATAGTTGGCAGAAGAGTCCAACATAGACTCTTTACAGAAAGGACACTACAACAATTATATAAAGAATTTACATATTTGTATATAATCCTAATGATAAATTTCATTGTTATAAAAATTTTGGATTTACAAATTGGAAAGCTACAATCAGTCAGTTAAGTGCCATATGTGATACATGCTTTGGGCAATCATATCTCGAAAGAGACATGACTGACTGGGCAGAAGATTATCCCGCAGTAGGTTGCCATTGCTTTCTGCTAAGGCTATAGAACCCAATCTGTCCTATTATTTAACCCATAACTGGAGGGAAGAGATGGATTAATACCTTTCCCAAGGGTATTTGCACGTAAGTGAATGCAAAGAATTCAATTGGAAAAATTATTTCTTTTGTTTTATTTTAAACAAAACTATCTACAAAGTATCTAAAATATGACACATGGCAAAAAAGTGCACATTTTTATTTATTAAATGAAAAATAAAGCTTGATTGAGATAGACCATATAGTGGCTAAAATTGTTGATTTAGTTTTTTTTTATGGCTTATCAACCTTTTATAGATTATTTAAAGCTGAAACATATTTCAGATTTCAAGAGGTTGCTTACAGTACCCTTTGTTCACAAGTGGTCCTCTATCTAATTATTGACCAGTTGCTACACTGCTTAACTTTAGTGATCAGACATACATGCACTAATGGATGAGAAGTAAGCATGGAACAGTGTTGAGATATCCAACATTAAGAAAGCAATTCAGGCAGTTAGAGAAAGTTTAACGGGTTTAACAATGTAAGTGGGTTATTGTTAAGTTAGTAATTTATCAAAAATGAGATAGGATAGAATGACTTTTATAAAACTAAACTGAACTTGACTAGGTAAAATGCTTGAATAAAAAAAAAGGATGAAATTGTTCTAATATGTATACAGACATATGTTCTCTTTTTATTTATTCAAAAGATCTCCATTAAAATGTCTTTATTATAAGATATTATTCAGTTAATTACCATACGTTATACATGCTTTTGGTTATCATGTCTCTTTTGAGACAGACTGACTAGGTAGAAGCTTTTCACACAGTAAGTTGTGATTACTTTCTGTGGTAGGCTGGTTGCCAACCAAGGCCATATAAAACCCAATCTGTTCTGCTATTCAATCCATAGCTGAAGGGAGAAGAGATGGATTTATACCTTTCTCAGTGGTATTTGGGCAAAAGTGAATGAAATGAATTTGATTGGAACTCGACTTTCTCATTCTGAGTCAATATCCATTACACCACAACTTGAGCCATAAAATTTAGGATTCTAGATATAAAGAAATTATGCTTTGCATATAATTGTAGTATTTACAGTTCATTTATTTTGTGAATTTTATACAAATTATATTATGTAAGTCGATTACTTTTACATATGCTAACCCCTAAAAATAGTTTTTAATTCACAACTATTTAGAAGTGGATAAAACAGAATGTATAAATGTTAGTCAGAAGAAAAATCTGTTTTTTATTTGAGATACTGCTTGCGTTGTATAAAATTTACTTTACTTGATCAAAGTTCCAATCTTTTCACTCTTTTCCTTTATTATTATTTTTTTTTCCAATTGGAGTAGATAGACTAAACTATCGCCCGGTTCACACTCCACCCACATCTATTGAACAGGTGAAGAGGCTCATCCCTTGTTTCCTGTTTAGGATGTGGTTTCCGGCTTTCTCTTTTCCATTCTTTTTACCCTTACGTAGCCCCCTGCACATCAGTGGCGTTACCGCCTTGCTTGGGCTGATATGATTAAAAAAAAAAAAGAAAAAAAGTTATGTAGATGTTCTTGTCAGTTTAAATGTTTATTAAGATTTCTTAATTTAACAAGAAAAAGTGTTGTGTGTGTTTAATGGCCATTGTTAAATATTTCTAATTTCTCACATTTAGCATCTTGGAATTATAACACTAATGGACAAATTGTCTTTAATTTTTAAAAGCCAATATGATTGGCCCCCAAGATAGATTTTGAACTCATTCTTTTTTAAAAATTATCTTCTATCAATGATATAAAAAATAGTCTTACATATTCATAAAAATGAGTAACCCTATTCTTGTTCAGTATTAGTAATATAGTGTAATATAGTGGAATCATTTGTTAAATAAAAATATTTCTAAATATTAAAAAATGCAAAAGCAAAATATTTTAGTTTATTCATAATCATATATAGTATTTATTATATTTCTCAAATTACAGTGATACATACATACATATATATATATATATATCCAAGTGAATAAGGAATGAAGAAAAATTGACAACATTCAAAACAGTGCTTGATATAAAATAGAGCTGTGAATATTTATTATAAATTATAGTTTAGAACATGTACACATTATCATCTACTACAAAGTGTACATTTTGTTTTGACATTGAAAGGACAATGTCTTATCAGGTAGTGTAAAAAGAAATGGAAATTATTTTTTTTATATTTGGCAAATTGTGTGTAAGATGTAAATGGGGTGGAAGATGGAAAATAAGGGTTGTAAGTTGTCAGTTAGAATTTGAATGAAAAGAGGGAAGAGGTAGAGGATAGAGGTGATTAATGGAAGTGTTGAAAATTTTATTGACAGACTTAACATTAGAAGATAAGGTATGGTCCTTTACGGCTTTTATGGTCAGTTCTTTGGGTTTAATAAAAGGAGAAAATAAGGAAATGTATATGGGGTGGGGAGGAGTAGGAGTAGGAGTGAGTGCAATCAAGTGGGAATAGAAATTGCTATTTTGTGAACATATCTTTATTATACGACTACAAATATTTCTGTATTTAAACTTAATTTTAAAAACTAATCTATTTTTTTATATTTCACCTTAATTTAAAATTTAGGAAACCTCTTTTTTATATAGAACTTTAAATTAGATCACAGTTTGTGGTATGAAATAAAGGTAAAATTTGAGATAAGATTATTGTTAATATTATAAAGGTTTATCATTTCTAGAGATCCTAACTTTGGCTTTTGTAGTTTTAGCATGATTGTTACAATGGCATAATTCACTAATAAAGATATGTTTCCCAAATAGCAATTTCTATTCCCACTTTAGCACATGGAAGGTAGAAAAGTTTCTCTATGGTGGTTAAAGGAGTGCAGTTTCATTTTGGAAGCATTATAATTTATGATCCATTTCCTACCCCATTTCAACACAGATTAGAGGTTCTTGATAGCAGTAAGATATTCTGCTGGTATTCTAGTGGCCATTTTTGCCTGTCTAGTAGTGTCTGTACAGGTTTATGCATTTTACGAGTCTTATGCCAGCAATATTTTTTGTTCATACAAGTTTGGTTATAGACCAATAAAAGTTCATTGCTGAGAATCTTTTGTTTATTTTTTCTATGTTTTTTAGTTTCCAGTGAAAATTTAAAATACAAAATGTTCAGTGACTGGGTATTTTTGACTTTTACAAGTTATCATCAAAGAATTGATGTTTTGCTATGTTATTTATTAAAATATCATGGATCAGTATGTGTTGTCATATTTTTTCTCTTTTAGATAGGAAATTCAGTATGTCTATTTCTAAATTTCATAAGATTTATTAATGTTCCAGTGTTTGATTTTTATGCTTAATGCTTCAAGTATTTGTATCATTTTTTATAGTTTATTTGATATAATATTTTTGTGTTATTGGTAAGGATTTATTTGGTTTCTTGTGTTTTTGTTAACATACAATTTAAGCTATTTTTGAGGTACATGGGTCATCTTGTTGTTTCCTGGACATTTCCATGATACATGGCCTAATTTGCCACAGTGATATCATATGGTTTTGTCTCTTCACTGGCTCCCACTTTGTCCATTTCATTGACTCAAGCAATATATAGCACCAACACATCTGTGGCAGATGATATCACTCTGTGTGTATCATTGACAGTTGCTCAGGCTTTGCAGCTACTAGAATCAATTTTGCTGCTAGTGTATCATCCTTCAGTATGGCTCTAGTTCGGTCTAATAGCTGATGGACATCCAGTACATCTATTCACGAGGCAGTGTGAAGCAGCTTTCTGATGTGTTCAGACAACTCTGGAACAAATGCACATGCAAGTCCATAGTCAGAGTGTAGTATTGTTTAATGAAGTGTGGTTGGTAGAAGAATGAATGACCACTTGGATCTGTTCTCGCCGATTGCTTTATGTGGAAATCAGAACACTGTTTCACTCAGGACTGCATTCCTTGCGCACTATAAACAATAGTATTTTCTTTCGAACACCGGTGTAGCCTTCACAAATCTTAAACACCATAATACTCTGAAACCAAAAGTTGGCTCTTTTTATGCATCTTTGGTCTCGGGCAAGAAACTGAGATCTCTCACTTGTGACAGTCTCGCTTTCACCAATGATGCATGTGCCATGTCATTTCAAAACTGCCTTGCTGAAGCTTACCTCGTGGTTCCATGATGTCTACAAATGCATGTGCAAACAATCTGCCTTCTCTTGCTTCAGCAAGGTAAGTCTGTCATACAAGTACCCCTCCATACAATGCTGACAGCCTGGAGAGGGTGTCTGTAAATAAATGTTTACAGATTCATTTGAATTCAAGCACCTAGCTATGAACTGCTTGTTTGCTGTGAATGGATCTGTGACAAAGTTGACAGACATGGCATCCCTAATACGGACTACATTTTTTTCTTTTTTTCCTTGCAGAGTTGTTAGAACACAGTAAATGAGCCGCCCATCAATTAAAGTGGCAGAATGCTGGAAATATTCTTCACACCACACAGATCACAGACTAGTTTAGCCTTTTGAAACCATTCAACGATAGTGAGACCCCAGTCTGAATCATCAAGTTCAGGGATTAGCTTCAGGTTGAACTTACCATGGGTAGTGACAGTGTAAGTAAAGAGTCTGTTGAGATTATGGGGAAAAAACTTAACCAATAGCTCTCCCAGCAACAACAAGAATAATAGGGAGAAAGGGGAAAGAGATGAGATGAAACAATGAAATAACACTGCCTAGGAAGCCACTGTAAATGTAAGGAACAAATTGTCTACAGGAGAGACTTTATAAGACACCATTTTCCCTTAGCCTTTATTGGCATAAGGCAACTTAAAAAGACCAGCTGCAAAGAAGCTTGCATCTAGCTAGACATACCAAACTGTCTTGCTGTTAATGAGAAAATCCTGGATGTAACTGGTGTTGACACACATGTTCTCATGTAATGTGAGGCCTCTTTTGCATCTATACTTATGCACATCCCCTACATCTATCAGGATGTTTTGTTGCTGGACATCATCTTAATATCATAAAATACATGGATGACACTGTGTTGATGGCAGACTTATAAGAAAAAGTGCAAGAATTCATAGACAAGATAGTAAAGTTAAGCAAGAATAAAGGCATGAGAATGAGAATGCTGAGAAGACCATGGACTGAACATGGAAGCAATTAGAGAATGAGAAGTAAAAGGACACTTATACATAAAATCAGAAAGAGGCTTTTGAAATTTCTGGGATATATTATAAGGGAAGAGAGCTTGGAAAATTTAACTTACAGGACATATTGAAAGTGGGAGGGTCAGAGGAAAACTGTAAATAATAAAATAATGAGTTTGTGTAAATAGATGGCAGAGCAGAGAAAAAGAGGGTGGTCAATAATCAGAGGTTTTTTTTTAGCTAAAAAGGGACAAGAATGCATGGAGATCCATGATCATCCTCATCCTGAAGGGATGTGTTACACGAAAGAAGAGCTTTTTACTGTTTGTATATTTGAAATTATTATTTTTACTAATAGTAATCATTCTAATTGATAAATCAACCATACCACTAAAAATATCTTGGTGAAATTTTAAAAAATCTTTGCAAAATCTTTTAAAAAAGTGCATTTTATAACATAGAATCTAGATTATTCTTCAGTAAAAAATATATGAATATTTAAGATTATTGTTAAAAAAGTATAAAATATGTTAATAAATAAACATATGCTACAAAAACTAACAACTAAATAACTTTATCAACAAAAGAAAAAAATGATACCTCATTAATAAATTGGGTTTAATAATCTGATATGAACTCCAACAGGATTTACATAAATGAATGTGTATATGAAAAGTCAACTTCATACTATTAAACAAATTGTAGAAGCATATTTAAGTCATCAGCTACTAACCACCATACATAAAATAGTGAAAATGTGAACCATTTTACTACACACATGATACCTATTTATCCATGGGAAACTGTGATTTAAAAAAATAAGATTGAAAAAACAAAAAACAGTTGTATATCTTTAATTTAGTTCTTTCTCATCTGACAGTTCCTAGACCTGACACATTTTGAATCTACTAGTAGAATTCTTGAATTTAGTTTGAATCCTAATTTAGTGGTTTGTAAACTGACTCCTTGTATTCATTTATACACAAATACCCTTGGGAAAGATATTAACCCGTCTCTTCCCTCCAGTTATGGGTTAAATAATAGAACAAATTGGGTTCTACAGCCTTGGCTGGCAACCAGTCTACCACAGAAAGTAATGACAACCTACTGTGGGATAGTCTTCTGCCCAGCCAGTCATATCTCTTTCGTGACATGATCACCCAAAGTGTGTATCACGTATGACACTTAACTGAAACTGACTCATTCAACTGAATATACAAAAACATAACTTTGGTTTGGAACCAAATTGAAGGATTCTAAATTCTACAAATTTTCGTATTTATTTTAAGATAAAATTAGATAGGATGTGTTGATAAATCATTTTAAATCCAAACAATTAAAACACAAGCAAACAAATAAATTTCATTTATTATAATTTACATAAAATATATAAAAATATATTTAGAAAAACCAATAAACATTTATGATTTCTGTTTTTATCATTTTAATGTCATCTAGCCATGGTTAGCTCCCAAAATTGTTTGATTAAAGAAGATTAAACTGTACTTGGAAAATTTACATAAAAATTCATTAAAAAAAATTATCTAAACTAATACTAGAAAATCCAACTGATGCCAAATGCAATTATATTTAGAAAAAACAAATAATAAAAAAGCTAGAAATTCCTACACAAACATATCACATCCTTTAGATGTTATTGCCAAACATTTGACTTCAAGTATATTTAGCAGATCTTGTACATACTGAATTCTAAACAATTCTTTACAGCAGTGTTTTTCAAACAATCTTTTTCTTCAGGGTATACTTGTAGAATAACTCAAATTCTGCGGTGTACTTTAAAATTTAATATGGAAAAAGTAGTCATGACATTAGAAAATAGAAACATAATAAAGAAATCATTTTTTTAAGACATTACATTGCTCAGTGTTTCTAGCTTTTTAAAAATAAAGATTTCTTAAATATAAAAATAACTCACAAATTACTCTTCTGTTAACTTGCAGTGCACCCCACTATCTTTCAGAGAGTATTAGTGTGCCCAGGTACACCGGTTGAGGAACACTGCCTTACAGAAACAAATATAATCAGCAACAAACTGGATTAGATCAAACTTTACAACTCATCACAGGACAATAGTAGATAAAAGAAAAACACTAAGTTGAAAAGTTTAATAATTCAGCCACAATATCAGAGCCATAAATTCTGAACTTTTATTAAAAGAAAATTATTCATAACCAATTTTAATTATTCAAAAAGATTATTTGAAATAATGATGTATAAATTTTACTAAAGCAAAATATTTGGTGCAATTTCAAATAATAAACTAGTTTAAACCATATGGACTTATATTTTCCCTAAGCATTAAGAATTATTATACTACTTATTTTTCAATATATTTTTTGTATACTTATGTAATGTGTGTTTATATAAATATATAAGATGCTGCCAAAAACTTCAGGGAAATAACTTACTCTTCTTCAAAGAAGCATCCTTATATACAATGATACTAGTGATTTTTCCAATATTATATACATTAACAAAAGGTAAATGTATATACTATATCCAATTCAAGTGTACTATTTAAATTTTGTAAATGTTTGGATATCACCTCATATGTCCAACATTTCAATTTTACTTTGCTAGTCTGTCTCTTTTTTTCTCTTCTCTCTTGTCTCTTTTTCTTTTCTTCCTCTTTTTTTCTTGTCTCTTCTCTTCTTTTTACTTTTTATTTATTTTTTCCCTTTATCTACTTTTCTTTTTTCTGGTTTTAAATTTTTGACATGTCTGGCTTTCAGTGGCAAAACATTAAAACACTACCATCTGTGAGTCATACACACACCATTCTTTAAAATGTTATAACCTCCCACCCCACTTAATTCACCTCAATTGGATGATCTCTTTATTCTTAAGTTTTTATTCATTTTTTTTATTTTTATTTTTTCGTTTTATTTTTAAAAATCTTTATATATATATATATATATATATATATATATATATAACTAAATAAATTAACCACATTTTGCTACCTGATGATGGTGTTTAACACCAAAACTTTATAGCTATCGAGTTACAGTATGCTATTATTATTATTATTATTATTATTATAATAACAATTACTATATATATATATATATATATATATAAAATTAATAGGGAGAAGTCTGCCACTTAGCTGCTCAGCTAAGTGATAAACTTTTCCACATTAGTTCTATTAAAGTTCTATTCCTATCCTTATATTGAGCACTTTATGACAAAAAATCCTGCTTGCTTAAAAGGCCTTTCTATTAGTAAACTACTGAAAAATAGCAATTTTGGCACTAAGCATCTTTAAAATTTACCAATATATATATATATATATATATATATAATTATTTCGCAGATATTTCTTCTATGTGTATACTTATTAAAATTTAATATGTGTTTTCCCACAACATTGAAAATAATCATATATAATTTTGAATATCACTTTTATAGTATCAAAATAAATTACAGAATTAGCTAGTGAAAATAGAAAATATATTTTCATTCTACTGATACAAAACATTAAAATCTTTTTTATATTGTTCACTAAATAAAATACCCAAGAGTCATCCAAAGTAGGAATTAATAAATGAGGTTTTTTAAGAGTGTACAAAAAGTTTGTAAGAAGTGTATATTATGAGGATATGTAGGATAGATAACAATTGATCCTAGACTTAAATAAGTTAAGATAGTAATAATTCTTGGGAATGTGTTCCACAAAGTAACAGTTTTGGGGAAGAAGTTTATCTGATTTTTAAACAATAACAATTTTGAGAAAATATGAGATTCTACTGAAAAGTTTTTAGTCTGATCCACACCTGAAAATCTTATGACATTTCTTTTCCAGTCTGTTCCTGGTTGGGACAAGAACTTTTCAAAACTCTATCAAATAAACAGATATTACAACAGTGTAAGGAGTGATTGGTCAAAAAATCATTCATGTATTGTAAAGCTTTTGATTTGATATCTTGAAAGCTATTATCACTTTTTATCTGTTGGTTTACTGTTATGATAAAGAAAATATATATAAAATTAAGAAAAATCTCTATCTGAATTTCTAGGATGAGGAGTTATTCTTACATACACTTGATGAAGTGTCAGAGGGCACAACAGCTGAAACATTGTGATAACAGCAACAAAGATTGTGGACAACAGTCAAAATCTAAATATCATAAATAAGGAAAATCTACTGGGATTTGAACATCTGCAAATGCCATATCCATTAGCTCCTTACTATTTGAATATAAGGTTAAATTAATAGATATAGTTAATGATATATCCCTGGAAAGGAATATCAGTGTAAAGATTAGTGGAAGAATGGTACTTGACACAGGAATACAATATCAAGGATTTATTGTACTACTGTACAATTAACAAGATACAGATAAGCAATCAATGAGTAGGAGTGGAATAAACTATCAAAGAGAGAATGCCTTTGCCTAAGACATTGGCTCCCTCTTGTACCTCTTGTCACCATCCTTTATAGTCTAGAGCATTCCATTCTCGGGGATGGCAGGATGTTCTACTATAACACCTTCCCCTGAGCTAAATTCTTCCTAGAATTTTGCTCTCAATATTTTTTCCTTTTGAGATCTGGAGATAGCCATTTTGTCTTCTTCCTTTTTCTATTACTTCTTCTCCTGTCAGTCCTTGCATCCTCACTTTCAGGAGAATCAGAAGTTACCGCCATCAGTACTCCAATGTTAGTGGGTAGTTTGATTTGGAATGTGTCATACAATACCTCTATTGGTATCTCTTGGTCATTGGTAATGGTTTCAACGTATCGGGGTCTCAATTGGTTTAAGTGTCTCTTACAGACAAACTTCTGTCCTTTAATTATATAGATAACATTCCCAATTCTTCTGCTTACTACACCGTCTTCCCAAAAGCACTTTCCAGACCGATAGTTTTTAAAGAAAACCTTATCACCTTCTTTGAAATGCTTCATATCCGAGTTTGGTTTTATCACACTCTTCTTTTCCTTTGGTAACAACCTATCAAAGATTGATCTAATCTTTCTTGTGTACATGACCTCCACAGGCAACAAATTTCTATTAATGTTCTGATTCGGCGTAATTCTATAAGCCATCAGAAAAGTTTGGATATTTTTGTCTTTGGTGTCGATCCCATTAGCTTTTCTCATTGCTCTTTTGAATGTATCGACAAACCTTTCTGCCTGACCATTCAATCTCAGATTATATGTAGGTGTTGTTATATGTTCAATTGCTAACGAATCACAATAACGTTTAAAATCGACTCCTGTAAACATGGTAGCATTGTCACTCACAATTGTGTTTGGTACCCCCAGACGGCTAAATACTTCATTTAACGCCTTTATTGTATTTGCTGCTGTCGGGTGCTTAATTCTATAAACTTCAGGCCATTTAGAATAGTTATCCACAATGATTAGGTAATAGTCTCCCTTTAATAGTCCTGCATAGTCCACATGTATCCGTAATAACGGCCCATCCGTTTTAGGCCATGGCTGAGTTTTTATGGGTGGTGATTTTGCTGCTAACTGGCAGCCTTTACACTGCTTCACCAAATCTTCAATGTCCTGGTCCATCCTAGGCCAGTATACATAACTCCTCATTAGTGATTTCATTCTGAATATACCTGGATGACCTAAATGAAATTCTTGAATATCCTCCTACGTAGAACACGTGGAATTACCACTTTTTGAGCATACATCAGTGCCTCATTACAAACTGAAAATGGTGAAACTTTGTTTTTCTCATTCCCTTTCACTTGCTTAATCATTTTTGCAATGTAATCATACGTTTTCGCCATTTTATTAATTTCCTCCAGCGTTACCGGTAATTCATTAATGGTGTTCACCAGTACATCCGTAAGTTCTTTCTCTTCTTTTAACGCAGCTATCACCATTTCCTCCAATCACTCAGGGTTTTTCGGAATTAATCTTGACAGACAATCCACATGTACAATTTCCTTAGATGGAATAAATTTCATCTTAAAACTGTAATTTAACAAGATTATACTCCATCTTTGCAACCTATTTGCGGAATGAGTAGGTACTCCTTTTTTTGACCCAAAAATCGACAATAAAGGTTTATGGTCGATTTGTAGCACAAATGATCTCCCATAAATGAATCTGTGAAATTTCTTTCCAGCATAAATTATAGCTAGCACTTCCTTCTCTATCTGCCTATAATTTCTTTCCGCTGGAAGAAATGTTCTCGATGCATGAGCAATAGGTTTTGATATGCCATCCTCGAATTTGTGGAACAGAACAGCTCCTATGCCATATTCACTTGCATCCGCCGCTACAATTAATTCTTTATTTGGATCAAAATGTACTAATGCTAAATCCGACAATAAGCACTTTTTAATTTTTTTAAATGCTTTGTGGCATTCCCTTGTCCAACACCATTTTTTTATTTTTTCTAATAATTTGTTCAATGGTGCTCTCAAGTCATGCATATTAGGAATGTATATGTTGTAATAATTTGCAAATCCCAGAAATGACTGTAACTTAGTCACGTTATCCAGAATAGGCATATTTTTTATTGCTTCAGCTCTGTTTAGGTTAGGTTTCCTTCCCTTATGATCAATTATTTGGCCTAAATATTCAATCTTATCCATACAGAACCCGCACTTTTCAAGTCTTACCTTGAATCCATAACTCCTAATTCTTTTAAAAACTTCACAGACATGCGTTTTATGTTCTTCCATATTTTCACTTTTTATTAAAATGTCATTCAAGTATGCCATTGCATAATCTAGACCCGACAACATCATTTTTAAAAAAAAATTTTTTTTAATCATATCACCCCAAGCAAGGTAATAATGCCACTGATGCACAGGGGGCCATGTAAGGGTAAAAAGAATGGAAAAGAGAAAGCCAGAAACCACATCCTAAACAGGAAACAAGGGATAAGCCTCTTCACCTGTTCAATAGACGTGGGTGGAGTGTGAACTGGGCGATAGTTTAGTTTATCTACTCCAATTGAAAAAAAAGAAAAAAAGAAAAGAGTGAAAAGATTGGAAAAGAGAAAACCGGAAACCGAATCCTAAACAGGAAACAAGGTATGAGCCTCTTCACTGTTCAATAGATGTGGGTGGAGTGTGAACCGGGCGATAGTTTAGTTTAGTCTATCTACTCCAATTAATTTAGTCTATCTACTCCAATCATATCCATAATTTGTTGAAATGCACTTGGTGCTACCTTCAATTTCCGTGTGACTTTTTCTTTTTTTTTTTTTGCTGTCAGCAACTGATATCCTTAATTTGTCAAACTGGTATCAAGCAACAGTCTTCTTCGCCGCCAATCTGCTATTTTTTCCTCTGTGTAAACTTCTTCGAATCCTCGTCGCCAATCTGATATATGGCAAGAAGGTATTTTTTCCTCCGTGTAAACTTCTTTGCCAATCTGATATATCCCGGAAAGGAATATCAGTGTAAAGATTAGTGGAAGAATGGTACTCGACACAGGAATATGATAGAAGAAATTTATTGTACTACTGTACAATTAACAAGAAGATACAGATAAGCAATCAACATGTAGGAGCAGAATAAACTATAATAATAGAGAATGCCTTCGCCTAAGACGTTGGCGCTCTCTCCTACCGCTTGTCACCGTCCTTTATAGTCTAGAGCATTCCATTCTTGAGGATGACAGGATGTTCCACTATAACAGTTAATTTTTGTTATGATAAAAGAAAAAGAAAAGAGGTCAAGCAAAGTTCTGTAACTGTGTAGACATTTACTTCTGGTAATTAATACTACTACTGCTGTCTCAGTAGAAGCATAGCAGTTGTTATGTTGTAACCCTAAAAGGTTACTGCCTGAGTAATCATCAAAATAGAGGTTGAGAATAATAGTATATCATCAAATACAAGACTTGCATGCTGCATGAAGTAGATACACTGCTAGTAAGTATAATCACTCTCCTCTACCCCCAACAGTGTCCACTATTTCAGAGGTTGTGAACATTCCATTCCTGTATATAAGTAGACATACAACATATACATGTTGTTTTGACCACACTGTTTTATGGCTCAGAATTGTAGACCCTGTATTGGTCCATATCAATCAGCTGAATGTCTTCCACAAAAGTTGTCACTGCATGATTTGAGGTGAAACTTTTGACAATAGAGTGTCCAATTTTGATCTCACAGAATGTAACATTGGTGGAATTGAAACTTTCTTGATGTAGTCACAACTTTGTTGGGCTGATCATTTTGCAATGATGATTGATGACAGAATACCTAAGGTTTTCATGTATAGCCAGCTTGACAGTAGACAAAGAACTGTTGGATGGCTGTGGCTAACTAACTGTGCCTCATACTAACTTCAAGTGAGTTGTTCTGGATAAAAATAACTGGAGATGTTTGAGCCACAGTGATATCAGAAATTTAAAAATTATTCATATTGACTGGTTAAGACATGAAAGATGATGACAAAAAGTATTGGCAAATATTCCTGTGGCTATGTCCCGTGATCCTCACTATTGCACAATATGTGGACTTGTATGCAGGTCACTAGCAGGATTGAAGTGTCACAACACAAACATAAAAACTGAATGAGGTTGTCAGATACTCATATGTCAATGGAGAATCCATCATCAGCATTGATTTGTTGAACTCAATTAAAACTAGCATTTTGTAATTTTTCTTGTATTTTATCTGGAGAGCTTCCATTAAAGTTTAAATCTCTTACATCTTTTATTCTTTTTCTGGACTGATCTTTTTATTACTACTTGTTTTCTTTTTTATAATAATTAAGGTTAGGGATTTTAAAAACTATTACTACCTCAGATATCTTTTTAAAACAAATATTAAATTTCCTTTGAATTTTATTATTGTTGTATCCTTGAGAATGGTACAAAAACGAATTGTAGAGCAAACGGAATTATTCTGTATGAGAGTGTCACTGAGAGATTAGCCTTCTGCAATATACACTACCACATACACTCCTTGATAATCAGTAGCTATGATTCTCATTTAACAGATGGACTTATTCATCATTCTGGACCAGAAGGGTAGCAGGATATTCTACTACAACTCCTAAATAATTTTTTTCCATAATGGAAAAAAAATACTGTTCATTATTTTTTTACATTTAGAGTCAGGACTTAACTTTTGAAGTGGTTTCCTTTCCCTAATACTCTTTGCGGAAAGGGCAACAGGAAAGCACACTACTATTTTCCCCCAAAAGGCATGTTAATTTGCAGATAATAAAAATAAAGTAAAAGGAATCTGTCTTGAACCATGATTGTCTTTATTCTGAAGGAACATAACATTTAAAATTTAAAAAAAAAAGGAAAGATAAGACAGTCAGAAACAATCTCATCATTTAAAATTAAAGATTTATATTTAAAAAAATCTATTATTGACTAGTTTCATTATCATGGTTTATCGTAAATTAGAAAGAAACTTGATTTGGATTTTATGAATATGTCAGTCTTCAGTATCTTTAAATTTGAGAAACAAGATAAAAACAGTATGTCACTGTCCTTTCTCTCTTTTGTACTTGCAATATCTGAATTGTCTTGATTATGTTTTGTACTGTTAAACAGACACAAATATCAAAAGCTTAATTGATGAAGAATGTTATGATATATAATGAGAAAGAAGTAGTTACATGTAAAATGATTTTATTCTAATTACCAATGTTCTAGTTGAAAAATTCATCATACTCACATGGATTAGATAACAGTTAAATGCAAGAAAATTGATTTTATCTATGATAAAAAGATTTTCAACAAACTGACTGATTTTACCCATTCATATGTCACACTAAATACTCTAAATAGATAGGACATTAAGTTTTGTGCCCCAAAAGAAATCCTTTAAATGATCTTTGTATTTATTTCAAAGTAATTTCTGTATGTTTAAACAATTTTTTCACTGATGAATTTCGTACATATGATTCCAACAATTTGCTCCTGTTAAAACAGCTAAATATATATTTATTCATAATGATATTTAATGTTTTATATATTTCCTTCATGTCATGCATAATTTTCTTTTATTTACTACCAATAATGAATGAGTGAAATTCTTTAAGTTTCAAATGATCACATTTAAAAACTGTTTGCTTTATAAAAGTCCTTCCAGAATTTAATAAAAAATTATTTGTATTGAAATATTTTATTATGCTATTTGTGTGTAGAAGAAGGACAATAAAAATTGTTTTGTAATTTTAATAAAGTTTACACTCTATCTACATACTTTTTTTTTAACAACAGCAAAAAAAAAAAAAAAAATCATTTTAAGTGTTGAGCAATTTTAAATAATAAACTGGTTGAAAACATGCATTCATATTTTTCATTAGCATTTATGGATGTTATGGCTATTACTGCTGGGTTGGTTCTTTCATCTAATCATTCAAGACTTGTTGAATAGCTTTCGTCGCTGAAATAAATAGGCAACAAGAAAAGGAAAGATTCAGAGACACTAGAGGGACAGTTTGGACACTGATTTTATTTTTTGATTCCAATGACCTCTTGTTGGGGAAATTCCTTCTCGAACAGTCAGCACGTCTTTACCAGTCAAAGTCCAACAGATAAAAAAGAAAAAGTTTATTTTTTGGCCCCAGGAAGCCTCTCTTTTTGCAAATGTGTAAATTGTCTTTCCTGTCAGAGGACTCCTGGGAGATTTTAACATTTATTTTATTTTGTACTTTTATTTTATTTTCTATTTTTATTTTATTTAATGTTTTTTATTTTATTTTGTATTTTTATTCGATCCCTACAACACATCCCTACGCAATGTAGTGGAGCTACAGTAAGGATGCATTAAAGGCAAAGTTAGTCTTTTATAAGGTGCATGTGTGTATGTTACTCTTTTCAACGTACATATAATTTTGTTTATGTGTGTACTTTTTATGTGTAGTAAAATTGGTCTTTGTTTCTTGCAAACTGCACATGTCTACCCGAGCGGGTGATGATTGGTTCCTTTTGTGAGTCTTACTGCGTTTCAGGTGTTGGTGATGATGTGTTTTCTGTTAGGCTTTGTTTTTTGTTATATTTTTTCCTGGGCATGGGTGAATATTGCTGGTTTCAATTGCTCAATTGAAATCATTTGCTCATCACCAGCCAATGTCTCTATGATAAAATATTTTTCTTCTTGTTTTATTACTTTGTATGGCCCTGAATATGTAGCTTCCAGAGGTTTCCTAATCCTGTTGGTTCACAGCCATACATGTGTTGCGGATTTTAGTTCTTTAGGTATAAAGGATTTTTGAGTTGTATGTAGCTGTCCTTCTGAAAGGAGGGTTATATCCAAGTCTTGCATCTCTTTGGCAATTTTTTTTATGTCATGTTTTGTCAGGTCAGGATATTCCTGGTTGATTATTTGTCTTGGAAGTAATAACTGGATTCCTGTGACAGCAGTGGCCGGGGAGAAACCTTACTCCTAAGAGGTGGTTGACGGTATCCACTACTACTACAGTCCATGTGTATGAACGGCGTAGGCCCAGAATCCCAATATCAACTTCTGCTTTGCCAAAGCATTTAATATTATTCCCATTTGATGCTGTGTGCCTAAAGACTCGGATTTTGACTGATATAGCTGATGCCCTTTCTTCGATTTTAGTGACTTACAATAAGGCAACAAGAGGGAGGAAGATGAAAGAAAAAAGCAAGACAATAAAGCATATCTCTGCTGGATGGAACTGTTTGTGTTAATAACTTTTTTTTTTTTGTGGTGTATGTGAATGCAATAAAAAAATGAAATTAAAACCAGTTACTCATCTCTCTCTTTTTTTTTTTTTAGTTTTACACAGCAGATGGTTACAGTAGTCAACTTGACCTGTTGTGGTGGTGGAGGGATGGTAAGCCAAGGATTGGTAGTGGGGGAAGCAGGTAAAGTCACACAGGGTTAAAAGATTGTGACAATTAATGTATACTCATTGTAAGAAAGTTGTTAACAATTCTTTTTTTTTTAGTGCAAGAAACTGCGTATCACTATTATAGTTGTGGTGGAGAAATGAATTTCTCTTCCTGTTCTTTTTTTTGGTCCCAGAAAACTTGAGTGTAGACATCATGTAGGGGTGGTTACCATTATAGATGTTATGGCTATTGCTGCTGGGTTGGTTCTTTCAACTAAACATCCAAGACTTGTTGAATAGCTTTCGTTGCTGAAATAAATAGACAATGAGAAAAGAAAAGATACAGAGACACTAGAGGGACAGTTTGGACACTGATTTTATTTTTTGATTCCAACAACCTCTTGCTGGAGAAATCCCTTCCCAAACAGTCAGCATGTCTTTATCAGTCAAATTCAAACAGAAAAAATGAAAGAGTTTATTTTTGACCCCAGAAAGCCTCTCTTTTCGCACATGCGTAAATTGTCTTTCCTGTCAGAGGACTCCTGGGAGATTTTAATGTTTATTTTATTTTGTATTTTAATTTTATTTCATAGTTTTTATTTTGTTTTGTATTTTTATTTTATTTTATTTCATATTTTTATTTAATCCCTACACATTGCTATTCTTGGTAAGAATGTCAGAGATTAGATAGCTAGGCATAAGTTGTTTTTATTGCTTTTCTTTGAAAAAAGTGTAAATTCATGTAAAATGTGTATATATATATATATATATATATATATATATATATATATATATATATATATAATTTAATCTTTAACTCTTAAATTAGCATGTTTCTCCTTGCATAAAATTGAATAGTCAAATACATTATAAAATATTCCTTTAATTTTCTGTATGCACGTGTTTGTGCAAGAATGCATATATCAAGATGTATATAAATTATGATATTTTAAATGTAAGCAATTTTAAAATTACTAGTGAAATTCATATCTAGCAATACTGATTATTAGAGGAAAATAAAAAAAATCATAATTTTTCTTGCATAATTGCAATAATGTATTAAAATTGACTGTTTTAAAAGTCACTTTAGATTCACTTTTGGAAAGAGGAAAACGAAAGATACAGAAGAAATAAAAAGTGAAGAGGAAAATTTATTTTCCTTTTCCTTTTCTTATTTTCTCATCTTTTCTTCCCTCTTTTTTTCACCCCTTTTTTAAATATCTTTTTTTCCTCATAAAAAAAATTCCAAAAATAAAGAGAAATCATGCTTTTGAAATTTTTTTTTTCAATAAAGTGTTTATTACCATCATTATTAACTACCTGATGAGACATTGTTTTTTTCAATGTCAAAACAAAATGTACAATTTTGTAGTAGTTTGCACATATTCTGAAGTAATAATCAATAATAAATATTCATTGCTCTATTTGTATATTGAGCACTGTTTTAAATTAATGTTTTGAATGTTGCAATTATTTTCTTTGTTCTCATTCATTTGAATATATATATATATATATATATGAGTTAAAACTGCAGTTTATGTTTTTATGCAATTTTCAGGCCTGGAGATTTCGAAGTATACAACTGTGTCTCCTCTTATATTTACATGTGTTCTATCCCAGATATTGAGCACTTTTATACATATAAATATAGCATAAAACTATATTTAAAAATTTTTTATATATTTATTATTTATATCATATATAAAAACGACACACACAGACACACTAAATTCAAACATGATAAAAAAACGATTTTGCAAAGAATTGTTGCAAAAAAATAGTATTCCAAAAACAACTAAAAGAACTAGATGAGCCATAGAGTAGAAATGAATTATAAAGACAAATCAAATTTTGCAAGTCAGTGTTAAATTTTTTTATGGCCAATGAAAGAGATTTAACATGTGAGTGTGAAAAAAACCCAACAAACATGCAAGCACATGAACTTTCTGACTTGTTCACCACTTATCTATTTATACATGATACTTTGGCCATCAGAAAAGTAAACTTTTTGATATGTAAAGTCACAAAACACTGTGTAGTGACACAAATACCATTATGGACACTTAATATATCATACAAAAAGCAAGTAATATTAGTAACAATAACAATAATAAATCTACACTTTAAACAAAACATTCATGGCCTCTAGCACTTTTTTCTTATATTCTGTATATGATATATAATTTATATATATATATATATATATATATATATATATATATATATATGAATGACATTCTTGGATTTGTAACTGTTTAATTATGTGTTGAGTTTTCCTCTCAATATTTTACACCCATATATATATATATATATATATATATATAGTCATCTGCAGACAGATCTGTTTTGGTGGTTCATAGCTCATCAGTATGGTTAGACATCCGATTGCATTTTACCCAGGATTGAAACCTGACCGAATTGGCATCATTTGGTGATTCTACCTTTGAAAAGGAAATCAGTAGCTCAAATAAAGAGTCTACTTATAATCTCACACCAAGAAGAGAAAAGAGTTCAATGCCCTGTACAGAGGAAGAACTTCATATTTTTTTAAACTGATTTTCCCTGTAAGAGTGATCAACCATTTGAGCTGCTTTTTTTCTTTAGTATTGAATGTTCTGTTATGTGGTGACTTTTTGTGTTGCCGTGGTGTAGAACATTTTTAAAAGACTTTGCATCTATTTGAAAATTTTGAAGGCTCACTTTCCCATCATGGCATTTTTGATTCCAATAACTTTGAGCACTTTTTCACCATACTGGAAAGTTATTTACACTTTAATTTTTTTGTTTTTTTTGTTTTTGATAACTACAGCTTTCTTTTCCATCTTAGCCATTTAGGATAACCTATCCCCTGGGTGGATATAGTTGGTGTTACGAAAAACAATTTTTTCCATCTTGAACTCACCCAGGTGGATAAATATCCCTATTTCATTTTAACAGGTACCAACTGCCTGAAGATTGTACACAATGTGCATGAAACTTATAGTTGTGGTTGGTCACTGTTTCAGCGGAAATTAGTTTGAAAATATATATTGAAATGATTTGTTTGAACATTATTTTTTAATGATACTCATATTTAAGTAGATATTCTGTTTATAATCAAACAGTATTATATATTTATTTCTACCGGCCTGATTATTTATGATAAATTTTTGTTACAAAAATGTGTGTCATTCTGCAGGAATCAATCAAAAATAATGTTCAAACAAATGTTTTCAAATTGTCAGATGTTTATAACCAAGTTTCATTAATCTTCATTAATTTACGTAATATATATATGTATATATATATAAATATATATAAATGGTGCTTCCAGGAGTAAGGTTAGTCAAGCTAAGCCTTGGGAGTTCATCTGCCAAGTGTATCTTTTTCAAAGTAACAAAAATCTCTAAGAACATGTCTTTTGTCCTTGATTTTGATTTGACCATCAAAAACAAAATAATTTTTTATTTTAATTTTCTCCTTTTTTTGTTTTAATTTCATACTCTAAAATCTTGATTTAAATCAGTTTAGCTAACAGTGTTCATAAGAATGTTACAGAAAGAAAAAAATAGTTAATAGTGCATGATTTAGCCTGATTTTGAAGAAAATTATCTGACAATTCTGATGTAACAAATGGCAGAAAATAATCAATCATAAGACTAAGTTTTATAAATGTTTGACACCTTTTCCTAGTCAAGCATCCCATTTCTGTGATGAAAATTAGGGATACGTATATTTAAGGCAGATTTTAGTTAGATGCTGAAATTTTTCTTATACTCTAAATTGTATGTATAAGTTTTGGTAAAAATTGTAATGAGCCAGATGGACCCATTGACAGGCTCTTTGAGTTGGGGTGGGTGAGTGGGAGTAAGAATTATTACACTAACATCTGTTCACATCATTTTCACTAGGGGGGATTAGAATTTTTGGTGGGGAGAGCAGCCCCCAACCTTAGTAACAAGTATGAGTCTGAGTAACAATGATGACCTAGAATTGCCATTGATATATTCTGCCAGTCATGCTCATGTTTGCTCCTGATCATTATTAACCCTATAGATGATTGAAAGTTTTAATAATTTTTTTATGCCGATTCTTACTGGATATTTTTTCTTTATTTAAGAATTTTTATATTTAAAAAAAAAGTGGTTAAAAATTTGTTTTAGCAAATTAGTTACAATTTTAATGATAATGAACAAAGAAATAAACCTTACTTTTCATTTCATTGGTTAAAAACAAAACAAAACATACTTTATTTTGAAAGCACTATAGTAACCAGATGATTTAGGCATTCTTGGGAAAAAAATTAAATTATAAAACAAAATGAATCTAACATTTATTGTTGTCAATTTTATATTTATATCATTTCTGAAAACTCAAATTGTGTAATTAAAAATACATTTGAAGGGAAATATATTTCAAAATAGAACAGGAACCCTTGAGTGAATGATATTGCCCTGAAATTTCCAAATAGATAAGACCTTCTATAGAAAATTAAACTCATCTTTGCTTGGTTGTTGTCTATCAGGAATTGGCACTGTCCCTATATTCTGATAAGAAGATCTGGCAACTCTTGCATGACTAAGGAACTGAAGAAATCCCCAAAGGAACCTTTCATAAAATTAAAAGCAAATGCTGCAAGGAAATTCTCTAGGATTTTCTATGGTAACTTTAAAGTCATTTCTTCTAGAATAATTTGTGAATACATATTGGCATTTGGTCAAAGCATTTTGAAATTATTCAGGTTTTGAAAGTGGTCCAAATTTGTTTGAGAAAAATACAGTGTTCTTAATGTTGTGTGTTCCTGTGAGTTCAAATAAAGATAAAAGCCTTTTTCAGTACTTATTTAAACAATTATTTTACATATGTTTTATTGCTAATATATCATTGAAATTTTCAGAAATGAAAGTAAATAATGAAGCTTGACAACAACAACTTGAAAAATATATAAGAAAATTAAGGTTAATATAAAACATGAACTCTAATAAAAGATAAGTAAAAAGTATAACCAAAAAATGAGCAACCACCTACATGGTAAAATTACACAGTGTAACAACACCTAAAATGTTGATTTAATCTAAATTTTAAGTACCTCAACTTTATAACATTAACCAAATTTAGAGAAATGGTGATAGTATTGAAGAGGAATATTTATAAACAAAAAATTGCAACACATGTACTTTGGGTTTTTATTTGGTGCTTGCCACTTTGTTGTCAAGTATGACCATTACAAAATATTATTGTAAGACTTAGTTGTGCTTTGAATGAATATGACTTTTTAATCTTGACAAAATTTTAAGACCTCTGGCACAAAGTTACTCGACATGAAGACTACACATTTTATTATCATTTTGTATATTTTTGTGTATTTTTCCATACTTGTCCACAAATATGATTTCAATTGTTAGTATTTAATGCCATTTCATAGTTGGAGCTCTGATACAATGATTTTGCATAAGACTCGACTTTCTTGTTTGACTCAGTCAAAGCCTACCACAAACATCCCAGGTGAGAACAGACCTGTCACCTATATGGTCTGGAAGTTCTACATTATACCTTTTTGGATACTTCTACTTGGCTTTTTCTTTTACAATCTGAGAAATCTCAAAAGCAACTTTTCCATCACAAAACTTCTCTCACCAAGTTGGACAATCACTGCTTAGAACTCACAGTCACATGTACTGATGTTTACAAGGTTCAATGATTATTTCAGGATATCTTTATAATGTTTCTTTAGAGTAAAGGTTAGTTGCTTTCCATTAACAAGCTCTCTCTATGAAAGCTACTGAGGAATCCTGCTATCACTTGTGAGAAATGTGACCACTCTAATGTAAATTATATTTTAGAATTGTCGCTTCAATGTTGTCATGACTTTTCTGAAACACTTCATTGTTATTGACATGCATTCTTTATTTGATTTCAAGTATTTGATGCAAACATTGATGTAAGCGCTCATACTGCTTCAAGTAAATGTGATAGACAACGCATGTTTCACATGTATACATTAATGGTGTTAAAACACAAGCATGGCTCTTTCTTGGACTAACCAAAAAGCCTTTTTTTAATAAATGATATTTTTGGGTTAGATTTTGAAAAATATATCAAGCAGATAACTTTTTGACCTACCATTGTATAAATCTATGTTTAAATAAATGTTCACCACAAAATAATACTAATATCACAACGCCCAGAGAAATATAAGACCACAGCTAAGAATAAAATATACAAAAACAAATATCTTGTTTCACTGTCTCCATTTTTCTCTTCTGTTCCTTAACCATCTTTTGATTTCCAATTATATCTTGTTATTAAAAAATTGGAGAGCTGAGTTCAAACTCTTGTTGTGTTTGTTACACTTACATGCAAATACACATAGGGATTCATTAAAATAACACACAAATGATTGACAAGCCGTAAAAAACAAATCACTCAATATTCCTGTCATATATATTTTTATCAATGGTGTTCACCCTGTACAAAGTCTAAGAAGGACTCAAGTCAGAGGGTTACAGAGTAAGAGTCACAGTTTATAGGGATATGTGGGGTAGATAACGGTTGATTCTAGACTTGAAAGCAGTTCACTCTAGACTTGAACAGGTTAAGAGTGTAGTGATCAGGGAAGTATCCACTTGGGAGTTCAAACAAAGCAGCAATTTTTGGAAAAAAGCTGCTCAAGTGGAACTTACATCTCATCAATGAAATACAAAGAGAATAAGGTGGTTCACTACAATGTATTTTTGGCATGGTGGATCTTAGCTGTGAAGGTTAGAACTGGTAGAACTATGGAATGTAGTTCATCTGAACATTTTCCATGAAACTAGTGATAGTGCAACAAGAGGCCTGTGATATTTTATTTGTGGAAAAGGAGGTGTAGGGTGGAAAATAATTTGTCACCCACAAAGATGTAGAGATGCTTTTGGACTCTATCATGACTGGAAAGGGAAGACTAGGCAGCACTTGCCTATATATGGCAGCAGTACTCCATTTTAGCTCTGATCTGGCTCTTGTAAAGGTAGAGGATAGCAGAAGAAGTTAGGTACTTACTGGAGTGGTACAGGGAACCACGTTTTTTCCAACATCTTTAGAAATGATTCATATATATGAGTTCCACTTGAGATCTACATGGAGTTTAAATCTCAAGAGGCACTCAAAGCATGGCACTTTCCTGAAGCAAACTTTTTTCATTATGATCAGTGAAAATTCTGTGTTCACTCAATGATGATAGAACAGTTTAGTTTTCAAGGCATTAAATCCATCCAGTTTTTGCTCACACTTAGCTGTTAGAACTAGGTCAGCTGCCAAGCTCTAGAGTTTTGGAAGGGCCCACATATATTCTTGTATTGTATCCCTAATGTGCTGATCCTGATCAATGATAACCAATAATGTCACTCCATGCGTCAAACCTCATCAATGATGATAATGTAGCTCCATGTTTTGCGCAGGTCTTCAAGTTCCTTCAGACCACCATGGTTACCATTTAACTGACTTGCTCATTGTTGCTGGTATTTGTCTGTTCACAACTATTCACTCTGCTGCCACACATTTTTTGATCTCAAAAGGGTTAGTAGATTGCTAATGAAGCAAACTGAAGTGAAGGTGGTTGGACAGTTGAGAGTTACACAAAAAAGAAGCCTTGGGAATAAAGAATTAACTCAGGTTAAACATGTAACAGTGATTTGGTTTATATATGACTTGTTGTATACAGCAGTTTTAACCCTTCTACTTTATGGTTATAATCAAGTGACACTGGAATCTCTTTTGGGGTCTGCAGCTTGTGTTAGTAATAACTTAACTTTCTAAGTTTTTGTCTTCAGGGCCAGCACAAGGTCTTGATCAGGAGGTCTCAGCTATTGATGTGGATTCCAGTCGCAGTAGTGTGGGGACTTTCTGCATGTGCCTCCTCTGTGTCAGCTTTCCAAAAATCTCCTGCTTATAAGGAGTCCTGCATCCAGCAGAGGTGAGGTTGACTAGGGTCTGGGTCTGGGTTCAGTTGTCTTCCACCATCTAGCATCAACCTTTTTCTAAAATTCCATATTCTCAAAATATATGGTTTTCCAAATTTGGGATTGTCCAGCTCCCTTTTGAGAGTCGTCAGAGGAATCAAGCCACACTTAACTCCAACTCCCTTCGTGTCTCATCTTGTACCATTGTTACATATAGGCAGTGCTAATCTCTTTTCCTTCTCCCACTTTCTCAGCATCTAAATTTTTTGATGAATCCAACTATCAGAGAGCGTATATAAAAATAAAAGGGATTTTCACTTATTAATCTTCCTAATCTATTACTAGTATGTTACAGCTAGAAAGACAACACAACAGCTGGAAAGAAGGTACAGGTGTGATACCCTGAGTATACCTGTCTTGTATATTCAGAAATCAAAGTGACAGAACTTGTGACAGAAATATTGTACCAGTCTGAGACCTCAGGTACCAGGACCAGCTTACTCATATATGAAAACTAAAAGACCCACTGGAAGAAGTTTGTGTATGTGTGTGTGGGGGAGATAACATAAGTTACTCCAGGGGTGCATCAGTATCCTCTACCCCCAGTATTATTAATTATTACATATCAACTGCAAGCATCTTACTCCCCTAACTAGCTGCCTTGGGATAGGGTAATGATTAGCAAACTAATCTGGTTGACCATTACTGCTGAGTAGGGAATTTAATCCTCATTGGGTATCTTAAAATTGTCGCCTTGTGTCAAACTAAGCTACACTGAGTTAATAACAACTCACTCCATAACACATCTCAAGCTGTCCACTTCTAGTTTTTCTAAATATTCACTTTTAGTCTTTCAGATATACCAGAACTATCTAAAATCCATGTGAAACAGGATAAACAGATGACAATTGCATTTGGTTGATCAATGTTTTTAGTAACTCTTCTAAATATATACACAAAATAATACACTCTTCCAAAGAAAGCTGAAATAGATTTAAAATATTGACAAATGAAGTTGGAGGTCTACTACATCTTAAAAATCTCAAAAGAAGTGACAGATTGAAAAATTAAACATAAATTGCTTTTTAATTAAAGATTGTAAATGAAAAGTTACTAATGTGAATGTCATATTGAGTTAACTTTTGTTTTTTAAAATTACCAGACATTTTGAATAAAATTTTGAATATAACACCAGCTGAATATTCTTTTATTTAAGCATTTCATACTTTTGGAAAGAAGGTTAAAAATTTATTTTAGCAAATAAAAATATAAAAATAAGAGGCAAAGGAATACAGCTTATTTTTCATTAAGTTGTCTATACTGCTTGACTAAGAAGCTTTCATTGAAACAGTTTAAATTAAGAAATATATAGGAAGCTGATTTATTATCTCATCATAAAAAGAATGCTATTATGTTGAATAATCAAGATAAATGAAATTTGATTGTTATTCATTTTACCCCTGTTTCTGTATTGGTAATTTTTACTAAAGACTTATTCAGAATATGTTAAATAATCCTTTGGTCTACAGAGTAATTTAATATCTTCTAGTTGCTTACAGTCTATATTAAAAATAATCACCTTAAATGTTTTTATACATATGAGGCCAGGTCAAAAATGGTTAAACCAAATGAAAATCATCATAAAAGAAAGAAAAAATCCTAGAAATAGAAATAAAGATGAAGTATTTATGATAAATTCATCATTACTTACAACATATTGATTGGGCATATCTTATAGCATTCCAGAGCCTAAGATTGATAGAATTCTTTTCTAACCTTGAGAAAATTGATCTTTAGTAGCATGTACATATCAGATGGAGAGTGATAAAAAATAATTCAGTTGCTGAAAGAAAACATCTGTGGTACAAAACATATTTATAGAATGAAATGCAGTTTTGTGACCAAATAATATTATTTGGTCACAAAACTGCATTTAAAAAGATTGTGATTGTAGTTCTGTGGCTGATCCCCCACCAAAAAAATGTAAAATATACATTAAGTAAAATGATTCACTTCACAATTATCCCATTTGTAGGGTAATTTCAATCTCTACAATAATGCTTTTATCAAAAATAAATAGTTGATAATTAAGATGTACCAGGTATAACAAATACTATATCTGGTTGTGAGTGGATAAAATGATATCAAGTAGGGGTGTTTTTGATATATAAAAGAACACTGTTATCATTAATGTAATTTATTCCATATTACAGTAATTAATTTTTTACTGTGCATTTTCATGCTTGGTTTAATGAAATGGAGGCCAGAGGACCAATGATTCAATTTCTAATATTCAGTTAAGTTAAGCTCAGTAATCATAAATCAGTAAAGTGATTTTCCTTTTAAAACAAAGTTGGCCAGATAACTTAGTAAAGTAGAAGTTAACTACTATGACATACTCATTACAAAATCTAAATTTAAAAAGTAAGTAGAGATCACCAGGTTACACAACACATTTAATATGTGATGTTTAACAATGAATACTGTATACAACTTTTTGAACAATTTCCAGTAACTTGACAAAGCTGAAAGATTAGTTTTAAATCCATGTTAGTTTATGCAAAAGACTTATGAAAAGGCATTAATCATAGAATCCCCATTAACTGAAGTACAGAACCAAACACACAGATACATTGAAGAGAAAAAAATTCAGAAGTTAACCAGGTTGACAGCAAGGAATAGAATATTCAATGACTACAATTATTGCTGGACCATCTATATCATTAAATAAGTGAGTGAAAAACATTGAATATTTTATCAATTCTAAGTCATCTTTCAGGGAAAGCTTTATCTTTTTGAAATGTCACAGTTGATTATCTTGTTATCATGAATTGTCTGTAAATTAAAAAAATCAGTTATTTAGAAAGTAAGACCTGTTAAATTTGTATAAGGAATGTATGGACTACAATCACAATTTCTCTTCACAAACTTTTTTGTTTTCTAAAAAATAAAATTAAAATGATTCTTTTTGAATTAAAGGCTGTATACCTTTTTATTTGCAGTGGAAATTGTTGTGGATTCTTGTTTAGAAAACCACACAATATAATAACAAAAAACAGATATGAAAGGAAAAATGTAAGTATATTGAATAAAAGATATACAACCTGTACACAGTTAGTAGATTCAGGAATACTTGTTAGTAAACAGTCAAATATATACAAGAAGTAAGTCCAGGTAATAGTCTATATTCTTGCTGACCAACAAGCAGTGATTCAACTGCTCTGACAAACACCAACTCTAACAACAACTGTATTTACTAGCCTTCCCACGCAAGGCCGGATGTGACACATGGTCATTTTAATGTGGGTATTCCCGGCCATATAGCCGGGCCAAAAATATGTCTGTCTATTTTTGCCCAGTCGTGGTTCTACCCTTCGGCGGAACCACGACTGGGTTATTGCTCTCTGCTCGGAAGCAGAGAGCTGACAGTGTTATAGTTGAAGAGTCTCAGCAACTCTAACAACAACAACCCGTTTTGTGTAGGAAGGATTATTTGTATACCATGGAAGAGTTCATAGAGTGTGTGAAAAGGGGTGATTCCCCAACAGAAATACATATGAAAAAGTGCTGAAAAATTCTCAGCCCAATCAAGAAGAAATAAGAAAAACTTCTGATGCCTGATCATTTAGTCAGATTTTATGAATTAATCCAAGGTTCTGGATTTTCTAATGTCCTATCATACATTTTTACAGACAATTTTTAAAGTTTGGGTTTGTCTGGTACAAAGGTATATTTAGAGAGTACTGAGTAAATATCTAACTCCTTAACAATGCTAACACCTACACTACAACAGATGCTGATGAAAATGTTTTCATATAGGCAAATATTATATATACCTAAAGTTAAATGGAACCCAAGCAACATTATCATAATCAAAAGTTGAATAAACCAGATCTTAAAATGTCCAGAGGAACTAAGCTTAAGTTTGATATTTCCAGCATACACAGATTGGAAGTTTGGTGTTGTTCTCAGGAGGGAAGATACATATCGTCTGAATATTTAATTGATACATGTATGCATGTTCAGACATGTAGACATTTTGGGTGGCTCAAATGTTTGTTTAGTATTGTTATTCAATGTCATGAAGGGCATTTAGTTTTAACTTGCTTTATTCAAAAAAATTGTTTTGGATTGTATTATGACAGCTGTCATATCAGCATTCATTTTTTTTTTTAAATGTTGTTAAAATTAGCATGTTTTTGTTTATTGATTCTAACATTTAAAATGGAAAAAATAAACAACACTTTTGACATGTTTGGATTCTTAGAGTGTTAAGCATCCAATTCAAATTTTTAAAAAAAGATTTTTTTCAGGTTACAAAGATGATATTGTGATTGACTAAATGTGTCAAAACTGATTTGCAAAATTTTTGTAGTGGAAGTTTCTAGTTGAATTATGCAATATGGTAACTGCTCAAGTAGCTTAGTTGAAGTTGATGACAATCATATCAAGATATTACTTGAGAATAATTAGCATTATATAATGCATGGAGTACCAAATAAATTCAAAGTATCTATATCAAGAATGGAAAATCATTTGTATCACCTTGGTAGTGTTAGTTGCTTTGATGTATGGCTTACATATAAATTAAACAAACAAACAAAAAAACAGCAAAACTATTGGACCAATTTTAAATTTTTCATTTTTTCCAACAAATTGTCACAGACTATGAAAAATAGATATTTTACTACACCAAAGATAGATCTTAATTCAAAGAAAGCAATGGTCTTTATATGTTTTAACTGAAAAGAAGTTTTCTTTCCAAAGCCCCTGAAGGAGCAAATGACTGATTTTCTAATAATTAGACTGATAGCAGCAATTGATGCAATGCATTTATCAAAATTATTTAAAAAAATGGAAAAACAAAAAGGACATAATATTCCATTAGGATAATATGAGACCATATGTTTTCTTAATTACCTGGCAAAAATTGTTTCACATATGAATGTTACTCTCCAGGTCTACATTGGATGTGCGTTATGGTACAGTGGATACCAACTCAGAATAAGAAATCAGAGAACCGTGTTTGAATTCCAGTTGAAATCATTGCATTCACTTACACACAAATACCCTTGGAAGAGGTATTAATCCATCTTGACTCCCTTCAGTTATGAGTTAAATAACAGGACAGGCTGGGTTCTTATAGCCTTGATTGACAACCAGTCTATCACAGAAGGAAATGCAACCTACTGCAGGAAAATCTTCTGCCTAGTCAGTCATGAATCAAAAGAGACATGATCACCCAAGTGTGTATCATGTATGGCACTTAACTGACTGTTACCTTAGCCAGAAGATAAAGGGGTTTGTGTAGGGTCAACACCCATACCTATAATAAAGACAAGTTACAGGCTCAGTGTGAACTGAGCGATAGTTCAGTCTATCTACTCCAATTGAAAAAAAAATAAGGAATGAAGGTTTAATTCCTGCTAAAATGTACATTTTCTTTAATAAGATTTTTCTTTGTTAAACTGGTGGACATAAATCACATGCACACACACATGTAAATAAAATGGCTGGCTGTATATGCCTGTCTGCTTGTGTGGCTAGCCAGTCTCTGTTGCTCTGGATGACTGCTCAGACACATTTGTGTTTGTTCAACAGCTACAGGGCTAACCTGTAGTTTATACTGCAACTATACTGAGTGAATTTTATTTACAGTTAGATATATATATATATATATATATATATATATATATATATATATATATATCTTCTTCTTTATGTATTGAGTCCTTTCAGGATGTAGGTGATCATGGACTTTCACTTGGCTCTGTCTCTTGTTGCTCTCAATATTTTTTCTCTTGATATCTCTTCTAAGCCCTGCTCCACCATCCATTTGCTCAGACCTAACAAGTTTGTCTCATGCTGCTTTCCCCTGTCTCTCATTCACTTTATCTGACCTGTGAGTATTAAGTTCTCCAGGCTATCCTTCCTCAATACATGTCCCAGGAACCTAATTTGTCTCTTCCTGATATTTAGTATGAGTTTTCTTCTTGTTTGCATTCTTTTCAACACCTTATCATTGCACATATGCTCCATCCATGGTATCGTCAGCATCCTTCTGTAAAACCACATTTCTGCTGCCTCAAGCCTCTCCTTCATGAAATCATCCAGCGTTCACTTCCATACAACAGAACAGATATCACATAGCAATCCAGCACTCTTTTTTTTGTTTTTAATGAGATTTTCTTGTCTTTCAGTACTCTGGCTAGCTTCTGAAATGTGTCTTTGGTTATGCCAATGTGTCTTTGGATCTCCATGTCACACTTTCCATCCTCTGTCAAAATACTTTCCAGGTATTTAAATTTTTTACTTGTTTTATTTTAGTTTCTCTGACTTGTAGTTGTCATAGTGGGCTCCTCTTTTTACTGATGACCATACATTCAGTTTTCTTTAAGTTTATGCTCAGTCCTTTCTTCTTGCTATCTTTTGCTACCTTCTGTAGAAGTTCCAGCATTTTCCTTTCCATGTCTGCTATCAGCACCATGTCATCCATGTATCTGATACTGTTGAGATTGTGGCCACCAATGACAAATCCTGGTAAGGCTTTTATTTCTCTCATAATTGCTTCGCTATACAGATTGAAAAGTTCTGGTGAGAAAATACATCTTTGTCTTATGCTCCTTTCTATTTTTGTATACCTGCTGAGTTCACTTCCTATCCATACACAAGTGGTTTGCTGCCAATATAGATTCTTGATTATCCTAATGTCTTTCCTGAAAATGTTGAGGCTGTCTAGCAGCTCTATCAAGTCCTTGTGCCATGCTTTGTTGAACGCCTTTGTGTAGTCTATAAAGCACAGATAAAGGTCTTTCTGCATTTGTATTGCTTGTTCAGATAGCATTCTGAGCATGAATATCGCATTCCTCGTTCCAGTATTTTTAATGAATCCACATTGTTTAAGTTCTATCTCTGGGGCGATTCTCCTGTGCGCTCTGTTCATTAGAATCTGCATGATGAGTTTTGTTATGTGGCTCATTAAACTGATTGTTTAGTGGAGCTCACATTCCTTTGCACTTGGTTTCTTAGGTGTATTATGAAGATTGATCTGCTTAGCTCCTCCAGTATATTGCCGCTGTTGTAGATTTTGTTTATTATTTCTGTTAGTCTGTCTATGCTAAAGACTTCTGGGGACCTAACCCTAACCCTTCTAGGGACATCAACGTCTCTATTACAATCCTGTCTGGTCCTGTTACTTTGTTTCTCTTAAGTTTGGCCATTGTCGATTACACATCGGTTTTTAATATTTCGGGTCCATCCATAATTTTTGTGCATTACTGGTTGCTCTCTCTTGTCATGGAAGAGATCTCCAATGTACTCATCCCATCTCTGAAGTATTTGTTCTTTTTCTAAAACATCATCTGACATAATCAACGGTTTAAACATGACTAGTACTTTTAAATCCTCAGTCATGATGACTTGTGATATTGCACTGGCACAACCATTGATGAAACTTTTCCTTCTAGCTAACTATTTTTACAAGGTTTGTATCAACTCATGATGGGATTTTCAGGCACTTTCCAAATGTGGTTCATACTGTGATTGCCACACTAGTCTTATATGAAGAAGTCATATTCCCAACAGCACAACCAGAGAGAGTTTCAAATCTAGAAAGCAAGTGTTCTAACCACTCACACTCAGTGTCTACTTTTATATTTTTATATCTATATATCTTTTTATGCACACAGAGAGTTGGCAATTTTTTGCTTGAATGCATCTTGCATTTGGTCAAAATACTGGACACTTTGAGTAATTTGATTTGAAGATGAACATAGGAGGTGCTGACCTCCAACATTAATAGAACTTGCCACTATTCAATTTAGGGTTAAAACTGCAATATCTGGATAAAAAAAATATAATATCAAATAACTTGAAAGTGTCCTAATTGTAGGCATTTATATAAACATATATTTATTTTTTTTTAAAAATACCAGAGGAGATCCCAGTGGTCAATGAGTTAGCATCATGGAAAATAGACTGAGATAATCAGCATTTATTTTTCACTAATAAATTTAGAAAAGCACTGTCTATATTTCTGAGATGAGGTATTGTAATTATTTACACTATTTACATTGTTTGGACTGTTGCTATATTTACAACATCTTCATCTTTGTTGCTATATTTACAACATTTTGGTTGTTGTACAGAGTGGCGATTCTGGGGGGGAAGCAGAAGGAGGGGCTCCCGTCCCCCTGAATTTTGGTTGGCCCCCAACTTTTATAAGCTTCAAAATTTTATGAAACAGTCTCTGATTTCGATAATATTTGATCTTCAGCAATTTTCCCGCTACATTTTCTTTTTCATTCTTTCAAATATCAGAGCAGACAAATCAGACTGTTCTGCTAGTATTGACGTTAATATTAACCCTTTGATTTTGTTTTGAAATTAACCTCTCTTGTGTTCCAACAGCCTGAGAGTGAAAAAGAGGGCAAGAATAGATTAGAACTCCACTACTATGAATGAAAAGTTATTCCGTTTAATTTAATGAAGTAACATACTTATACTCAAACTCATTCCTAAGACATGTATACAATAGGGACGTAGTATGAAAATGAAGACACTGCTTGAGTTTGTCCCCCTCCTCTTTAGAAAAATATTGGCCCCTAAGTGCCCCCCACCTTTCAGAATTCCATGATCGCCACTGTTTGTACACTCTGGTCTTCTTCAGATGATTGGAATTTTGAACTGAATCCTTTATCAGAGTAGATTGTTCTAGTTCAACATGCCATGCCTCTTTCAAATATTTAAGTATCAGTTATTTCCCTTTAACTCTCCAAATTTTTTTCACCTCTGCTGTAGCCAGTGGATAAAAGCGTTGGTTGAATTCAGTGATTTGATCCAAAGAGTTGTGAGTTCAATACCTGGCTGGATGCAGAGGTGAATATGGCAACAAAGATGAGGACAGCAGTCTGAACATAGTAAATAGTGTAAATAATTAGGAAAGCATGTCTTGGAATAAATCATGTAAGTGATAAAAATTGATAAATAGTTAATGATTTCAAAAATTTTAATATAGTAATGATGTAAATTAGTAGAGTATTTAAAGAAACAAAAAAGGATTTTTCCAGAAAATTAAACAAAAATTGCAAGAATAGAAGTTCATTTTATGCCTGAAATTTGTTTATTTATATTTATATTTTTGTGAATTTTTAATGAAGATAAAATATTCATTTTCTTAATTCCTTAGCAATAGCAATTCTGATAGACTATACATTCTCAGATCAACTGAATATAACATCATTTTAAAGCAATTGATGCAAAGTATAGTGAAGTCATGGGATTGTATTCATTTCTGGTATTTAGAAACCTGGAAGAAACTTCTGCTAGTATATATATATATATATATATAGTCATCCGCAGACAGATCTGTTTCGCTGTATCACATTTTTCATTGAATATGGCCAAAAAGGGAGATTTAATTGATTTTTTATTAAGTTTTTCTAACATCCTAAAATTTTTCCATTTTGTTGGAGATGAGGAATATAAAAATTGTCCATGTAAGGTGAAGAATTATTAAACACTTTATTCCTGCTGTAATTTCTCAAAAACATGTAAAATTTATAATATATTACAGAAAATGGAAGAACACAAACCTTGTGGTCACTAGTCAAAATAACCCCATCAAATCTAAATTAGTGATGAACGATATATATATATATATATATAATAATAACTAAATAGACTCCGTAAGTATGCAGGCCGTAAATTTATACTAAAATAAACCTCCGAAAAAACCATTAACAAACAGAACCTAAATCCGTTACAATCCGGTGTACTAAGATGTCGGATAAATGGGGAGAAAAAAAAGAAACCCGCGGAACAAGAACAAAACATTCAATACTCCGCAGTAAAGAAAAACCCCAAACGGAACCAAACACAAGAAAAAGTGCTCAATACAAAGTACGAAAAGATACAATAGTAGAGCAAAAACACAAAAATCTAGAGTGAGCCAAAACCTACCGCGGTTTCACACTACGGATCGTCAGGGCAAAGGCTGAAACACTAAAGATAAAAGCAAATAAATAGATATACACTAAGGTAGGAGGGAACCATACCAACACAAGAAGGGGGGGTAAGAACAAATGAAGCAAAACAAACTATATAAGGAATAACTTTTATTAGACATATTAGTCAACAAAAAAAAAAAAAAAGAGTTAACAATTACTAAGCTCTCACACTAAGCAATGAATTTATATTTGTGAAACTTACATCTGTTTAAAATTTCAGTCTTAGCATTAAGAAGATTATGGGCGGGTTCGAATAAGGCTATAGCTAGTTTTTCCTTGCCGCATAATTTACAGAATTTGCTGCCTTTATTATAATCAGTACATTTTTTTATTATTTCCCATTTCAAAATGGGGTCTTTTTTAATTTTAGGTTTTATGTTCCAAATATAATCCGCTAAGGTTGTACTATGTCTATATTTTTCATTTTTAAATGAGGTTTTATGATTGTAAAATCTAACTTTAAACGAATTGTGTGTTGCCCCTATATACGTTTTAGGATACTTATCATGCTCATCTTTATAAACTTTAACACTATAGACTACGTTAGATTGGTTGCAATTGCCTGTAATAGGATATTCAGCCTTTACTTTACAATTACATTTATTATTGGTGTTTTTCTTGGTAGTACTTGTTTTCAGTTTTCTTTTATTACAGTTATTAATAATTTTACCAATATTTCGAAGGCAAGAATAACTAAGTTTAATAGTATTTCTATTGAATATTTTTTTAAGAGGACTATTGTTATTAAAATGTTTATCAATAAGATTAAAGAACATATTTCCAATTTTAGATTTAACCTCTTTGTTAAATGGGGGGTTGAACCATAGTATATTTCTGTATCTAGTTTTATTAATTTTATCGGTATTATGGTTTAAGAATTTAAGGGCCTGAGAATATCCACTTTTAATAAGCGCTGATTGATAATTTTTTTTATATTTATCAAAAATTTCAAAATTAGATGAATTAGTAGATAATCTATACGCTATACCATTAAGGATACTATTAAGTATATGGGCTGGGTGATTAGAATCCTTGTTTACATACCTAGGGATATAATTATTTTTAATATATGGTGTAATATATCTGGTATTTAAATTAAGCGTAATATCTAAATAGTTAACAATCTTGATATTATGTTCGATTTCAATAGGGAAACCGTAAGTTTTAAAAAATCGTTGTAGGTCTTTTCTAATTTTATCACCCATTCTCGGTGTACAATGATCTATCATAATTAGGCCATCATCATGGTACAACTCATGATTATGGAAGTCTATAATCATATTCAGTTTATGGAGAAGGAAGCAACCGACAAGCTCCGCCACCTCCGCACCATCATATGCCCCCATAGGATTATCAAATCCTTGGGCATCAGTTTTTTTTATCCATATTTCATCATTATAATATAGCAGGGTTTTACGGCAATGCCAAATTATTTCTAATTCTGCTTCAGTAATGTCGTTGTATTCCTTAGCTAATGTTAAAGCCTCTGCAAGTAATTTTTATTTTTGCACTTATGAAAAAAGTGAATGATGATATTTGGGACCATATTGCCAGTGCTTAAAGTTAATATTATTACTTCTAGGTATTTGCAACATACATTTTAATGATAAATGAAAAATAGAACAACAATCTTATTTCATGGTAGCTAAATTTAATTGACTTGATGATATTTAGCAGAAAATAATCTGTAATAAAAAAAAAAAATAAAGGCAAAGATCTGAGCAATTATCACAACAAGAAACAGTTACATAATTGTGAGTAAATTAGATCAATTTTTGGTATATTTTCTTCCCCAAAAATAAATCTGCTGAAAGAAGTTAATTTCTATTTTTTTCTCTGTATTAGAGAGTAAATATAAATTATAAAAAACAATTGGAGAGCAATTAATAGGACATTTTCAACATTAAACAAAATAAACATAAAAATGTCATACTAGTGAATTTCAATGACTTGATATAATAATTATTAAAAGTATTTTTAGTTTGTATGTTGTGCTTAAAGTAAGAGACAATTAAAATTTATTATATTTTTTAATATCTGTTATCTTTGACATAAATATGCAATTAATACTATTAAGATTTTAAACCATTTTTACATTACTGTAATTTCTGAGGTTTTAAATACTTGTTTTCTCTGATTTAAACATGTTCTTATTTAGAATATAATGTCAAATAAATTGTAGTAAAATAAACCATAGAGTATAAATTGAAAATAGAAAGAAATATAGAAACAGCTTGGTTCACTAAAGAATCTACTCAGTATTTTATTTTTTTTTACTAAAATGATTATTATGCAACAATAAAAAGAACTTCCTAATGGTAATTATTGTTATGCATTAATTTCGAAAGTGATAATGATAGACTCCTTCTAAACAACTTCAAACTCAAGTTATTTTGTTCAATATGAATTAAATTTACATTAGTTCATTATACATGGATTTAACATTTAAATTAACCTACTTTTATTTTTAAGCTAATTAATACATTAATTTCCATTTTAAAGTATTAGTTTTGATATCCTGTATATAACTATTTTCAATTTTTTAATGAAGCAATTTTCACTAAAAAATCACACAGCTAAACTTAGCAGAAACAAATATAGTCTACTGAAAGGTAAGCCACAATTTCTTTTTAATAGAATTATGCAAAGTGCTTAATTCACTGAAAAAATAACCAATTTCACAAGGTGTATAAAATGTTACTTTGGATACTTGAACAGATAATTGAAATCAGGTTATAAAACACATGTGTGAGCTTATCTCTATGTGCTAAATAACGTAAGTTAATGTAATGAAAGTGAGTAGCATTTAGTATATTTGCACCAAGATTAACTTTTAAGATAAGCAGCAATGACAGAGTTTTTAGTAATATTTTTATCTAGCTAAATTGACAAAAGCATACATAGTAAGTTAGTAAAATGACTATTTTACAATTTTTAACAGCTGATTCTAGTAAAGCAGATTGTTGAATTTTATTTTCTAGAGATAATACTCTGGTAGCAACACTGTCTCTCATTTGAAGTGAAATATATAAGCAATAATCCTGGAACTTTATGGCATACTTTGTTTGGGAGACATACTTGTAATCCTTGATTTATTTCTGTTATCTATCTTATCAAACAGATTGTATCACAACTATTTTTACAAGTAAAAAAATTATTACTCATAATCAGATGAGATTAGACATTCAGAATTGCTAATAAAATCTTAAATATCTTACATGAAAGAATTTGTTGTTATTATCTTTGTTAGTGTGAATTGATATATAACTAATAATCCTATAATAGAGGCACCTCCAAAAGTTTGCTAAGAAAGAGCATACCATGATGGAAACAGGGCACCAAACTTGATAAAATCAAAGTTTTATCATCAAAATATTTGTTATTATTAAGAGAAAAAATCAAAGTATTTTTATATTGTTTTATTAAATTTTTAAATTCTTTCTAGTGTGAATTTTCGTTAAAAATCTTGTTTTTCTTGTGTCGACATGTAAGCCAAAGATTAATATGAGAAATTTAGCATCTTTTTTGCAGTAAAAAAACACATTTATTTTTAATTCTTGCAAAAATTAAATAATTGCCAGATTTTAATTAACTTTTCCAGACTTCTTCACAGATGAATAAAATTATTTAAATATATTTTTTTTAAAATCTTGGTAAAAATATATTTTTTTTACATCTGTTAACCCCCACTTACTTAATTTTATGAAATTTGAAGAAATTAAAATTCCATCTTCTTCATAATTATATTAGTTAAAGCAGGGCTCCTTGGAAAATTGAAATAATCAATTTGTTTTTGTCAAACAGAAGCCTCATTTACCAAAAGTCTGCTCTGAATCATAAAATAAAAAATGCAATAAAACTATAACATTATTTAATTAGAAAAAGCTTTTAATTGCTTTTATAAATAAGTATTATTAAATACACTATTGTCTTTTTCAATGAATAATACATTTTTACAATTGTTTTCATTATTTAAAGATTTTAATTAAAATAATTTAAGTTTTAAATCTTTTAAAATTTTGTATTAATTTCAGCCCCTTAGATGATATATTATTAAGTAAAAACTATTTACTAATGATAAATAGAAAAGCTTAGTACAGGTCGTCAAACACCAATAAGTTAAAAAGAATTTTGAATTTTTTTGTATGTGTGAAATGTGCCAATTATTGTAGATACAGTTGTTCATACACAACGTTACCTAAAATAAGAAATTTAAGAGTAAATTTAAAGTCAGAAATTATCTAAAAATTCAATAAAACATTAGATTACGGAGATTATTTTCTTAAATTTGTAAGATTACTGAGTACCTAAAAGTTATATGTAAAAGGTACTCATGTTATATTCAATTATTTTTTACAGCTAAAGCCCTCATTGAATAACATTACATAAACATATATCTGTTAAAAATGTCAACAGCTTAAATAAACAGCTACCATTGTGTTAAAAAATGCATTTCTATGATATTTTAAACTTAATGTAAATAATATTTTTTCAAATCAGGTTAATTATACTTTAAATCAGCTAATATTTTTCAATTAAAGTTTCAGAAAAGTATAGTTTAATTTTGGAAGCTTTTTAATAAAGAGAATTACTTTACAATGAAGGACAACTAAAAAAGTAGAGTATGTGAACTTGATGGTATCTCTATAATAGTCCTTAAGAAAAGTGCTCTACAATAAATGCTCCTTTCTCTGTCCACTCAACTCTCATCAGTGTTCTCATCCTTCTCTTACCCACTTCCTGACACCCCCTATAACATGTCACTCTTTCTCATAACTTTCCTCCTATGTAACCCCTTGCCAAACAGTGGCAGTAAAATGCTTTGCTTGGGGTGATATGATTATAAAAAAATGCCTTGCTGCTTCTTGCTTTCCTGCTTGTTGGAAATCTTCTTCTGTAGTTCCAGTCCTTAAGAACTCAGGCAAACCATCCGATTGTTCGATCAACCTATTAGCCTTCTGCCTCTTTCTGGCAAAGTACTAAAAGTTCTAACTCTGAATTGGTTAAGCGTCTCATATTGCAGGATCTACTTTCAAATAAGCAATATGGCTTTAGCTTCTCTAGTTCAACTGCTGATGTGTTAACAGTTTTTGCTGAAAGAGTCTATCAAGCTTTAGATAAGAATGATGAAGCTGAAGCTGTTGCTTTGGACACATCTCAAAGACATTCGGCAGAGTTTGGTATACTGGTCTTCTTCACAAGTTGAAAGGTTATGGTATTTTTGAACTGATTTCATCTTTTTTATCAAATTGTGAAATGAAAGTTATCTTGAATAGCTACTCTTCTAAATTCTTTTGCATAAATGCAGGTGTTCCACAGGGCTCTATCCTTGGACTTACATTGTTTCTAATTTTCATAAATGATCTTCCAGATGTCAATAGTTCTCAACTTAGTATCTATGCTGATGACATAACTATATACTCCTGTCTTAATAGTCTGATCAGACTATTAAGATAAAGTCAACATGGCAGCTGATCTCAAAAATGACCTACAGTTTGTTGTTAAATGAGGTGATGAATGGCTTGTTAATTTAAATGTCTCAGAAACAAAACTGCTATGTTTTAATCATCTGAGAGACCTCTTTTTACTTTCTATCAGCAAGGCTAATGCTAACCTTCAGGAAAGTGACTTATTGTGCCTTCTCAGGCTAATGGAAAGATTATATTGAATCAATTGCTAAATCAGCAGCTAGGAAAGTTGATTCACTATGTTGTGCTAGACAATTTTTCTTGCCAGAATCTATCTTATTTATAAGTTTATCAGTTGTCCTTGCTTAGAATACTACTGCTACATCTGGTCTGGTACTCCTACTATATATTTAGAGATTTGTGATGAAATCTAAAAAAGAATCTGCAATGTTATTGGTCCTGACCTGGCATTTTAGCTCCAGTCCCTTTCTCACTGCTGTAATGTAGCTTCTCTGTCTTTTCAATAAATACTTTAATAGTAAATTTTCTAAAGAACTTTCTTCTATATTACCTGCACTTTATGAATTTAAGTAAAGTACTAGGTTAGTAGCAAGATCTCATTAATTTACAGTTGAAATAGTTAGCTGTAACCATAAGTTTTATGCTAACAGTTTCTTCTCTTGCACTTCTCACTTATAGAACTCTCTTCGACTTCATATTTCTCTGTCAAATGCAATGTCAATTGTTATCTTTGTGTTTTCTTAATTCTTGTTCTTTACTGTCCTCTATCCTTAATAGTCATTTTCCCCATATTCTCTAACACTTGGTAACCTCTTGCATTCTAGTGACTTTATTGCCTTCCTTAGAATGAAATATAAAAATTTAAATGCAGTGTCAATCGTTATCTTCTGTCTTCTTAATTCTTGTTTTTTTACTGTCGTCTCTCCTTAATAGTCATTTTTCTCATATTCTCTAACACTTGGTAACCTCTTGCATCCTAGTAACTTTATTGCCTTCCTCAGAGTGAAATAAAAATTTACATGAAATGTCAATCGTTATCTTCTGTCTTTTTAATTCTTGTTTTTTTACTGTCCTCTCTCCTTAATAGTCATTGTTTTTCATATTCTTTAACACTTGGTAACCTCTTGTGTCTTAGTAACTTTATTGTCTTCCTTAAAGTGAAATGATTAAAAAAAGAAAAGAAAAATGTCTAGCCCAGAAAATAACTTATTTTAAGGAATTTATTATTATAAATAATGTTAAAGCACAATTATATAACTAAAAGGAATATACTTTTTATAATCCTTAAAATAAAGAATAAAAGTATATACATAATGAAACAGTAATATACAGAATCAATATGTCAATAATTACTAACTTTCAGCTATTCTCTCAAAATATATGATAGGTTTAATAAGAAAGTAAGAAATAAAATTTGATTTGATGGCACTAAATATACATTTATTAATATTACATATGATATATTTTACCTCTAATAAATTCTTCTAATAGAAATTATTTTAAAATCCTTTTTATGAAAATAATGGACAGTTTAATGCCAAAGAAGTGACTAAAAACTTGATGTTGCAGAGATAAAAAAGAAAAAATTTCTTATCAACTAATGATGCTTTATGAACATGAGTTTTTTAAGTAAAAATTAAATATGAACATAGCTTAGCTGACAAATAATATTAATCCTGCAGCTAGTGAAATAATCTATAGCTAATGAACGTCAGGTTTTAAAGGAAGTTACCATTAAGATAAACTGCACAGCTATAGAACTATTAGTAGCACTAGTAAGATAGATAATAACATTATCATTTTGTAAATGACACTCAAATATAGAAATCAAAAGTAGTTGTCAGATATTTTTAAAAAATCCCGACTCACCACATAGTAAAAGAATTTTTTGTTTCGGTTTTAGAACAAATATTTTTCTGTAGTGTCTATGTTAAGAAAACTTAACAAAGTTGGTGATTTAGACAACCAAATCATCATTCTACTGCTTCACTGCTGAGTCATACTCACTATTCCTACAGGAAAAATAATAGTACATTTCACCTGCATAAATAGACAACACTCTTTAAAGAATTTTAGTAGTATAATCCCATTTATTAGATGAAATATTCTAATAACTATGGAATAGTACTCTATAATGGTTAGTAATATCTATTTTATCACCCCCCTCTAAAAATGTAACATGATATTTAATTTAACTGCATATTTTTTTTAATTCATATCATTGTATAATATAATTGCAAATTATATTTTATTAAAAGAACAATTTTCAAAATATAAATTAGCATAAAAGTTCAACTTAATATATTTATCATAAAACTATTAGCAAGGAGAGATTTTTCCTAATGTTATAGGATTATTAGTAGTATCTTGTACATTGTTAAGTAGACAATAGTGCTATAGGATTAGCAGTTGTGCATGTTTTCCAGTAAGACAGACAGCAATGCTGTTACATTAGTAGTAGTAGAACATTAGTAACTCCATTTCATCTCATAAAGTAGATAATAGTGTTACTAAATGAGTAGTAGTAGCATGTTTCTTTTTAGTATGACAGTGAACATGTTATCATTAAAGGTACAGTTAAATAATACAACTAGTAAAATATTTGTAATGCTTTCTTGGATATATAATAAGCAGTTTGATTTTTTGGGGTTATCAGTGGTACATTATAGTTAGATCTATAATAATGCAATTAAACATTAGACAGTGTATATAAATATACCTCCTTGAATACAGGCACACACAATTGTGTGTGTGTGTGTGTGTGTGTGTGTGTGTGTGTGTGTACACAGGTAGGGTAGTAAGCCTGTAGTGTAGCCTGATGAAAAAAGCATTTATCTTACATAAATATTTTTTCAACATAATTTCTTTCCTCATTAATTTATTTAACACAATGTTTCTCCATTAATCACAGTGAACATTATTCAGTGGATATTTCAGATCAAAATTTGGACACAAAAATTTATAAGAATACTAGAGAATAAACTGTCATACTTTATGATTATTAGTGAATTCTTTCTTATAGTAGACAACAGTAGTACAGTTATTAGCAGTATCTTTTATATGAGAACAGTAACATTTATAGAGTAATTAGTAAGCTGATTTCAACAATCAAGATAGACAACAGTATAAGTTTAGAAGCCAAGTAAAATAAATAATAGTGTAATTGGATATTATTAACTAAATCCTTCTATTATTATAATGTTTACATTTTCTGTATAAAATTTCCTCAATTTCAACATTTTTCTGCAATTAGATCTGAAGTTGTTTGCTAAACATTACGATATAAAATTAGTTATATGAAATACAAATATATTTCAAGATTAAGATGTACATAAAATTTCAAATTATTTTTGTTAAATAACATTTTAATTTGCATTCTATTTTCAAATAACACTTTATTCATCATTCAGTTTCATTTAATTCATTTTTAATACATTTTTAGACAAATAGAAAGCTTTTTAATTCATCGTTTTTCATTTTATATTTGTTTGAATTTAAGCCAATCTGTAATAGATTTGGAGCTGTGAGGAATATAAATTTTTGCATTTGGGGATAATGCTATCAGTGAAGGAACAGAAAAAGTTTGGTTTCAAAGATTTGCAAAAGATTTTAATTTAGAATATCAGGGGAAAGATTGGCCAAAATATCAGTCACTGAAGATTTTTGAACTGCTGTAGAAAATGATCCTCAAAACTCAGTGAATTTGTATCAATCTTAAGTATATTGATTGGAGTCATTTTAACTTGTTTAAAAGTGATTGGCAAGAAAAAAGCTTGATAAATTATATTTGAATTGAATTAGAAATAAAAAAAAAGTCAGATCTTCATTAGTCATGTTCAACATTATGAAATTAATTTGTTTTTGCATCTTACATTTTATCATCATTTGTGAAAATCAGTACTTGGTTGAATGAAGATGAGAAGCTTAAACATAAGTTAAAATCATTTTATCATCTTTGAGTAGCTTTTAGTGGAATAAAAATAGCCAGGTATATCATGGTGTCCTTTAAAGTAGCTAAATTGTACATTGTACACACCTTGAAGTTGTGCATTCAACTCTAACAAAAAAAAAAATTGCTTTTCTGAATGAAAATGTTATTTTTTATGTTAAAAACCACTTCCTTACAGTCAAGAACTTTTGTATTCAAATTGAAGTTTTCAGTGAATTTATTTGTCCTTTTGAGCTAAGTATGAAAGGAATTAAAAACTTGCTGTAGAATATTGATAATTAGATTGAATAAATAAGCTTTAATAATTTTTTCAATTAATTTAATTAATTTCAATTAATTTTTAAAAAAATTGAAAATTCTCTATTGAACAACCAGACATAACAGCTAAATTTTAGTCTGTAAATAAACAACTGCATTAAGTTGTTTGCGAAAGTCTATATGTTCCTACAATGAAAACTTTCTAAATTGCATATTCACAAATCATCAAATTAATCACTTTGTAGATCAAATAACTTTGCATCTAAAGCAAAAATAAAAAAATCATGTACAAAATTGAATTTGTTTTTCAGAAATAACTTTTACATAAAAATTGTGTTGCAAAACTCTACAGAGTGGGATGGATAAATTGTTATCTAACTTGCACAAAAATGGAAATAGTACTGACATCTCATTTAAAAAAATATATTTAACAAAATTACACAAAAATATCTTGAAATGTTAAAAAGTAAATTTATTTAATAAAATTGTCATTGGTTTTAACCATGGCCTCCAGGCAACTTTGGAATCTCTTCTGGGCAGTGTCCTTGTTTAATTTATTAAATACTGCCATAATCCTTGCCTTCAGTTTATTGTTAGAAGGAGTTTTGCTCAACTGTGTCCCACACAATAATCAAGGGTATTGCAGATGTAAGGGGTGATGTGGTTGCAGAAATTGTCTGACAGCCATGACCGGATTCTCTTATTCAAATGTCATGGTGAAGAGTCACGTTGCCACACATGGAGGTTTATCAGCAGCAATCTGTAAAACTTTGACGCAGGGTAGCACTACCTCCTCATGGCACTTGATGTAGGCCTCAATATTAAGTCTGTGGCCCTGTGGGAAGATGAATGGAGGCATGTTGCCATCACTAGTGATCATGTCAAGCACCTTTGTAATCAGCATTAGACTCATCCAACTCTTTCCGAAACCCCTGCACTCTCCTCAGATTAACAACCAAGCACTCTGAAATGTTTGTATTAGAGCTTCCAACATGAATGCCAAGCAGTATAGCAAGCTGTTTCCAAAATTCTGGCAGAGTGAATTGCGTCATGATGCTCGTTTTCTCACTGATGATGCCCAACTGACCCTACTATACTGTACAGTTGATAAAATTAAAGACAAACAATACACATGCACATGCCCGAAATTAAAAATATAAAATGGTGACAATTTACCCATCGCACCCAGTATATTTCCTCTCCCCAATTTACTAGTTCTTTAGTAGAAGATTCATGAACTTCAGTAACTACCTGCAGTCACTTATAATTGCTGGATACAAGCTTTTCACAATAAGCAATGCGTATTTTAGGTCATTCTTTCAGACAAAACTGTTACATAAAATATGATGATTTGTGATGCATTATGTGTTTAAATAATCTTGCTTTAGATTTTCTATGAATTCAAATTTAGACTTTTGGATTTGCTTATTTCAAAGTTTTGATCTTAATTTAATTTTCGAGTAACTTTGGATCATTGTTGTGTTAAAAGATGAAATTATAATTATTTTGATTTTTCAGATTGGTTTTAATAATTTGTCATTATACTGTATTGTTCTTAACATTAACTTTATGGTGACAAGCATTTCCGGCTTAGATGCAAGAAAAATTTCTAAAACATAATAGAGCTTCCTCTATATTTGATAGTAGAGATGGTGATTTCTGGATGGTGAACTGAACCATTTTTTTTTTTATGTTTACCATGTATAGTATTTTGAATTTTGGACAAATAATTTCAGTTCGGTTTAATCTCAACATTTCCTCATGTCGTTCATATCATTATACTGTTTTCTAAAAATCAGTTTTGTCTGAAGGTGATTAGTTTTTTATTAACAATGGCTTCTTTAGAATGATTTTACCTTTAAAGTTAATTCAGTTCAGTGTTCTAAAATCTTTCAGAGTTACAGATTAATAGACAACAACACCTTGGACAAACTTTGCTTCTGCCAATAATTTTGTTCGGATGTCCAGATTTAGGCAAAGACTATATTGTGTAGCTTTTTCATCAAAATAACCCTTTTACTGTATTCAAAGAACTTGTATGCTTTAGCAATTTTTAATAGTCACATCTTTTATTGTTGTTTTTCATATTAACTCTGATTTGCATAAGCTATATCTTTTATTTCATTACAAATCACACTCACTCTATTGTAGACAAGTGGAAAGAAGGTGGTATATGAAATGGTCAGATATGTTAAAACTTAAGAAATGAATTTTTCTACTAAAAATTGCACTCTGAAGGTTAAATTACATATGTAAATAAACTAGAGTCTAAATTTACTGTCTGAAATATAAAATAGTCTTTTGAATGCTGATTTTTGAGTAATTTCTAAACTAATTGTTTTAACCAAACTTTTTCATAATTGATAGGAAATTTTAGATCCAATCTATGTTGTTTTATGCAAAATTTTATACCTTTGAATGAATAATTAGTAATTTGTCAAGGTTTCCACAAGGAGATGGAAGCTTTTGCAAACCACTGAATATTCTAAATAACTGAACAGACGAATATAAGTACATAGGTTGTGATTCTAACTCATCTCATCTTTAAGTTACCTTCCTCCCCATCAACTTTTTATCATATGTTTAACAGTTGCCTTGATTAATTTGGTGAATGTTGCCATAATCCTTGCTTTCAGTTCATATTTGGGGTGTTACAAGAAGTTTTGTTGGTCTCTCATTCAACTCTGCCCAACAAATAATAATCAAAGGGATTACAGTCTGGGGAGTTAAGTGACTACATGTAAGGGGTGGTTGCAGAAATTGTCTGACTGGGTTCTTGTGCATGGTGCAGAGTCCTGTTGTCAAGCATAGGGTTTATCAGCAGCCACCCTCTTGACCTATGGCAGCACTACCTCAAGGCACTTGATGTAGGTCACTATGTTGAGTCTAAAGCCCTCTCAAATAAATTTGATAGTTCTTTTTTATCAGAATGATCAGAGTGAGTTTTCTGAGTTGCTGTGCCTTTGAAATCACTGTTAGATGCATACAACTCTTTCTGAATCTTCTGTACTGTCCTCAGATTGACACTCAAACATTTTGAAATGATCATATTGGAGTATATGTCTCAAATGCATCACAGTACAGCATGTCATTTCCAAATTTCTGGCATAATGAATTGCATCATGATGCAAATTTTCTCAACAAAGGTACCCAACTGACCCCACTATACAATGCAGTTGATAAAATCAAAAACAAGCAATATACATGCATAAAAATAAAAACATAAAATTAACCTGTCACACCCTCTGTGTGTGTGTGTGTGTGTGTGTGTGTGTTAGTATATATATAGTTATCCACAGACAAATCTGTTTTGCTATATCACAGCTCATCAGTACAGTTAGACATTCAATTGCTTTTTACCCAGGATTGAAACCCGACCGAATTGGCATCAGTCAGGGATTCTACCTCTGAGCTATGGGTGCTCGGTATAAGAAGGCAAACTTTTAGCACGTGATATACCATGTAATCAAATGCCAGTAACTGAGAGTGTATATATATATATATATATTTGTATATATGTAAATATAAATAAATACATATATTTGTATATCTAATCTAATCTATCTAAATCTAATCTTATTTATAAATGGAACTTTGTCTGTGTGTGTGTGTCCGTTACCTATAGATTCCGAAACGGCTGAACCGATTTTATTGAAAATTTACACAGTTGTACTATAAGTGTCTGCGAGTGTTCTTAGCTAGATTTTGAGTCACGGTACCCCCGATAAAAATTGAAAATCGATAATCGAGTTATAGAAGGTCCAATTTTAATCAAATTTGATACTCTCATAGACAAAGATATAAGAAACGATATTCAGAAGTTTCAAGGTTGCAGTTCTTACAATAGTGCAGAAAATCGATAATATATATATATAAAAGGCAAGATGTTTGTGTGTGTGTCTGTTTATCTGCCTGTATGTCTGTATTTTTTCAGCCCTTTTAGTTTAATTTTTGCTTCGGGTTTGGCTCTAAATAGGTATAATTGTAGTTCTTAGTCTCAGCCATGATATCATTTACTCAGAGGACTTATTTAGCCTTCAAAATTCAGTTTACAACGAAAAAAACTTATTTGATATTGATACCAGGAAATCAAAATTTGACTTACATCCATTCATTTTTCTTTTATTCTACGGTTTCGCTTTAACTGGAAACAACTATTGCTTTTTAGTCTTTTGTGCCAACGTCCAAAGAGTCTGAGCTCCAGAACCATGGATTAGTTTTAAAGCTTTCATTACACCCAAGCAATGTTGGGCTATACTGCTAGTATAAAAAAAAAAAATTAAAAGAAAAAAACCGACCCTCTAAACTTAAAATTAAGATTAAACATACAACTTTATACAAAAAACTGATAAAACGCTAATTTGCATTTACTTCCCAAAAATACAAATTTCTTGAAATAACTTCGCCTAAATACAATTATGCTCCAAACTTGAATATAAAAAAAAAAAAAGGAGGAGAAGGAATAAGAGAAAAAGAAGGAAGAAAGAGGAGAAGAGGGGTATATGTGTATATATATATATATATGTGTGAGTGTGTTTTTTTTTAAAGAACCCTATAAAAAAATATTCCATACCGAAAAAATCTAAATTGGAAAGAAAAATCACCCCACCCCTATCATGTCTATGAAAACCTAGACACAGGATCAAAGTAAATACATGAATTAGGTCCACTAACAGCAGACATCAACCAATTAAACAATAGCCAACCATAAAAATGACCACTCAACAGCGTCCTCTTAGAAATCCTAACCAAAAGATATACCCAACCGATAAAAAGATAAAATATACATTCCAACAGATAATACCATTAATCAACAATTTCACACTTACACACCAAATTCCTCAAAACTCTAACGATCAAAACGAGACATTCACTTAATTACCAATAACCCCAACCAACACCCATGACAACAACGAACCAAATATAAACAGAGAATGATTCCAAACCTTTATTTCCCCTGAAGAAGTGTTTAAATCCAAACACTGAAACAACCATATGATTGTAGGGAAGAGGACATATATAGAAGAAATTATGTACATGTTCTAAAACATAATTTATAATAAATATACATTTGTATATATATATATAAATATATATATTTATATATATATGTGTGTGTGTATGTGTAAATTATGCTATATATATATATATATGTAAATTATGCTCTCATTACGATTGAACTCTCTAGAGAGGAAAATTTTTATAAACAGTTACCGCATCTATGATTTATGCAATGCTTTTCAGTAATGAATTGAGTTCTCCAGGTGGCTTGCATGTGTATACACCACATATATATATAGCTCACTAAAATTTCTCCTGTACTGATGGTTTAGAGAGTACAGACTCTGACTGACACCAAATTTGTCGAGATTCAATCCCAGCTTGAAGCAAGTAGATTTCTAGCAACACTGATGAGCTGTGGTATAGCAAAACAGGCTTGTATGTGGATGACTAATATATATATATATATATATATATATATATATATATATATGTGTGTGTGTGTGTATTATGCCAAGTCTTTTTTTTTAGAAGGCACATACTGATTAATCCTCATTTCTAAATGTAAGGGGGTACACCACCCATCACCAGCAGCACACTATCAATTAAACTCACATAACAAATTACTCAATTTGATGTAGGGCAGTTCATCCTCATGAAATAATGGAAATGCAGACCTAATCCGAAAAATACAATGCAGAGAAACAGATGGAAAACAACCAGAAACCGCCTTATTGACTTGCTTAACTAAACTTTTGCCCTTATACCCAAACTAATGAACCTTCAAATATACTGGACACTTAGAAGGTCCCAGGACTTTAAGAGAATAAAATTTCCCAGTCTTCTTATTAATAATATAATTAATAAGGGCTTCTGGAGAGCCATTACACAAGAAAATATACCTGATATTCTTCATTTCAGAGTCCTATCTTGTAGGAGAACAAATTTTGAGTGTCCTGTGTAACAAGGTTTTAATAAAACTAATTTTTCTTGATGTAGGTGCAAACATACACCAATTCGTGTACAGGCCAGTAAAGGTAAGTTGATGATAGATAGCTTTAAGGCAACGCCCTCTACTGTGCACAACAACAACATCATAAACAATCAAGTAGTTATCCTTCTCAACTTCCATAGTGAAAGATAAGGCTCTGTCTAAAGAGTTAAGCCTATTAAAAAAGTTTATGGCCTCAATTTCTTTGGAAAAAGTAGCAAAAGTATCATCAACATACCTAAAAAAAATAAAAGGTTTAAACATTTGCTAAAAGACTGACAGAAAATTTCAACCAACACAGGGCCAAGGGGACTACCAATCTATACATATGTGTATATATATATATATATATATATAAATGTATACACACACACACACACACACACATATATATATGTGTGTATTTTACTTCCATTCTGACTCTTGCAATTTCAAGCAACTCTGGCCCCTCAGAAACTCTGACCATGCAGTTGTTTCCATTAACATCTCCTTCCATTCCCACTCCACCCAAGAACCTCAGACAAGCAGGATATCTTACTGCTACCAAAGAGCTGATTTGGACTCATTCCACAATTTCCTGTATAACGTCCCTTGGAACAAAGATTTTAGTCTTCCCATTGAAGACTGTGCGGCTGAGGTCTCTTCTTGGGTTAAGGCTGGCATTGAAGCTTTCATCCCAGCCAGGAAGTTGAGACTTAAATTCCACTTGTCCCCTTGGTTCTCCCCTGCTTGCTCAGTTGCCATTGCTCATTGTAATCACTTCTTCCGGCTTTATTGGAGTCACGCGTTTGGCCATAATTGGCGCCTCTTTGTCTCTGCTCACAATGAGCGCAAGAAGATACTTAAAGAAGCTAAGCTGATGTTTGCAGCCAGAATGGAGCAGCGCATAGCATCCTGTAAGTTCGGTTCCAAAGACTACTAGAGGCTCTGTAAAAGTGTACTAAACAATAGCAAACACTCAATTCCTACTCTAATCAACAAATTAACTGTGCCTCCTTGGGTTAACTCTCACAACAGATCTCAAGTGGAATGACTATATAGAATCCATAGCTAAATCCGCTGCTAAGAAAGTCGGTTCTCTGTGTAGGGCCAGGAAGTTTTTCCCGTCTGAAACAATTCTGCACATATATAAATCTACCATCCACCCGTGCATTGAATACCACTGCCATATCTGGTCAGGTGCTCCTGCTATCCACCCAGGTGTCCTTGGCAAAATCCAGCGGAGAATCTGTAATGTGATTGATCCTGACTTAGCAGTTTGGATACAGTCACTTTCTCACCAGTGCAATGTGGCTTCCCTGTGTCTTTTCTACAAATACTTTCATGACTTCTGCTCCGATGAACTTAGTTCACTGGTCTCCCCTATATATGAATTTACTTGAGCCACAAGATTAGCAACTAGGTCTCACCCTTTTATTGTGAAACCAATAAAATGTAAATGCAAATTCTACTCCATCAGCTTCTTTTCTCATACTTCCCACCTGTAGAATTCCCTTCCATTTACTTGCTTCCTCAATAGCTACAATCTCCAAGAATTTAAATGTAAAGTCAATAGTCATCTCCTGTCTCACTAACCTGCATCCTCTTTGTCATGCTCCTTTCTCCGTCTACTCCACTCTCATCAGTATACTCATCCTTCTCTTACCCACTTCCTGACACCCCCTATAACCTGTCACTCTTTCTCATAACTTTCCTCCTATGTAACCTCCTGCAAAACAGTGGCAGTAAAATGCCTTGCTTAGGGCAATATGATTATAAAAAATTTATATATATATATATATATATATATATATATATATATATAAATTAAAAAAGGATTAATTCAATAATGTTGGATGATCATTTCGATATGAAAATCCCCACAGGGGATAACACATCACCTCAGCAACAGGAAAATCCTTTCAGAAACTGGAATTTTCCTTTTTAAATAGATTTAAAAAAAAAAAAAAGTAAAAAAAGAAAAAGATAAAACAAAATAAAATCAAATAAACAAGAAAAGAAAAAATTGACATCGTCTGGGTTTGCAAAAAAAGGAAAGAGAATTGTAACTTAAAATTAACGGACGGCCGTGTTGAATTGATGTAAGGTTAAGCAACACGGAAAAAAGGTGGGAGATAAGAGAGATAAAGGAAGGAAGGGAGGAAAAGAAAAGAAAAGAAAGAAAAAAATTTTTTTTATAAAATCTTTTTCTTTCTTTTCTTTTCTTTTTCCCTCCCTTCCTTCCTTTATCTCTCTTATCTACCACCTTTTTTCCGTGTTGCTTAACCTTACATCAATTCAACACGGCCGTCCGGCCGTCAGTTAATTTTAAGTTACAATTCTCTTTCCTTTTTTTGCAAACCCAGACGATGTCAATTTTTTTTTTCTTGTTTATTTGATTTTATTTTGTTTTATATATTTTTTTTTTAATTTCTTTGCAAATCTATTTAAAAAGGAAAATTAGACTGATTTTTCTCCAGTTTCTGAAAGGATTTTTCTGTTGCTGAGGTGATGTGTTATCCTCTGTGGGGATTTTCATATCGAAATGATCATCCAACATCATTAAATTAATCCTTTTTTAAGTTATATTTTATAGTGTGACCAACATAAATAATGTTTAATCCATTGTTGCGAATGAGAGTTGGATATACTGGATTTAGAGTAGATTCCAGCATGCACGCATGTGTTCGCCAATCCTCCACACAAACAATATATATGTGTATATATGCACATATATATATATATATATATATATGTACATATATATATATGTACACATACATATAGATATATATGTACATATATATGTACATATATATATATGTACACATACATATAGATATATATGTACATATATATGTACATATATATATATGTACACAAATATATATATATGTACAGATATATATATATGTACACACATATATATATATATATATGTACATATATATATATGTACACACACACATATATATATGTACATATATATATATTTGTACATATATATATGTATATATATATATATATGTACATGTACATATATATGTACAGATAGAAAGTTTTGTAATTTGCTTGAAGCATTGCGTAAAATAGTTGTATCTGTTATGTCTTGATTGCTGTGACAATGTGTTGAATGAAGTCATTCAACACATTCTGACAGCCTTCTAGACATAACACATACAACATATATATGTATATATATACATTCATATATATATATATATATAAATATATGTACATATAGATATAAATATATGTACACACACACACACACACACACACATATATATATATATATATATATATATACGATGTGATACAAAATCGATATGAGCAATATAGGACTATATAGAGACAATGGACTCATGATAATGAATCTACTGGAGGTAAGGTCGATAAAACCAGAAAACTAATTCATAAAGTCTTTAAATCCTTCGGTCTTAGCATAGTGATTAACCACAATATCAAGCGAGTAGACTTCTTAGACATAACATTAGACTTAGTATCAAACACTTTCCAACCTTACATGAAGAACAGTTCTAACCCAATATATATAAACCCCAACTCTAACCCCCCACCATCCATTATCAAATACATCCCATCATTGATAGAATGCTGCATTAACACACACTCATCCAGTAAAGAAATATTTGATAAACACAAAGTAATTTCCGATAAAATCTTAAAGGATAGTGGATATCAATCATCAAAAATCAATTTTGTTGAAAAATTCAGAAGTTCTAAAAGCAAAAATAGGAACCGAAAAATCATATGGTATGACCCTCCTTTTAATCAATCAATTAACTTCAAGCTGGGACATAAATTTCTTCAACTAATAGATAAGCATTTCACCAAAAATAACCCTCTAAATAAAATATTTAATAAAAATACAATTAAACTAAGCTATAGCTGCTCCAATAATCTAGAAAAAATAATCAAAGTACATAACAACAAAATATTAAAAGCACACAACAAAAATAACTCCAACACTAATACCAATCCGGCCCATAATTACAACCCCTGTAACTGTAGAAACCCTAACCAATGCCCCATGAACAACAAATGTCTAATGAAATCCCTGATATATATGTGTTCGATCTCATCCATGGAGAATCCTAAGGATGAAAAAATATATCTTGGAAATACCATGAACATATTTAAAAAGCGATTTTATAATCCCTCTCATCTTTCAATAACAAAGAAAAACAAAACATGACATCTCTCTCCAAATATTTTTGGAAGTTAAAAGACGAAAATAAAACACCTAAAGTTAAATGGAAAATCCTTAAGCAAGTAAGAAGAGCTAAATCTATAAAGGAACCATGTTGCCTCTGTTTTCAAGAAAAAATGGAGATACTTAAATATAAGTGGCTAAAAGACTCTGTCATTGATTCAGCTGGCATTCTGTGCCATGAACTTTGCTACTTTCAATCTCTTATGCAAGTTATGAATTTCCCCATGCACTTTCCCAGTATTCCTTCAGGACACCCTTCTCTACTAGATCTATGCTTCACCTCTGTACCTGACTCCGGCCATGTCTCTCAGCTTTGGCCTCTCAGTAACTCCAATCATGCCATCATTTTGATTAATATCTCTCTTCACTTTCATTCCCCCCAGGAGCCTCCTACCAACAGAAGTGCAGACTGGAATGCGTTTCATGATTTTCAATGCGACATCCCTTTGAAAAAAGTGTTCAGTCTCCCAGTTAAGGACTGCACCTCTGAGATCTCTTTCTGGGTGAAAGCTGGCATTGATGCCTTCATACTGATCAGGAAGTTCCATCGCAAATGTCATTCCTCCCCCAGGTCTTTCTTGCCTGTTCGACTACCATTGCTCACAGGAACCACTACTTCTGGCTGTTTTGGAGCCATGCATCTGATTTTAATAGGCGCCTATTTGCCTTTGCTTGTAATAAGTGTAAGAGGATCCTGAATGAAGCTAAGCTGTTGTTTGCAGAGAGAATGAGGCAGTGCGTAGCTGCCTGCAAGTTTGGCTCCAAAGACTATTGGCGGCTCTGCAAATGTGTGCTGAACAACAGGAAGTCCTCTATCCCTCACTTAATCAATAAATTCAAGGTCCTCACGGCATCTGTGGACAAGGCCAAGTGCTTTGCTGACAGATTCTCATCAAACACCACATTTTACTCTGCAGTATCTGCACCCAACTTTTCTCTTAGAACTGAGGTTCAACTGAAAGATGTTTACATAACCCTATCTCTGGTATCTAAGATAATATCAAAACTTGGCCCCCATAAGGTGAGTGGAGCTGATGGAATCCTGGTCATTGTCCTGAAAAAATGTGCCCCTGAACTCTCCTCTGTTCTCTCTAAACTCTATAATTACTGCTTTCCTGCTTCCTGTTTTCCTTCCTGCTGGAAGTCCTCTGTGATTCCTGTATTTAAGAACTCAGGGGAACCCTGGGACCTATCCAATGATTGCCCTATCACCTTCTACCAATTTTCAGAAAAGTGTTTGAGGCTATTATCAACACTGAAATAGTTCAACATCTTACTGCCCATAAACTATTCTCAGACAGACAGTATGGATTCCGCTTTGCCAGGTCTACTGCTGATATGTTAACAACCATCATGGAGTATATATAGCAGGCTCTCGATAAGTCTGGAAAAGCTTGAGCTGCTCCTTTGGATATCTCCAAAGATTTTGATAGGGTTTGGCATGCTGGCCTTCTGCGCAAGCTACAGGGTTATGGTATCACTGAAAACTTACTTGATCTGATTCAATCTTTTCTATCTAACCACATAATGAAGGTCCTCTTGAATGGGCATGCCTCCACATTCTACTGCATGAACGCTGGTGTCCCCCAGGGCTCTATCCTAGGTCTGATGCTCTTTCTGATCTTCATAAATGATCTCACTAAAAACAAAATCCCAAGTAGGCATCTACACAGATGACATCACCATTTACTCCTGCATCAGTAAGAAATCTGGCAAGGCGGACAAACATGACCTAAGTGCTGATGTTGTGAAGGACCTCCACTCTGTGGTAGACTGGGGTAAGAAATGACTTGTAAATTTCAATGCTTCTAAAACAAAGCTGCTATCAACCATTGCAGGCAGTCTCTCCTGCCCTCCATAAGCCTGGACCCAGCGAGTCTCCCTGAAAGCAATATACTGCACCTCCTCGGCCTTACCCTATCTTCTGAACTCAAGTGGAATCATTACATTGAATCAATAGCCAAATCCACTGCTAGGAAGGTTGAGTCACTGTGTTGGGCCAAGAAGTTTTTCTCACCTGAGTCTATCTTGCACATATACAAATCAACCATCTGCCCGTGCATTGAATACTATTGTCATATCTGGTCAGGCGCACTTGCTATTCATCTTGGGATTTTCAACAGGCTCCAGAAGAGAATCTGCAATGTAATCGATCATGAACTGGCAGCTCGAATCCAGCTACTTTTTCACTGGCAGGATGTTACTTCCCTCTGTCTCTTCTACAAGTATTTTCAGGGACTCTGCTCTGACAAACTTATGTTATTGGTGCTCCCTCTACAAGAATTTACTCAAGCAACAAGGTCCCACCCTTTTACAGTTAAACCTACCAAATGCAACCAACAATTTTTCTCCAGTAGCTTCTTTTCTTGCACTTTCCACTTGTGGAACTCCCTTCTGTATACTTGCTTTCCTTGTGACTATAACCTCCAGGAATTTAAATGCAATGTCAATTCCCATCTCTTGCCCACTTGACTCCAGTTCTTCCCTTTTCCTTTCTATATCACCCCATGTATCTTGTTCTTTTCCTTTCTCTCTACCTTCACAACTGTCTTCATACCTGTATTCCCATCCTTCTCTTACCCTTTCTCTGGCACTCCTTACAACTGGTTCTTTCTCTTCACTCTCCTCCTGCCTTTTACTTTCTTATGTAGCCCCCTGCACATCAGTGGCAGTACCTCCTTGCTTGGTGTGAATTTATTTAAAAAAATGTGAATATATATATATATAGGCGCGCGCGTGTGTGTGTGTGTATGTGTATATGTAAATATATATATATATATATATTCTTCATTTGTAAATGAATTATTACACGACCTAGGTTTCTATCATGTGGTATCTTCAGGCGATTTACAATAACTGATTTTATCATTTTTTTAAGAAGGCTCACGTAACAGAGATTTTTTTGAATGGGCAATTTTTAAAATTAGAAGAAATTATAACATTTTTATCTATGGTTGTATGAACCTAAATGGTATTTTATAATATGATTACACTTAGTCATAATTTCTGTTCTTTCAATTTACTTCTAAGTTAAATGGTGGGTTGAACCAGATAATGTTTTGTTTTCAATTATCGTTTTTAATTTGTCTCTTTGGGTGGGAATTGTATTCTAAAAAGTTCTTATGGCTAGTATTGAGTTGTATGTTTTGGAGCCAAGATTGTTGCTTTTCCAGTAGTTTTTGAAAAAAAAGTCACTTTCGCAAACAGGTTTTTATCAGGTGGAGACAGAGCATTGATAGTTTTAGTGCAAGGAACTTGTCACGTTAACTGAGCAGGTTCATGCTGACTTGAAAGTTTCTCTCTTCACTGATCGAGGCTGTTTGATGAATGATGACATTTCTCACGAAACGTCAAAGTGGGCATGAACCTGCTCGATTAAAGTGACAAAGTCTTTGTACTAAAACTATATGTGTATCTGTGTGTGTGTGTGTGTAAATTAAAAAATATAATTATTGTTATTCACTCAAGTGTACACACATAAAAATATAATTCAGGTGTTAATAAAACAGTGCACAATGTAATATAAACAGTGCCATTAATTATATAGTAATATACATCTTATCCTATATCGATGTCACCTACGTAGGAGAATATATATACAGATATATATATATGTATATACAAACATATATATATATATATACACACACACACATATATATATATATATATATATATATATATATACATATAGATATATATTTTTATATCTATATATATATATATATAAACATACATACATTATCGCCCGGTTCACACTCCACCCACGTCTATTGAACAGGTGAAGAGGCTTATCCCTTGTTTCCTGTTTAGGATGCGGTTTCCGGTTTTTCTCTTTTCTAATCTTCTCACTGTTTTTTTGTTTTTTTTTCAATTGGAGTAGATAGACTAAACTATC